>JAPYXD010000728.1:2650000-3078757 GCA_030998225.1 Diplolepis rosae | reverse complement strand
TTGTGCGTTTGAACGTCTTCGTTCATAAAAGAATACTGACCCGTCATCTTTGTTCTAGATTAGGTATATTTTCGAAAAAGGATTCTCATTTTTAAGCGTCCATCTTTATGCTGTCCTTTTTTTATGGCTCTTTCCATGATATTTTCTCATCCCATATGTTGGGATTTCCCCAAGATTCAAAGCTTGCTTGAAAGAAGTGAAAAGTAAATGTTACCTGTTAAGGGCACTGCGGGTGGTCTCTCGGTTCTGAATCTTTTGTATTAATAAAGAAGTAAAGGATAAATAGTATAAAACTATAAACTATACCTATATGGATAATATTAAATTTCTTGAACATTGAAAATTTGTTTGAAATCATAGCCTGATTTTTTCCTACTGTTTGAATTTATAAGAAAAATGACACAAAATCCTGGCTCAAGTATATTTTTGTCATATTTCACTGAAAAGAAAAAGATCCCCAAGGTCGATTTTTTCTCATTTGGAAGAAAGCATAAGAAACATAAAAGTTAACTATTTATTCTAAAAAGACAACCAAAATTTTCTGCTATTCATATACTGGACTTGAATTGACCCTTAATTAATAATTGAAGATATATGTTGATGTTGATAGCTTTAGGGTCCAAGGTTAATAAAAACTCAAAGTTTTACATAATCAGACGTTTCCGCTAATCGGAGCCCTCATCAGTGATTAATTTTGAATCTAAAAAATACACGGAAAGATTTAGTCGCTTAAAGTTTGTTACTTTTGAAGACTCTTGGACACGGAATTTTAAAAGACGCAGTCGCAGAAAATTTCAGTAACTTTCATCAAATAGTGTTCAATTTTTTCTACCATTTAATTAACTTCTTCTGTTATTTAATAAAAAAGTCACAGAAATTTTCTGCGACTTCGTCTTTTAAAACTTTTCCGTGTACAGAAAACAGGTTGCTAACATAGGACGGTAAGAAATCTTTACTATTTTATTCAGTGATCCATTGTCCACTGATTCGGGCTTGATGAGTATTTCATAATTAGCCTTCTACCAAAAAGACTTTGTGTTACATTATATGTAAATTTGGACACATTTCATGTACACTTGCAACATCCAACTTAATTTCTTTCCAAAATTTACAATATGTAATCTTCAGCATGATGCTACGCAATTTTTCCAGTTTTTTCAACTCAGCTTGTTTGCAAAAATTACTGTATACCACAAAAAATGTTAATGTTTTCCAAACTCTACTTTATACTAAGGGGGCGTTCACATAATACGTCACACGATTTTTAGCTATATTTTAACCCCCCCCCCCCCCCCCCACCACCCGATGTCACACATGGTCACCAACCTTCGCCCCCCGTCGATGTCACGTCACACCTCTTAATTTTATAAAACATTTTTCGTTAACGCGTACAAAATCCAGTAAAAAAAAAGCTATATCGATTATTATTGTAGATAATTTTTTCAGAACATTTTTTCAAATTTCGTGTGTACACATTTAATGTGTGACGTAACGCAGAGGGCAGACCCCCCTCCCAACATGTCACACACGTCACAGTTTACAGGTACCCCCCCCCCCCCATACACTGTGTGACGTATTATGTTAAATATGTTATAGAATTGGTAGCATATATGTATCAGTTTTATTGGCGTATTTTCTTGAATCATTAATATACATGATTTCGGCAGAAATGTTATAGATTCAATAGCATTCTTTTCTCAGTGCACAGTTTTTCAAAAAAATTTTTACACCTAAATATATAAGTCAAATTGTCAGTTTATTCAAAAAATGTTTTTTTCAAAGTATTTTATTCGAAAGCAATATTATTCTCAATCGCTTTACACTAAAGAAATATTTACACAGGTATTTTATATTTAGACTCAAACTAAAGAAAACTTTATGTATAATATTATATGAAAACTTATATACAATTCGTGTACATTTTGAATAATCAATCTCATTGTCCATACCCACAATGAAATTGGGAAAAAGTTTAGTATGATACAACGCATTTTTTAAACTTTCTAGCTCATTGTAAAAAATTATCAATTTTTCAATCTTTTCAAAAGTATTTTAATCGGAAGAAATTACAAGGCAGAATTTATCCTCACGTACATAATAATATATTATTTTCCAAAAGTCCCCTCTGCTTAATTTATACCAAAGAAAAAATGTTTATTTTCCAAATTTCACTTTATACCAAAGAAGTTTTGTTGCATAATTTCATGGAAGAATGTAGGCAAAATTTTATACTTAGATATTCAAGCCAAAACTGTTAGCTTCTTCAAGTTTTTTGAGTATTTTATTCTGAAGCGATGTCATTTCGAATTTGTTTCATACCAAAGAAATATTTACTGACACTTGCAAACTTAAACAGAAAATTGTTAATTTTCATAAAGTTCTTTTCAATTTCTTTCTGATGTTATTCAAAAATTTGCTTTATAAGAAAGAAATATTTACTTTGAAGTAATTTCAAAATTTCTTTATCAACTTGTAGAAAATAAATATAAATTACTTAAAATTTGTTATTAAAGAAATCCTAGATTAGCAATCTTTTTTTTTTTTTTTTAGATTTAAAATAAATCACTGATGAGGGATCCGATCAGAGCCGAAACGTTTGATTATGTAAAACTTTGAGTTTTTATTAACCTTGGACCCTAAAGTCGACTATTAATATCAACATACATCTTCAATAATTTTCTGAACTCAATACTTAAATTGAATTTTAATTTTCACTAAGCAAAATTTCAGAGTTAAAAACTTACTTCTAAGCCATTATAATTCTTGTTGGCTACCGCATTCGTTTCAGAATCTAATTTTTTTCACGCTTAAAATAAATTTTCAATGCAAAGAAAGATCATGAAAAAATGTAAATAGTAAGTAATATGTATTTGTAATATTATAATGAAGTAACCGATATCTTTGAACTTTTTTTACACTTTACTAAGATCCCTGACATTTAGTAGAAATTTTGTATAGCATTTCGGCGAGACTCTGGGCTTGCCACTAATACCTAATATTTAATACTTTATTCTGTATGTCTAACAATTATTTGAATCTTTTGACATATTTCAAGCTTTGTCGCTCTGTTAGAACCTAAGGTTGCACCTTCCTCTATAATTAACCACATAGCGAAAATAATAAAATTTCTGTATTTTCATAATGCTTACCTTCAAATAACATTTCGAAGATGCCATCTGATTTTTTTCACATATTTTGACTTATTTTTCAAAAAGATGCAGCATGCGTAGTTCATTGATGTGAAATTCATGCCCATAACCATGTTTTTAAACCTTTATTTGCCCATAACTTTTAAATTAATTTTCGTGTGAAGAACCACGAATGGAAAAAATTTTCACAATTAATATACTATTACAGTGCACTGAATTTTTGTTTCTTATTTATTCCAACTTTTGTAGAGGGGTTAACATTTTATGAACGCATAGTAGTCGTGCATAATGGATGCAATAATTAATTTTTTTAACCCCCGTCACACCCCCGCAAAAATTTGAAAAAATTATGTTAAAGACCTTTGTTAATGACTAATATTTAGAGAAAAAATCAGAATTGAACCGTGAATTTTAATGCGAAAAAATCGCATGCAAAAATTTTGAAATTTTTAACCGCGAATTTCGCATCTGAAAATTTGAAAAAAATTTATAATGATGCATAGTAATGGCAAGTAGCAGTGTGAATTTTTTCAGAATTTTAGAATAAATAGTTTTGCTGTAAAAGTAAAAAAACAAAAATTGCAATATCTGTCATTCCTCATTAAATATGGCGGCTGCGGACCTACAAATTTCTGAAAACTCATTTCTTGTCGAGTATTTTGATATGGTTAATGCAAAGCTTCATTTGGTTTGGGGGCACTTTCAACATGGAAACCCGGCTATGCCCTTTGTTAAATGCATTATATTTCTGCATTTCAAATTTTTTTTATGGATAATAAATTTTTTTTCTTTCAAATTAGCCCTTCAGTAATAATATTACTATTTTTGAAAGCAAAATTATCTATTTTTGCCTGAGGTATAATTTTTGTGAAGGAACTACCTTAAGTTTTTAAGTTCTACCTTTTGTATTTTTATAGAAATAAATTATATTATATTATATTAAAAAATTTAATTTTCGGTTTTCAATAGTATTTTTTTTTAAACTAAAAAGAAAAATACATCTTATAAAAAATATAGCGACCCAGATTTGTAGATATTTTTGTATTAAATAATTCTGTAAGGTAACCTTTTTTCGTATCTCGTATAATTTAATTAAGAAATGGAATTCAGATATTGACTTTTTTCAAGTTTTAACATATACTGTAACTTTTCTAATTTTAGTTCAATCGAAAAATATTATAAGGATAATTAATACACATAATTGAGCATTGTCAGAAACCGGTATTAGAATTTTTGATTTTTTCAAAATTTTTTACAAAAACACAAAAAATGCTCTTATTTTAACAATTTTGGTCGGGTTTGACTGGTTAACGAACTTGTCTTTACTTTATCGGCTTCGATAAAGTATGCTAATGCTCAATTCAATCCAGTAATTCTATCGAGAGGCATATCGAGTATACGACCTACTACTACTAATACGGACAGACACTTTCGTAAAAACCGTTTTTTCTAACTTAGGGGGACTCAAAGCGTGAAAATTTGATGAAAATTTCGAGTCATTTTTCACATAAAACTAATACTTTCTACCTACTAAGCACAGCGTTCCAGGTATACGGATCGATGTTCTTTTGCAGATTTAAAAGGTTTCCTGTCGCTGCTGCTGGCACGAGTTGTAAGGGTCAGTTACATGCTTATGAATTAAATTAAGTAGAAGAATATAATAAGGTTTATGAATGAAGAGTGGCACTGGCGAAATTACAGTTATCATGGGGTAGTTACATGTAGAAAAATTAATATCTTTCTACTTATTAATTAACGCTAGATTTGTTCATTAAACTTCTTGGCTGGAAATAATAATTAAGATTTTTTAAAAAAATTTCATATGTAAAAATTGTTTCTCATTTGTTTTTAACTTTTTATTCATTTTATGCAAATCGTAATAAAATTCAACTCAATATAAATTAGTCGGCTTTGAAAAATTCGATTAAATCTCAATTTAAATTGGAATCGAAAAATTCAACGTGATTTTTGAAACCGTTTTAAAAATCAGGATTGACATTTGATCTCAGTCACAAATTTTAGGGTATAAAATCTGGCCAAGGCTATGGAACACAAAGAATTCGTAATAAGCCTTCCGGAAAGTAAGAAAAGAGACCTCTCTTTTCTTTTAGCTATTAGAGATACCTGAAAGACCTAAAGGTCAGTGCCGGATATTTCTTCGGTCGTCTGGGTCCGGGCCCGGCTTATGTTTTTTGTCCTCAATTTTTATTGCTTCATAGATATTCGAAAAAAAGCAAAATGAGAAATAGCAGGCCTTTTTTGTAATATTAAATAAAATATCCTAAGCGCCTATGTTGCCCTTAACTATATCTATATCGCACACTAGGACATGGTCTTTGTATGGCATCTAACTCAAATACAGCACTGCCTGCATCACATGTTTCGTTTTCGCTTACCTACCTTGGTTACTCTTATTCTTTTTTAAATATTATTTTTAAGGCCATTAGACACCTTTAAAGCTAACAGAAAATTTCAAAAGGCCATAGCTCGGAACCTGTTACTGGTAGAATATTAGTTTTTGTTCATATTTTGAACTTGCATTGACCCTTAATTAATAATTGAAGATATATGTTGATGTTTATAATTGGCTTTTGGGTCCAAGGTTAATAAAAACTCAAAGTTTTATATAATCAGACATTTCGGCACTGACCGGAGCCTTACCAATGATTTATTTTGAATCTAAAAAATATAGAGAAAAGGTTGCTAACATAGAATTTCTTTAATAAAAAGATTTGAGTAATTATCATTTCTTTTCTACAAGTTGATAAAGAAACTTTGGAATCAATTCAAAGTAAATATTTCTTCCACATAAAGCAAATCTCTGAATAGCAACAGAAAAATATTTTTGAAAAAGAAGTTGGAAATAAAAAAATTAACAATTTTTGCCTAAATATGTAAGTGCCAGTAAATATTTCATTTTTATTTATTAACATTTTTGGATATTCGTTAGATAGGAAAATTTTCAATAAAAACGTAAAAAAACGTTAAAAGAAGAAGTATTCTAGGGTAGATTCTAAAATGTATATCCCAAAATGTTAATTTATTGCAAATTCTTCTATATACCAAAGAAATTTCGATGTACAATTTCGCACACAAAGCTAGGCAGAATTGTATACCTTTTTTCTCAAAGTGATTAATTCAAAAGCAATGTTATCTCTAAAATTTGTTTTATACTAAGGAAATATTTTATGGAGAACTCTGAAGTTTTTAATCAGTGATCATTTCGTGTACATTCTGAATAACCAATCTCATTGTCCATATACACAATAAAATTGGGGAAAAGTTTAGTATGATACAACGCATTTTTTAAAGTTTCTAGCTCATTGTAAAAATATATCAATTTTTCAATCCTTTTTAAAGTATTTTAGTCGGAAGAAATTCCAAGATAGAATCTATCCTTACGTACATAATGTTATACTCTTTTCCAAAATTTCCCTGTGCTTAATTTATACCATAGAAAAAATTTTAATTTTCCAAATTTCACTTTATACCAAAAAAATTTCGTTGCATAATGTCATGGAAGAATGTGAAAAATTTTATATAAAATTAACTAATTTATCTCACTATGTACAGGAGAAATACCATTCTGAAAATTTAGTGTTTAAACAACAGCGGATATTTTTTTAAGTTTGTCACTCGGGAAAATTTTTTATTTTTCAACAGCTCACAGTAAAAGCAGTTTTGAATATAAAATGTAACCCTTGCACTTGAAATGCGCGAAAGAGTACAAGCTTTCAAAAAAGTTATAGCACACATTTCGTTGTTTTTTTTGTAATAACAATATAGTACATTTTTATAAACAATTAAATTTTTTTAATTTGGAACTAATTTTTTTCCGATTTTTTTGTTTCTAAATCTTTGTTGAAGTTTTTTCAATATGCAGGCGAAATTTTGGAATGGAAAAATGAAAACTATAGGTGTAATTAATTCATAAAATCTGTCCCGCGAGTTGCAACGAGCGAGCTCGCACACTGCAACTACGATAAATCTTGATTAAGCATGCTCGGACTCGAAGCACGTGTGGCAGTGAATGCAGTGACCGCTGTTTTATTTTTCTGTGAATGTTCCTCAAGTGTTCACCTATTTCAAATTAATACAGAAATGCCAAGCTCTCGATTTAAACATGTCTGCTGCAATCCGTTTAATAAAAAAAATCATAGTGGAAAAAAGCAAAAAAAAATTTGCGTCTTAAGTGCATCATTTAGAGTAATTTTATCGTAATACTTCACTCATCAATTCATCATTATAACTAATGATTCGTTTTGAAATAGTCTACGCACAAGTTTGAATGTACTTACAACAAACATCTTCCATCTCCATTTCATTTTGCTTCTATTCTCCATTGTGTACAAGAAACATCATCCGGTTTAAAAATTTTCAATTTTTTAAGTATCGAGGATGAAACGCGCCGCAAATTTTTTTTTTTGCTTTTTTCCACTAGGATTTTTTATTAAACGGATTGCAGCAGACATGTTTAAATCGAGAGCTTGGCATTTCTGTATTAATTTGAGATAGGTGAACACTTGAGGAACATTCACAGAAAACTAAAACAGCAGTCACTGCATTCACTGCCACACGTGCTTCGAGTCCGAGCATGCCTAATCAAGCTTAAGCGTAGTTGCAGCGTGCGAGCTCGCTCGTTGCAACGCGCGGGACAGATTTGATAAATTAATTACACCTACAGTTTTCATTTTTCCATTCCAAAATTTTGCCTGCATATTGAAAAAACTTTAACAAAGATTTAGAAACAAAAAAATCGGAAAAAATTAGTTCCAAATTTAAAGAAAATTTAATTGTTTATAAAAATGTACTATATTGTTATTACAAAAAAACAACGAAATGTGTGCTATAACTTTTTTGAAAGCTTGTACTCTTTTGCGCATTTCAAGTGCAAGGGTTACATTTTATATTCAAAACTGCTTTTACAGTGAGCTGTTGAAAAAAAAAAATTTTTCCTGAGTGCCAAACTTAAAAAAATTATATCTCGAAATTTTCAAGTATCACATTGAAAAAAATATACGTGTCGATTATTTTCGATGTAAAAAGGCAAAAAAATGTTTCGTCGAAAAAAAAATTTTGACTGTAAATCTCCCATGAAATGACCCATATACACTTTATATTGGCAATAATATAACAAAGTTTGACCATTTATCATTAAATATAAGTCAAAATAATCGTTATTACCCTGAGAAAAAAATGCTATTGAATCAAAAGCATTTCTTTCCAAAAGTATGTATACCATGAATTCAAATCAATATGCTATAGAATTAGTAACATATTTACTGCTTCTTGCAGTATATTTTTAAGAATTAATAGTATACATGCTTTTGGAAAGAAATGCTTTTGATTCAATAGAATTTTTTTCTCAGTGTACAGGTTTGGTAGTTACATATTGAACATTAGCTCAAAATTTGTCGAATTTTTGAGGACTAATACATTTTGTAAAATAAATACCCGAAATGTTCGTGAAAATGAAAATTTTTAACTTATTTAATGTAATAAGTTACCGTTCTCTCTAAACCTAAATCAGTGAACGGCCACTGATTCGCAGTGACTATTAACTGATGGCAGCAGCTATAAGTCTTTCACTGAGAATCAGTGAAATTAGGCTGATGAATCAGTGAAATAGATTGAACTTACTTATTGAATCAGTGAAAGCTTCAGGTGGGAGTAATAAAACCAGCAATATATTTTAACGAGCGATGAACTCGTTTATTTTAGGCTAAACAACACTAAAACGAAATTACGCAATTATTATTATTTTTAAGGGACGATAAATCAGTAAAGTGTATAGATGAAAGTTTTGAATTCGCGAATTCAAAAGTTATGTTCACCTGATTCCTCAGTGAAATCAAAGCAGGGCACTGATTCATCAGTTGATATATTTTCACTGATATAATCAGTGACTATTTTACTGATTCAGGTTTAGAGAGTTGTTAGCGATTAATTACATGTTTCCTCTTCTAAGGTAAATCATGAATTAACTTAAAAAGAATAAAACAAAGAAAAGCTTCAGAATGTGTTGAGTTGACTCTAAGACAGTTGATTAAACTTTATAATTCGTTATTGAATGAATACGCAAAAAAAATTTCATTTTCTCAAAAAGTCACTTTTTCCCAGCTTTACTTAACTTTTGATTAAATTTTCACAAATCTCGGCATGGGTGCATCTCTTTTTCTCCGCGTTCGATCGAAATATCTCTTGACGGTATCGGTACGCTTGGACGCAGTTAAAGAAATTCCTATCCTGACTGCAGTTTTGTATTAAAAAATCTCAAAATATATTAAAAAACGGCATAAAAAGCCTGCTGAACAACTTTCTCGCTGAAAGTTCTCTTAACTCTAAACTTCCTTGCATACTTTTTTCTTTGAAGATGAAAAATGAGAATTTTTCCAGCCGCAACTGTTATAATAAAAATTATTAACAAATTGAGAATTATGTTATGTTGAACAGAACCATCTGAAGCTCTAGGGTTTTTTGAGTCTGTTGATAAAATTTCAGACTATTCCGGACAAATTTGTACGAAAAACAGCGAGTTAATTGTAAAAAATCGATTGATTTCGTACATTCAAAAAGTACGGTTTTCTTCGATTATAAAAAAAACTAGAGTTCTGAAACAAAAATCTATAGGAGAAAAAATATGCGGAATGACATTTAACATGTACCACCATGTTTTTTTGATCATTTTTCCGAATTTTTTATTTACATGAAAAAAAAGTTCTCGCATTGCGGTATCCTCTCTTTTGCCTACTAGCCCACGCGTTCTGTCGCTTATGGAATCCGAAGCCTCAATTATAGAAGAATCATTTTACAGAACAAAAATACGTTTTAGAAAAAGACTCTAAGCCGAAAGCAGTTGAAATTCTGCGTTAGACAACTGTAAGTCGAAAGCAATATGTCAATTCCATAAATTGATGTCACAGCAAAATTAAATCTAAGGTGTTTGCAAACATTAATGATAAGTCTGACATTAATAATCATTTTTGAAATGTTTGAAAGATGTTTCTAAACGTAAGTTTCTGTTGAATTCAAATGACCCACTATTATCTTTCTGTAATCTTTTTTCGCAGAAATTGCAAAAGGCCAATGTTAGTATAGAAAAATTAATGCCTATAATGATATTATAAATTAATTTTTAAGAAATTCATGTCAGTAATTAAACCTTTTTAATATTTATATTACATTTGTTATAAAATTTAATCATTTTTAATACAATATTATTAAATTTTGAATATTATCAATCAGAATAGAAAGTTCAAGTTGTATAGAACCTTAACTTTAAGGGAGTATGGTGGATAAGACTATTAAAAATGAGAATTACTTGTAATTTTGACAGAACGAGTATTATAGCTTACTTGAACTATGGTTCAAATTTGGTGACCCTTCAGAACCTCAAACCCGAGAAATTAATTATTGAAAATAACATGTGATCTTATCGGAAAATGCTGTTTTTTAAGGATTATTTAAAAATGGGAAAATTATGAAAAAAACTCTGAGATACGTGGGATTTTTTCATAATTTTCCCATTTTTAAATAATTTTAAAATAATTTTTAAATATCTTTATAATCTACAAAAACAGCATTTTCCCATAAGATCACATGTTATTATCAATAATTAATTTCTCGGGTTTGAGGTTCCGAAGAGTCACGAAATTTGAACCATAGTTCAAAAGGTATAATATGCGTTCTGTCAAAATTACAAGTAATTCTCATTTTTAATAGTCTTGTCCACCATACTCCCTTAAATAAACGCTAATATGTTGTTGGATAAATTAAATTCAGAGTTCATAAATGATAATCTTATGAGCTTTTATTGAAGTATTTCTTATTATTTTTAAAACATTTTTTTATGAAAGACTTGTATAATTTATGATTTCTATTCATTCGGCCAGCAAATTTTTTTATGATATATCACCGTAGTCGATAAAGTAAAATATTTTTATTAATATGACTTTCCGTCAAATTTACTACAATATAATATTCATGCAATTCAATATTTTATCTTAACATTACCATATTTCATTTGATCAAATTCATTACTTAATACATTTATTTGGCAAATTTACATTATTTAATTTTTAATTATATTTCCAAATTTTGCGCACCAAATGCTTGAGCATTGCGCTTGAAGTCGCCTTTAGCAGAGTTCAAGAACAGACATTATTTTTTTAAATTCATAGCATTAATAAATAAAATTATTGCATATATCTATTACCTTTTAACGTTAATTTCAAAGTCGAATAAGAATACAAACAAGTTAAATATTTATGTTGTCACATATATTTAATTATAGTTTAAATATATAACGGTTACGTTAAAAGGAACAGGTAACTGTTATTACCTACAGAGGTAGCTTACGAGGAGAGATTTCACGATATCTCAATAGAGGTCTCTTTTGCTTGAGCGGTATATATAACTAATAGGGATCTACTATTATCAATATAACGCAAAAAATAATAAGTTTTATTCTAGAGCTTAAAAATCTAAGAGCATCAAAAAGAGTTTTCAAATAGTGTAGATGTAAATATATAGTATATTACTGATTTACAATCACAATTACAATTTCGAATTGACTAATATTGAAGGTCTCTAATTTGATATTTTACCTCTTACAGATGATACCTAATTTTGAAACTTTTGAAACAGAACTTATTTAATATTTATTATTATTCAAACGTTATTGAAAATTTGAACCTTGATAAGCTGATCAATGAATGTTTACTATTTTTATTTTCAATTTTTCAAATTTGGAAGTAGCGAGTAAGTGTTAAACCAGTTTGACTGTTTTAATTTGCAATTTTGGTATTGATCACTACACAAATTAAAAACATGTTTATATTCAAAAGTTTGCAATCTTGAATTTTAATGTTCCAGAATTTTTTAATTTTTTTATTTTTGGTATTTTGAATTGTTTTTCACTGACGACCAGAAATTTTCTGTATGAACGCACTATATTAAATTGAACACTTATTTATGTATTTCAACTTTTTTTAGCAAATAACATATTGTTGAATTTGTCAAAATTCGCTTTCTTTGAATATAATATTTATAAATTGCTAGTTGCAAAATTGAATAAAAAATTATTTTGTATTTTAATCCTCAATACGGACAAAGGAACCCCGCTGGTGAAGTCCTATGGATGCGGTTAGGAGATCTTTACGCTACCTAACAGGAAAATGCGCAGTGGGGATAAAGTACTCAAGTAGTATGAAATCTAATAGGCTGTTATTAGGTATACAATAGAGAATATTAAAGCTTTTGGTCACAAACGGGATACCTGGCTACAGGTAAACCTCACTAGACTGCACTAGATGAATTCTAGACGATCTCTAGACAAGGTGACCGCCATAAAATTCTGCTAGATTCAGGCTAGACAAAAATGTGTCTAGAATGAGTCTAGGATCGTCTAGATTTTCGGTAGGGTAATACCTACATAAGAAAACAAATCAACTGACGCGTACCTTGCAATAGCATGTGCGTCGTGATAGCATGTAGCTCGTCATAGTTGACCTTTCAAAACCCTATAAAAAGCGAAAGGTCCAACAGAAGTCGAGTTCAGTTTAGGTCAGTGAAATCAACGCCACAATGTAACATCTACGGAAGGTTATTCCCGTGTAGACTAGTTATAACTCAGTAAAATCATCGCGACGACATTACCTCTAAGAGTTTAACGACAGTAGAAAGTAAAGGACAGTTCACTTAAAGAATCCTCCAAAATAACCGTAATCAGAAAATGAATCATTCCAATCGATCGGACTACAACGTTTTAATATAAAACGTTTTATAAAGACTCATCTCAAACACCCATGAAAGAAAGATTCAACTCATCATATTCAATCAACTGGAGTCAATTTCGACTAAACTTTCTTTCAACCAAGGGTAATTACAACCAACTTTGAATCCAAAATCAAAAATCCAAATGCTACGTTTTTGACTTAACAGTAGTGTTAAAATTATCTTGTAAAAGATGTTACGTATTCCGATAAATTTTATTGAATGTATTTTACTCTACAGTAAAGGTTAGTCAAATTAGCTCCATACCAAGAAAATGTTGAGGTGTAAATTCATATACGATTTCAGACATATTTTATGCACTTTCTTAAACCAGCAATCCCTTAATTCACATCTATTTATTGAAATTGGCATGTAAAAGATGTTATATATTATAAACAAATACGTGGAACATTTCATTCGGAAGCAATATTTTTCAGTCATATCATATCTCAGACAAAGATTGATCGCCAGCAGAAAACCGAAGCTAAATCGTGCATTTTCGGCTTCGCATACGAAGTTGCAGTGGTCACTCAATAAGTTCGTAGGATGACATATAGATGGCACCAAGGATTGAGGCATCTAAAACTGACAATCTTGTCTATTCTGAAGGGCACTCGTTCATCTCTTGCCTATCTAACAGCAGCTGGTAGCAGACCGTTCTCGCGACAGCATTGTGACTGTACTTGAAATGCATCCAAGCATAAAGAATAGTATATTATGTGGCTAGGCGCATAATGAAGGTTATTACGCGACGAGCGAAAATGCTCGCAGGAGAACGAAGCAGAGACGAAGCCGAGGCGCGATCAGTCTTGCGAGCATTTTAAGCGAGTCTCGCAATTACCCGAATCGTGTGCATTGGCACATATTCTATTTCATGTGACTTCAGCGCATATACGAGTTTTAATGCGTACACTCGAATCCAATCTGAAAAGGTGGAAATTGCCGTGATTATCGCTCATCTCACTTGACGTTTCGCAAATAGTTCCGGCCATTATGATTTTCTCTATCTCGTGTAGTAGTCGCGTATTGTAATAGACGCATGCACGGTTCAAATGTACAAAGCTTTGTGAGTACGGTACCAACGCTGTACATAGAAGAAAAAGAATAAGAAGAACCTTACGCTCCGCTGTACCGTAATAGACGCATGGGCAGTTCAATTTTTACATTACATTCCTCTGTATAATAATCTCGCTCAATCGCGCCATGAACAAAAACCCGTTCTAAATTTGGGGCGTTGTCCCTACTCCTGAAAATAAAAGATTTCGACCAATGGTTTTTTTTTTATTCGTAGCATATGTAATTTTTATCCATTTCCCTTCTCCGTTAACCACTTCCTCCCTTCTATTTAAAATTAATTTTAATAAAAATAGGCATCAGGTGTGGACAGGGCACTGCAAAATTTGTGACACAGGCCTGGCACCTATCATCATTTGCCACCTCCCTGAACATATTCAAAATTTATATGCAACGCGCTCAACTTGGCAGGCTTTACCCATTGGAAAATAAAAGAAAGAGTTACCAAACAAGTGAAGCTCCCCGTAGGGATTCGACACTTGCGTGGCGTGGATATTTGGAGCAGTTTCTCGGGTGAAGCTCCCCATGGGGATTCGACACCTTCTAAACTCCTCCTGGAATCTGGATTATTAAATCTGGAATGCCACGTTCGATGTGTCTCTCGATATGAGAGTTCACGCTACTAATGGCACGAGTTGAGCTAACCAAGTTGCTGATAAGGTAACAGAAAACGTATTTAAAAAGAAAAATCCCCAAAATAAATGAAAATTAGTAACTTAAAACCATTAATCCCTAACTAAAGGGGGACTGGAATCATGTGTTCGACCGAGTTTTCAGGAGACAGGTACTGTGATGATATAATGCACAGTGCCTGTTCCGAGCCTCGATCTATCTTTGAAAATAATATAAGATGCCCCGGTGTCGAGCTGTGCTCTCACCTTTCTGGGCTGCGCGCCTATAATAAAATCCGAGGATCAGCAACCAAGTACGTTACCTCGATTTTCCACCTCTTTAGTAATTTCCCCCCTTAATTAATATGCGCGCGCCTCAATTAGCGACCGCGATCAAGTCTAATCAAATCAATAAATCAAGAATTTTATACACGATGTTTTCCCCCTTTTTGCGACCGTTTCAGGGTTGGAAATCGGCATCGGAAGAAAGATAATATTCTCGCGATTATGATGCTGTCTTTCAGGTTTTAAAGGGTCACATATTTCGTCCTGTGGAAGCGTTTAAAAATTGGCGTGCACTCAAAAGCGAAAGCACACCGCGCGACGATGACGAGAAACCCTTTCCCCCATTTCACCTCCCGCTGGCGCGTGCTACATGCGTGGGCGCGGGCTCCCATTGGACAGCGGCATGGGAAGGTCTAAACTCTGTGTAAAGATAAAAAAAAAGAAGTTCCATGAAACGATTGAACATATTGCTAATAAATAATGAGTTTTAAAGTGAAATATATATACCCAAGAAAAAATGAAGATAAAACACTGTAAAAATGACCAATGATGGCATATTATTAATTCCATTATAAAATTAGCATTTTGCTCGTTATCTGGAGCGAGCCTTTATCTTTTCAATTAATCGATATTGATTCATTATTATTTTTGATTTATATCAATAGCAACAATCACTTAAAGTATTTAATGTTTATGGCATTTGCGATGCACTGACAATTGTATTTATTTACAGTAATTATATTCGTTTATTCATTTATGTGTTGCTTTTTCATATCTATCCACTAATACAATGAGATTTTATTTTTATGACCTCCATTTACTTACCTCTTTATTCCTTTATTTATTCGTTTACTTAATTATTAGTTATAATTCCTATATATGCAAATGAATAAATAAATCTGCTATAAATAATGTAAAAAAAAATGTAGAAGAATTAACAGCCTGGGACGCCCACCCATCGAGCGAATCATGCCGCATGCTGCTTGACCTGAGCGAACGGTCGAGTGGAAGCAACCACAGGTTAGTGTGGCGCTCGCTGAGAGTACGAACGAAAATGTCTGTGAAAACCAGGCTGCCTCGTTCTTGCCACATTCACTTCCGGTTTGGAAGTAAATCATTAATTGTGAGCCGAATACTTAATGAAACCTCGCAATTCTTTCGTGCGAGTTTCGTGGGAACCTGCTTGTTCTAAAAGTAAGCCTAATTTTGCGGATTCTTCCCCCGTTTCGTCGCAAAAGGCGCATACTTGAGGCTAGGCCAATTCAACGCCCCACCAAACGAAGTGATCCATTGCTCGCAAAGGATCAATTCGTTTTTCTGAGCCGCATTGTAAGCATGTATTTGCTATTTCTATATGGTTATTATTGAATGATGCTTAAATTCTAAACCTTAGAAATAAAATAGATAAAATTAATATTAATTTAAGGGTATGTTTTTTGTTTTTTATTATTTTGCTGTAAAATAATGTTATTGAATTTTGAATAAAAAATAAATAAATAGAAGTGAAAAAAATGATTACTTACTAATTTTTCTCATCATGCTACTTTGATAATGCTATTATTATTTTGTTGCTAATTTCCAAGATCTTAACAAATAAAATAAGAATTAATAATAATTTTTATTGCTCTAGTTTATGATGATATTTTCTTATCGCAATCACATCCATTATATTGGTATTAATAATGACATTAATTATCCAAAACTAAAAAAAAAAAAATGAGAATTGATTGATCATATCCTCGTGTTGTAATCTTATTATAATTATTTTATTATTTTCCTGGTTAAAGTTCTGATAGACCATCTCAATTCTGACTTGTGAACCGACCGTCTATGAGCGTAAACGACGCCTCTTTCCAGAGAAGTTGGCTGCTGCTAAGGAAATTTTTCATCAAATGGTTGAGGGCAGTATTTTTTGTGCCCCTGGGAAACTCCGATTCACCTAATTAAAAAGAAGAACGGCGAATGGCGTGTTTATGACGAATTTCGTTGACTGAATGCGGTCAACGTTTCGGACCGTTACCCGGTGCTACACATTTGTCGCGCCTTGCGTGATCTCGAGTTTGTTTTTGCCTATGCTGATGACATTAATCATCGCTTCTTCAACTTTGGAAGAACATGAGACTCATCTTAAGATCGTCTTTAAACGCTTGCGGGAATTTTCGTCACGTATTAACCTTAATAAGTGCAAGTTTGGGAAATCTGAGCTTGAGTTTCTGGGGTATCAAATAAGTCACGGGGGCTGTGCCCTAACATCTGAAAAGATGGGCGCTATTACGTAATTTGCATAGGCATAGAGCTTCGCCGTTTCCTTAGCATGGTGAACTTTTACCGTAAAAGTTTACCTTATGCCGCCGAGGTTCAAGCACCTGCACAAAAGTTTCAGTCTATTTCGCGCAAAAATGACAAGCGTCCAATTTCTTGGGATACCGAGGTCAGTGCAGCGTTTGAGCAGGTCAATAATAATTTGGCTAACGCGACATTATTAAACCATTCGGCTCACAATGCTAAAAACCGTCTGCTCGATGATAACTGAAAGCCAATGACGTTCTTCCCACGCAAATTTACGCCAGCACAACGTGTATACAGTGCTTACGATCGGGAACTCACTGCCATTCATGAAGGTGTTCACCATTTTCGCTATTTCCTCGAGGGACAGGATTTCAGCATGTTTACTGATCACAAACCACTGATTTATATGTTTTCACAACGCGTTGAAAAAATCTCTCAACTACAACAGCGGCAAATCGCTTTGATTTCACAGTTCACAACTGATATCAAATACCAATCTGGCATTGACAACATTGTTGCGGACTGGCTTTCAAGAGTTGAAGCATTTATATGAATAGATTATGAATTTAATGAGGATCTAAGCATACTTTAATTTATTTCGTCCTAACCAGTGAAACACTTCGCCCCATTATACCATTACCACTCAGGGAACGAGTTCTCCACTTTTTCCGTATCCAAGAACATCCGAGTGCAAAAGTTACAGACCGGGTCATGCGATATAACAATGTCTTCGACTGGTGTAAGGCATGTCGCGAATGCCAGCCGTCGAAAATTTCGCGCCGCAATCGTATGTTGCCATAGAATTTTACTACTCCAAATTGACGCTTCCGCCACGTCCATATGGAGATTATAGGTCCGCTCCCCATTAGCAATAGTTTCAGATACTGTCTCACAATCATCGACCGTTTTTCGCGATGGCCTGAGGTAATTTCGCTTCAAAAAATCGAGGGTTTAACGGTATGCAGAGTTTTCGTAGATCAGTGGGTCTCTCGCTATGAATCACCAGGGACTTTGGCTACCGATTAAGGAAGCGAATTCGAGCCACAGTTGTTTTCAGCGTTGTTGAAACTTATTGGTTGTAACCGTATCTGTATCGTCATTATGTGTCATTCTGACCCGGAATGGTCGCGTTCCTTGTCAACCGTATTGCTTGGTCTTCGTAACAATGTTTTAGATGTCGGCTCGTTGTCAGCCGAGTTTGTTTTCAGCAGAACACTCCGAATTCCTGCGGGGTTTATTCAATCCGAGGATTTCTCGCTAAACCCACACATATTTCTTGAAGAGTTTCGAGAACATATGCATAAAGTTAAGCCTATTCCAATTACTCAAAAATAGAATAGCAAGGCATTAATTTTTAAATATCTTAATTCATGTCTCCACGTATTTCTTCGTGATTACGCAAAAAAAGCTTTAGAGCGCCCATATACGGGCAGTCACGGGGTTTTAAATCGCGATTCAGATAAAGTATACGAGATGGAGATCAACGGTATTACAAGGCATGTATCCATCGAAAATATGAAGCCAGCGCACTTTGCGCGCGAGGATGTCGACAATTTTCAGTTAGAAAACGAATAAACTAATCCTGTTCTTCGAACTTATTATACCTTATACCTTTCAATGATACGTGGCAGAATTCAATGACAATGTGACGTTCAGTTTATAAGATATAGTGGTTTTAGTGACGCTACTTTGGTAATTTTCAAAACAATGGATGAATCTGAATTTCGTGGGCTGATAAAGCATTGATTTTTAATAGGGTAAAATACCGTCCAAGCAAAGCAATGGCTTGACAAGTGTTATTCGGACTCTGCTTCATCGAGACAATTGACTAAAAAAATTTTGCATGAAAATGAAGATATTTTTGTAACAAAAGCAGATAAAGGTAACACAGTTTTCATGAAACGTAGTGATTATACTGCTAAAATGGAAACATTACACAATGACACTAATAATTACGGAAGAATAACTGATGATCCTACTCCTAAAGTTAAGAAATGCGCACAAAAAATCCTACATGATCGGAGACTCAAATGTTACATGGGTAAAGATATCAAAAAGTATGGAATTAATAACGATAATTCGAACCTAGCTAGTGCCTATGGTCTTCCCATGATACATAAAGAAAATAGTCCCGTCACGATAACAGTCTCCGATATTAATTTACCGACTTCTACTTTATCAAAGTCCTTTAAAACAATAATCACTAAATCTTTACATTACATTAAAAACTTTTGGGAATTCAAAGTAATAGTGCACCCAAGTGAAATAGGGAAGCTAGAGAAACATGAAGTAAACTCTGGACGACCATGCAGCTATCGATCCGAAATAAAATAATAATAATAAAGGGTGACTAACCAGGGCGTTACATATCCCTTTTATTATTTTTGGTGCAACAGTTCGGGAAATTATAAGCCAACAATAAAAAAATAAGAATAATTAAAAATAAAATATGCTCAGTGATTTTTTGAGTATATTTTTTTCAGAATGAGACAAAAATTAATATTTTATAAAAAAAAGAGATTATATGAAACATGTGGAAATTCCTTATCTGAATAGAGTACTTTAGTCTAGCTTAGCTAATTTTTCGTCACTGAAACGTCAAATTGTCGAAATCACAAAAATAGGATATTCAAAATAAAATCTATTTTGTTAGTTTTAATCCCTGTGACTGAGATTTGTTTATGGATGTAGCCTTTCACTTTTGTGTAGGGATATATTAATCAGCGACTAGCGAATTGCGCACTCAGCTATCCTCCAACTAGAGTCTCAGGAGCAGATCTGAAATTAATTCAATAAATTTGATACCTAAAATGTCAATAACTACAATCCAAAACTTATTTTAGAACATAACCTCTCACTTTTGTGTAAGGTTATATTGAATAGAGACTAGCGAATTGCGTGCTCAACTATCCTTAAATTAGAGTCTTAAGAGCATATCGAAAAATTAATTTAATAAATTTTATACCCAAATTTCAAATACTGTAAGCCGAAATTTGTTTAAGGATATATTATTTTTGCATTTATTTCACGAAAATTAAGAACCATTCTCCATTTTATTTGGAGAATCAGGTTTTTTAGGAATGATCTATACTGGAGTGTTATACGGTAATTATGAGGGTTTTATTATTTTCTTTTTTGGTAATTTCTTAACTTGTCTTGTAATTTTTTCTTTACAAACAGGGGGAAATCTATATTTTCTTGGAAAAATTGGAGAGTCATCTACAGTTGAAATTGAATATTGTAATACATTAGTAGCTTTTAGTGGTTTTCCTAGGATTTGAAATCTGTCTGCATTATTCTTGATTAATTTTTCTACATGCTTTTATTTGTCCTGATATGAATAGTCTAATCTAAGAAGTTTATTAATCCATTCTGCTTTGTATTCATCTATACTTGCTTAAAATTATTCAAATTTTCGAATGATTTATTAAATTCTGGTCCTTTGGAACCTTCTAAATTAACTTCTACAACTGATAATGTTACTGGTATTTTATTTGTGTTTGCGAATTTTGAATAAACTTTTTTTTTATAACTCTTCAAAACTGCGTACCCTACTCAAACTCCATCTTTGATGTGTGATCGAGGTATATATCACTCATATTTTCCTGTATTTTTTATTTGTACGTGAAATTTTGTAAATGTTCCATACGGAAGAATATATGTATTTTCAGATTTGAAGGCGTAACATAGGTTTTAAATTTCTTAGCACTTTGAAGTAAAATTTATATTTACTTTATTGTCTGGAAAAAATTCTGTTCCTAATGCTTCTTCTTCAACTGTAACTTCATTAGGAAAATGTTCAATATTGTTGAATATCCATAAATGTTTATTTTCACTTGTCCTAATGTGTAAAGTGCCAAATCATTTTTTCCTGTAAGTTTCAATACATTTTGCTTATTCATTGGTATGTCAGGTTAGAGAACTTTTTGTTTGATTGAATTTGGAGCAGCATTAACAGTACAATGATTCACTTCAAGTACTTTAAACTGTCATACTGGCAACTCCATAGAAAAATCCAACTTCTCTGCCATGTATCATTCGAACAGTTACAGCTGGAACTATAAAATTTATTGAAAGTTTTTTTACATCAAAGAAGAAGAAAATAACAAGAAGTTAACTGAAAATAAATGATATTCAGTTGAATATAAGGTTTTTTGTAAAACAATTTTTTTTGATTTTTTTGTAAAGGTATGAAGGGTAGAAAAAAACGACTTCTTCAGACTATAATAAGTAATGAGTTGTATTCGACGTTTCGAAGTCATGTACGACTTCCTCATCAGGACAAAATTGGCATCAGTCAGATATAAAATTAGAGTACAACATCGGTCACCTCCAGGAGTAAAAACATAAAGCGTCAAGAATGAGCAATTAAAAAAATTACAGTATTCGTCTCTCTGTATGAAAGAAAGAAATTAGAGAGGATAATATAAAAATTAATAACATAGAATTTTAAATTAAGAAAACGCTGAGAGTATATTAAATTAATAACTAATATAAACATAAAAATTAATTACCTGAAAATCCATGTGAGATCATTATAATAAATTTTTTTTGGAAAAATAACAGAAACTAGTCGATTTAAACAAGTATTAAAAACAATTTGTTTTAAACATCATATTAAATAGATGGAAATAAATATATAGTATATGTTAACAAGACAAGAGATCAAGCTATACTGAAAGGTGAGTAGAGAAGACAGAAACTTATAAACAAACATAGAGTAGGTAACATATTGAACTGAGAAATTGGAAAGTGTTGTAATGTAAAAATGAGAAATATTATAAATTACTGAATAAAATTAGTATTGAAATTAAATTAAAATAAATAAAGAATAATAATAGGACGGAGGAAACTAATGAAGACATGGAAACAAAGAATGAAAATCATATTTTTCTATTTTTAATTAGTAACATTTGGTATTTAAGAGTTGTTCCAAGATCACATTATAGGAAGGGATATAATTCTTTATGTCTGTAATAACATTCAAGCAATTATTTCCTTCTTTTTTTATGTAAAAAATTTCTGCTAAGCATCTCTTAAAATAATTATTTTCTTTGTGTAAAATTAATAAGTTATCCCAATCAAAATCATGGTCAAATTCTAATATATGTTTGCTAACAACGTTATGATATTTCTCATTTTGTTTAATATTATTACGATGTTCATTTTGTCTAGTTTGGAGCAGTCTACCAGTCTGGCCTATATATGTTTTTTTGCATTGTTTACAGGTGATCTTGTAAACCACATTACATTGTTCAAAAATATTCAATGGATCCTTACCAAGTTTAATCATATTGTCTAACTTTGGATCAATTCTGAAAATTGTATTTAAATTAAAATCAGATAATATTCTTTTTATTGAAAATGAGATATTACCAAAGAATGAAATAGATACCAATCTTCTAGAATTAAATTTTTTATTTTCATTATTGTTAGTAAAATTGTTCTTATTATTGTAATTATATAAAATTCTACGTTGTATATGATAGTCAATGAATTTAACTGGATAATTGTTAAGCTCAAAAGTTTTTTAACTATTGATAAATTTTTTTGGTGAAAAGAATGATGTGATAAGAGTATGGCCGAGTCCACTAAATTTTTAATTATTGCAGATTTCTGTTTTATCGGATGATTTGAAAATAAATTTATAAATCTACCAGAATATGTGTCTTTTCTGTGCCAATCAGTAAGAATAGTTCCATCTTTACATTTAATAATTTTAATATTCAAAAATGAAATCGAGTTATTACTCTCAATTTCATGAGTAAATTATTTCAAATTATTTAGTTGAACTTGAAATTTTCGTCACTGCCTACATTATGAAAGCGTCTTTTTTTCCACAAAAAGATTTCAAACTCTTTAAAATTTGAATTTATTTGCATTATTTTTTATATAAGAGTATGAAATTGTCTACGAGGACACCTGTCGACAACGTATCCTATCTGATACGCGACTAGTGACCCTCCGATAATGTAGGCAGTGACAAAAATTTGAAACTCAACTAATTAATTTGAAATCATTACAGTCGTAAGGCAGTACCACTAGGCGATATAAGGAGGTCTTCCTGTGGAGATGGAGATGTCGGACGCCTGTGTAGTTCAGTAGCTAGAGCAGTCGATCAGCAATCGAAAGACCTGGGGTCGTATTCCAGCGCAGTCGAAAGCGTCTTTTTTCCACAGAAAGATTTCAAATTCTTAAAATTTTTTTAATCATCTCAGGAAATGTATAAGATATCAAAAGAAACAATAAATGGATTTTGCGTTAAAATGCACATCGAAATTATATATTTTTTTTCATTTAAAAGTTTCTTACATCCTTTTATTATACGATTTGTAATTTTTATATAAAATTGAATAAATCGATTTCAAAGGGCATAGCCGGGATTCCATGTGAAATCGACCTTGAAACCAAATTAAATTCCGCATCGACCATATGGAAGAGGTTGAGCAAGAGATGATTTTTCGCAACACTCTTTCGAAATGCGAATAATCACATTCTACCATTTGTTTACAATACATGT
The DNA here is from genome assembly GCA_030998225.1 of Diplolepis rosae. NCBI lineage: Eukaryota > Metazoa > Arthropoda > Insecta > Hymenoptera > Diplolepididae > Diplolepis > Diplolepis rosae. The sequence continues at coordinate 3,055,055 of JAPYXD010000728.1, read as the reverse complement.
AAAAATTTCGATTTTTCGCAACACACAAAATTTGCAAAATATTTTGCGAAATTTTTCCAAAAATTTCAGCATTGAACTGTGTTAGAGGTTGATTACCAAATAAATTATTTTTTTCATTAGTATAATATTATTATAAAATGTGCTTTAATAGTAAGGTGTTAGAAGAATGCGTATTTTGACGGTTTTTATTTTTTTTACTCCCGTCCACACCTTGCAAAAATCTGCAAAAATTCGGTTTTAGTTATCGATATCAAATTATCGACATTCTTAGTATTATGGTGAAAGTACTTTTATTTTACTTTTTTATGGCCTAAGCACAGATTTTGAATTCAAAATATAAAAATGCTCTACAGAGTTAAAGTACATATTTTCTGAATCAAGTAGTTTATTCACAAAGCTTCAAAATTTTGTAATTAAAATCTTGACATAAAACTTAGGGTTGAATGCAAGTCTTACCCCCGTACAAATAGTAGAGTCCCGTGGGGCGCCGTCGAGCTATGCTGTTTTGGGAAAATTTCATAGGCCCGCATGGTAAAAATTTCAGTGCACGACTGGCTTAGAATTCGTAGTATGCGTTGAGATGCAGGTTTTACCCGTGACCTGGCAGCTCTTTAAACTGGCTGGCCCAACTAATTTTATTTTAGTTCGGAATGACCTGAAATAAAATGTTTGCTTAAAGACTTGTTGAGCGCCAACCACTCCATTGAGTGACAAAATTTTGACAGACAAAGTAAACACCAGAATTCAATTAATTGAAATAGATCGGCTTAACAAGATTTATTAAAATGCATCGTGACTCGATATAAATTATAATCAGATACAAAAGCCAAAACATGTATATTATTAGCGATAAGCATCGATAAATAACATAAATCTCGGAATATTTCCGAGCCACGCGACAATATGGCGGATTCAATCTACTGACGCGCGTCACCACTAGAGAGAACAAGAATTCAAAAAGAGATGAAGTTTAATAATCAAAGTTTAACCATCGCGGGAGAGTGAAGTTATTTCCAAAAAAAAAATGATACAAATATAAGAGAAAACACTCGCGAACACTGGAGAGAAAGAGAGAGGCAAAGTGGTTTTGGTAGATGCGATGGACGCCGTGAAGCGACAATGTTAGTTACAGATTGTCCGGTACTTTCGGACCACTTGCCAAAGGAAAAATGTAATAAAATTCTTTCCATTCTTTTCCCCGGGACATAATCCCACCTGTCATACCGGTGAGTTTAACAAATTAAATCTTTTTAATGTGACGGGTAAATTTTACCACGTCACAGCGTGTATACGTATAGCTACCAATACTATGCCAGCGACAGACTCGTAGATCATGCAACGTTGCTATTCAAATGTACATGAGAGAAATACCAGAAAAATCTGGAAAAATTCTTACTTATGTGCTTGCGGTCACTGAGTTCGAATCCAAGGTCAGTCAGTCTTGATTCAAGGTTCATTCAAATTCAAGGTCATCTGAAGGTCAAATATAGGAAAAACTGTTTAAAAAATCTGGAAAAATGCATACTTATTTTGTTATGGTCACTAAGTTCGACACCGAGATCAGTTAGCCTTGACTCCGCAAGGTTCAAGGTCATTTGAACGCCTAGCGTAGGAAAATGCGTCAGAAAAATCTGAAAAATTCATACATATATTTTTGAGGTCACTGAGTCTGAAATCGAAGTCAGTGAGCCTTGATCATCCCGAGAGTTCTTCCTTCTCTTTGATTTTATAATGACCTTGAGTCGGGCGTGATCAAGGCTCACTGATTGTTCTAACAGTTTTTCCCATACTTGACTTTCATATGACCTTGAATTTGGTGTGATCAAGACTAACTGACCTTGGATTCGAACTCAGTGACCTCAAACACACAAGTAATAATGGTTGAATGCCTAATTCTCTCTTCTTCACAATACGTTTCAAACTCTGAGGAAGTAAAGGCTGTGCCCCGATCAGTTATCATTCGTCGCGGATTGTCAAACACCGCTGACTGCCGTAATATTTTGCTGATAACTTCTGCAGAACTCGTTGTCTTTGTCGGATATAGCCATACAAAATTATTGAAGGCATCGAGAACAGCTGATATATGATTATAGCTCTTCTTTGCCGATGGTAGGGGCCCCAGATGATCCAGATGGTACGCATCCATCGGTCCACCACCCTTATCCAGCGGTTGCAAAAATCCCTCACGCTTGCCGTGCTTACGCTCGGCTAAAATACAAGTCACACAGTTTTGTATTAACCTTTGGATCTTCTCTTGCATGCCCTGGAACCAGTAATCCCTTCTGAACAACTGATCCGTTTTAGTTACTCCGAAGTGGCCCTGTTCATGGCACCTCCGAATCCAATCTTGACAATCTTGACCGGCAACCCAATCAGATAGTTGCGGAACTTTTTAAGCGCTTTGACAATCGCCAGGAGCTCCAACTTATATCTGCTATACTTCTCCTTTTCCTTGCTCATCTTCCAGCTAGCGTGATGAATCGGGTGCAACTGTTGATCTTCATCGTTTCGCTGCAACAGAATCGCAGCCAAACCCAAGGTCAACGCGTCAGTGTGTAGTTCGGTTTCGGCATTTGGGGAGTACAAAGCGAGTACAGGCTCTTGTCACAATGCATGCTTGATCTTTTGAAATGTCTCTCTTTTGTCCCTTTCAAACTTAAAACATACATATTTTGCGGTTAGATTCGAAAATGGCCTAGCTGTACTCGCATATCATAACGTAAAATAACATAAAACCTTCTCTAGCCGTTCGAGACCCTTTTCTTCATCTTTCGACGGAACAATCAAATCATCTATAGATAGTACAACCGTTCCACTTGCAATCAACTCTTTAAACACGGGTTATTAAACTTCTGAAAATATGCCAGTGAAATACAGAAACCGAACGATAACCAAAGAAACTCAAAATATCCCCATGGTATGATCAACGCTGTATATTTACAATAGGCTTCGTCAATGGTACATGAAAGAAACCATTTTTAAGGTCGAGTGTACTAAATACCTTCGCATTACGCAAGCAGTCCAACTGGTCATCAATTATCGGTGACGGATACCGATTCATAATAATAATCTTTCGATTCAGATTACTATAATCGACACATACCCTTGGTGAGCCATATTTTTTCCTTACTAAAACGACTGGACTTGCATAATCCGAATTCGATGGTCTTCCCTATCGTAAAGCTAGCGTAAAGTAGCATTATAAATCATGCATGAGGTAAAATAAATAATCAACATGTTTTTATCCTTATTCTACGTTAAAAATAACGTTAACTGGTAATTGAAATATGCAATAATTTTATTTATTAACGCTAAAAATTAAAAAAACATAATGCCTGTTATTAAAGGCAGTGCAGTAGTTCATAACTTTCCATGTCTTCACCGTCAGGATTGACTATTTGTTAGAGTGAGATAAAAGCATAGTTGTGTCTCACTCCAACCAATGGTCAACTTTAACGGTGGAGACGTTCCACAAAAGGTGGACCACTGCACTGCCTTCAATGACAGGTATTTTATTTTTTTAATTTTTAGCATTAATAAATAAAATTATTGCATATTTCAATTACCAGTTAACATTATTTTTAACGTATACCTAACCTCAACCATTCGTCAATTTGACCATGCACAATTTCTCTTTCAGCAGGTGCAAGCCTTCGATCATTCTAATAAACGGGTACTTCTTCCTTCAATATGATACGAACTTTCATATCAACATCTTTTGACTTTTGCGGATTATAGTTGTCAACTAAGGCTTCGACCTTCTCACGGTTTAATTCACTCATAATATGTGACACGTCGATTCTATTTACCTCCCAACCACAATCAATCTGGTTAATGTCATTTTCTTCAAGGACTTTTTCAATGCGCGAGATTGATATCTTACCCGCTCCACTCAGTGTGCCCAGATCGGACACGCCAACCATTCGCACACAATTACAGGCTACGTGCGTGAGAATAAAGTAGGAGCTGTAAGTTTGGTTGCGCGCGCAACAAACTTCTCCTCTTCTGAATTCGAAAACTCGGAGATGCCCGAAAATCTTCGAGAAACTTCGGCTCTCTCCTTATTTCGTCTATATATAGCATATACGAAATAAAGTAAAAGCAAGCGTTCCCTAAATTTCTGAGTTTCTGCGATTTCTTCGATTCGATGTCTTATGCATCTCGTCGTCTGCTCGCCCGGCGACTTCTGTTTACAAAATTTGACAGCTAACAAATTTTGTAAAAAATCTTAAATAATGTTGATGACGTGACATAAATTTTATGAATTTCAGGAAATGTTAAATAATTCTTTCGAGTGTGTGATCTGCAAGGACTATTTATTCGATACTATATTTGTTTGTAGAATTTAAATGCAGAATTTGAGGTTAGGTTCAAAACCTGTTGTATTCAAGTAGTTTTATTTTTTAACTTTCTTTGATTTCACTCAATTGATTTTGAATATTGTAAATTCAGAATGTTAATTAATAGTATTTTTATGTAAATTTTTAAAATAATAATCATTTTTAATTAATAAATTCTGTCATAATTACCTTTCTTGTAATTCTATTTTCTGAGAATATAAAACTAAACTAAATAATTACTTACAGGAAATAATTCTTTAATATTCTTTCTTACCTATATCTTAGGTAATAAAGTACATCTATAAAGGTAAAAATTGTTACTGTCAATATTTTTGGTGGAAATGAGAAATTGAAATTTTGAATTTAGAATTTAAATCCAATACTCTTACAGTCTTACAAATGAAAATTAAATTACAGATATTAAAATTTCACAACAGTATAATATAAATCAGTAAATTAATGATACAATGATCTAAACATGAAAGAGTTTTAAAATCGTTTGAACTCAAAAATTGTTTAATTTTCAAAGGCTTTTTTGAGGCTATAAGTGCTTTTAAAAAATGATTAATTAAAAGCTTGCAATAAAATCATATGTGGACAGATTAAAAAAAATGAGTTATTAAAAATTGCTTAATTAATAATATTTCCAATTTTAAATTGAATAAGTTGGGAATATTTCAATAAAAAGATCTACAAATAATTATAATGGTTCCTCTTTACAAAACTTTTAATTGCAAACAATTCCAATTGTAAAAGATCCTCGATTTTTAAGCGTTTTTAAACTAAATCTATATAACTCAAAGTATTTTTATTTATATATCGAAAATATTGAAATAGTGCTCGGACTTTAAAAAACTAAGAAATTTATTCATGGAAATCATTTCAAATTGCAATTAATGAAATATTTCATATGAAACAATTATTTTTTGTGCCTTATTTTGAGGATATTGTTAGAATTTCCTTTTCTACCAATTTTACTGGGAATTCTTACATAAATCAGGATCACCTTTAGTAAGTACGCATTATTTCCCTCTCTAAATCAAAATAAGTGCACTCAGAAAAAAGATTTGATTGAATCAAAGAAAAAGATTTGTTTGGACGACTTTCTTTAATTTAAAGAAATAATTTGTTTAAATGAAATAAGATTTGTTTAATTCAAACAAAATATTTTTAAACGAAATAAATATTTGCTTGAATAAAATTAATTTTTCCTCAAAACAAAGAAATTAATTCAATGATATATGATTTTATTGTAAGCTTTTAATTAATCATTTTTGAAAAGCACTTATAGCCTTAAAAAAGCCTTTGAAAATTAAACAATTTTTGAGTTCAAACGATTTTAAAACTCTTTCATGTTTAGATCATTGTATCATTAATTTACTGATTTATATTATACTGTTGTGAAATTTTAATATCTGTAATTTAATTTTCATTTGCAATACTGTAAGAGTATTGGATTTAAATTCTAAACTCAAAATTTCAATTTCTCATTTCCACCAAAAATATTGACAGTAACAATTTTTCCCTTTATAGATGTACTTTATTACCTAAGATATAGGTAAGAAAGAATATTAAAGAATTATTTCCTGTAAGTAATTATTTAGTTTAGTTTTATATTCTCAGAAAATAGAATTACAAGAAAGGTAATTATGACAGAATTTATTAATTAAAAATGATTATTATTTTAAAAATTTACATAAAAATACTATTAATTAACATTCTGAATTTACAATATTCAAAATCAATTGAGTGAAATCAAAGAAAGTTAAAAAATAAAACTACTTGAATACAACAGGTTATGAGCCTAACCTCAAATTCTGCATTTAAATTCTACAAACAAATATAGTATCGAATAAATAGTCCTTGCAGATCACACTCGAAAGAATTATTTAACATTTCCTGAAATTCATAAAATTTATGTCACGTCATCAACATTATTTAAGATTTTTTACAAAATTTGTTCGCTGTCAAATTTTGTAAACAGAAGTCGCCGGGCGAGCAGACGACAAGATGCACGAGACATCGAATCGAAGAAACCGCAGAAACTCAGAAAGTTAGGGAACGCTTGCTTTTACTTTATTTCGTACATGCTATATATAGACGAAATAAGGAGAGAGCCGAAGTTTCCCGAAGATTTTCGGGCATCTCCGAGTTTTCGAATTCAGAAGAGGAGAAGTTTGTTGCGCGCGCAACCAAACTTACAGCTCCTACTTTATTCTCACGCACGTAGCCTGTAATTGTGTGCGAATGGTTGGCGTGTCCGATTTGGGCACACTGGCTCCACTACGCATGTCAACAGTATTCAAAAAATCCGCACCCAATAACAAGTCATCCTTCATTACATCTTTTGATACGATATGCAATTTTACGCAGAAACAATTATTATCGATAATTAAATTAGCTTCAGTCGTTCCTGAGGTGGGTAAGGGAAAACCCTTCAAACCGATTGCTTCAAAACGCGTCACATTCTTTTCTGAATAAGATGCCCCAATTTTGCCTGAGCTGTCAACTCTCACCATAGTCAAATCACTTGCCGTATCAATTAAAGCTTTTCATTCCCTCCCATTTGTCGCTACAGTTTTATAATGTTTTATCTTATTCTTTCTTATGACTGTAACGTTCACGTAGGTCTACCTAAGCCAGCATACAGGGTTTGCGTAACCACCAGCGGTATCTCGAGTCGGGACACATGTCCCTCCAGTACTCTCTGGAAGCAACCAAAGGGCCACCGAGGAGTTTGATACCCGTAAAACGAATTTTTTATATCGATGAGAACACAAGGTACGCCCCCCAGGCTCTAGTGTAACTCTAATTAAATTAATTGATTTATTTTCTGGGTACGCTATCACAGGCTCCAGAAGATAAGTACTGTTTCGTGTGTACGCTGTCACAGGCTCCACAATAAAATCTCTCGTACCTCCACCCGCTTTCTAGTCCGCTGCCCAGGCGTAGAGACTGTCTCTCCTCCTCCCTTGGTGTACGCTGCCTAGGCTGCCATCCCCAATATTCCGTTCCACGGTGTACGCTATCCCTGGCTGCCGTGACGAGTAGATCTAAGTGCTTTGTGATTGGTGCACGCCACCCAGGCTACCAATCACATTCTGTCGTTAATGATTGTGCACGCCGTCTTGTGGACAAGTAAATTTAGATTATTTTGATTTCATTTAATATTAGACTCGTAAATACGGGTACTATACGTTTTTGGGTTTTGCCCCATAGCGAGAATTCCCTACATAGAGTGTGAAGTCGCTGTACCGACCGAGGAACGCGACGGCAAGAAGACTGTTCTTTTTCAGTGGCATTATTGGGACGGAAGCGCCATCTGTATCTGGTCACATTATTATTTTTGGGAGTCGTACCTAGAGTTCTAAATTTCTCGGACATTTAAAATCTAGTCACATTCTCGTGACTGTGACCGTCATTTTAAGACAACTTGAGAATTTACAGAGAATTTAAGGGAATTTTACTATACCTTCACCAATATTTTCTTTATCATTAAACCTTATAATATAGTAAATTTATTTCCAAACACTATGAATTGCAACAGTGAACGTTTCATAAAAATAAACTACGAAAAATGTCAAGTTTTATCGGAATTCAATATCAAAAAAAATTTTTTTATAGCCATTATATTAAGTTCAAACATAAAGAAAAAGTACTTTAAGTTTTCTTCACACAAATTACGCTTTGATTTAAATAATTGTTTGACAGTTTCAGGACAGTTTATGCACGTTTTTAAGTGCTCTATTTGTCGAGTGGCTAGCTTTCTGTACATCTGATCACAGTATTTGCACTTGAAAGAAGCTTTATTTTATTTATCAATAATTTTTTTTTTTTAATTTCAAACTATATTCTTTTTATTCCATTTTTATTGCGCACGTTACACGAACTTCTAGAACAAATCATTTATTAAAAACAATTGAAAGCTTGAACCGTTACGGAAAAATATTTTTAAATTCTCATAAATTCTCGAAGAGCAAATTCATCAGAAAAATTCTCGGTCATATTCCCGTGCTTCCAGACATATTCTCGGTCACATAAATTGTTTAGAACTCTAGTCGTGCCATGTATTTCGTAGAAGTATTAGCCACTGAGCAGCATTAGAGTTTGACTTTATCTATTGTTGGTTTATGCGACGGCAGCGCCATCTGAATTTTCGATATATTATTATTTTCTGTATTTTCTCCATGTATTTTGCAGAAGTGTTAGCCAGTGAGCAACACTAGAGTTATAGACTGTATTTATTTTCTATTTATGCGACGGCAGCGCCATCTGCATTTTGATGTATTATTATATGCCGAACACGTACCGAAATTACACCACAAATCTTGGCTGAAGTTAGGCGGTCTTTTCTTCAGCGAATTAACAGGTGCTTACAAGTCGAGGGTCATCAATTTAAGCATCTTCTGTAGGTAAACCCAAACCAAGGTTGAGGATCCTTTGAAAGTGATTATTCCGATATATTTAGATTTTTCAACTATTTTCATACTTTGCGTGACAAGAATGACCTTGTGTTGTAGGTCGCTGAATTCGTCTTAAAATCGGTAATAATGTCATAGAAAAAAATACATGGTTCCATTTAAAAAAGTGGAGTTAACCTTGACGTAGCTTCAGCACCTCCACCGATAAAAAATTAGGGTGGTCGAGTATGACGACCTTCTCGAACACTGAAACTTTTGTCTGAAACAGTTTTGGATATGATCAATAGTTTGAGTGCATGTATTCAAAAGTATATGTGTGCTTTCAAATTAAGGGTTAACAACGTTTAATAGTTTATTGCTCACCTGAAAACTTTATTAGCGCCCTAGCGTACTGGCTGAACGGTAGCTTTACGCTGTACCGTAAAGCTATCGTAAAGCTATCGTAAAGCAGCATTATAACTCATGAATGAGGCAAAATAAACATTCAAAATGTTTTTTCCTTATTCTACGTTGAAAATAACGTTAACTGGTAATTGAAATATGCAATAATTTTATTTATTTACGCTAAAAAGTGAAAAAAACATAATACCTGTCATTCAAGGCAGTGCAGTGGTTCATCACTTTCCATGTCTTCACCGTCAGGATTGAATATTTGCTAGAGAGTCAAATTTTCTCAAGTGGGCCACCAAAAACGGACCTATCGATTTTGAAGATCTTTTTCACTTTTGCCAACAGCTTAAATCATTATAAGTGCTACGACAAAATATTTTGATGAAATTCGCTTTTTTCTAGTAGTTGTTTATAAACAATTTTTAGGCTAAGTTTACGTGAAACGGCTATATTTCAGTTTACTAACAATGCGATTAGAATGAAATATAAAGCAAACATTTAAAAATGTTTGAACAAATAATGACGAGTAAATTTATATTCATATTTTTTTTTTTATGAAAAATTAAAATTTTTATAAACAAATGCAAATTTTTTGAACTTCTCATATAGGTAGGGAAAAAAATCAAAATGCCTTGGATGTGGCAAACATTCAGCTTTAATCATAAAAAAAAACATTTTAGTACAATTCACAAACAAAAGAGTCGTCAATTTTTTTATGCAAGCTGGCACGCGCTCGGGTGCTACCGAGTCATCTCGTCGGCGCCAGCTATAACCGTTTTTCGTTGGCTATTAAGTATCAGTATTTTCTTTTGTTCATTTGCATGATTATACAATATAATTCTCACAATGTCGTTGTTAAATGCGTCAAAAAGAATTGAACACATTTTTTGTTAAGGTTTTATGTCAATCAAATAGTAAGAAATGACGCATCATAAAAAAAACGCTTCCGTATTTATTTAAGTATTTGTTGTACAACGTCGCTGTTAGCTGCAGAAAATACTTTGCATTGAATTTTTTTATTTTCAACTGGTTTGTAACAATGATAGTCCCGTGTATTTTTTAAGGTTTTTGCTGTTGCAAATCGAGATTCCAATTTCTTTTTGTGATTTTCGAATTCTTCAACTGTGCAGAAATCAAAATAAATTTTATTGAAAAATTCAGTTGCCCACTTGTAAAATTCTGTAGTATTTGTTATTTTTTTCGAATTTCTGTTTTGTAAACTAGCACGGTAAGCATTTCTTTTGACGCACCCTCCAATTCCATCACACGCCCCTTTTCCATGTGATGTTGCAAAGAAATGCCACTCGGCTTCTATAACGAAATCTTTTTTATGATTTAACAAATTCACAAAATCAAATCTGTTTTTTTATTGAGAGCCTGCTGCATCAGAAAAATAGTAAATTTTTTAAATATTTTTTTATTCAAATTTATTTTTCAAGAATAAAAATACACGGGCCTATCATTGTTACAAACCAATTGAAAATAAAAAAATTCAATGCAAAGTATTTTCTGCAGCTAACAGCGACGTTGTACAACAAATACTTAAATAAATACGGAGGCGTTTTTTTATGATGCGTCATTTCTTACTATTTGATTGACATAAAACCTTAACAAAAAATGTGTTCATTTCTTCTTGACGCATTTAACAACGAAATTGTGAGAATTATATTGTATAATCATGCAAATGAACAAAAGAAAATACTGATACTTAATAGCCAACGAAAAACGGTTATAGCTGGCGTCCACGAGATGACTCGGTAGCACCCGAGCGCGTGCAGGCTTGCATAAAAAAATTGACGACTCTTTTGTTTGTGAATTGTACTAAAATGTTTTTTTTATGATTAAAGCTGAATGTTTGCCACATCCAAGGCATTTTGATTTTTTCCCTACCTATATGAGAAGTTCAAAAAATTTGCATTTGTTTATAAAAATTTTAATTTTTTATAAACAAAAAAAATATGAATATAAATTTACTCGTCAATAGTTGTTCAAACATTTTTAAATGTTTGCTTTATATTTCACTCTAATCGCATTGTTAGTAAACTGAAATATAGCCGTTTTACGAAAACTTAGCCTAAAAATTGTTTATAAACAACTACTAGAAAAAAGCGAATTTCATCAAAATATTTTGTGGTAGCACTTATAATGTTTCATGCTATTGGGAAAAGCGAAACTCTTTTTATTACCAATGAGTTTTATTAAGCAAGTTTAGGAATAGCTGCTTATCTAGTCTTTGACCTGACAGTCGATTTCGTCTTACATTCATGTTATCGCCCACTATTGAGAAGAGCCTTTCGCTTGCCACTGAAGTTGCCATAATGGGCAGATATTTCATGGCAATTTTAGCCAGTTCCAGGTGCGTTGGTGTCAAATCAATCCACAACTTGATCGGGTCTGTCTCAAAAGGAGTAGTTGGTGTTCTTAAGAATAGAGATAGTTCATCAGGCATTTGGTGATTCGACGTCATTTGTGTTCTCGTTTGGTCGTGTCTACACGACACTCCACACATTTCCCTATTGGATTCGCGTCAGAAGATTGTGAAGGCCAGAACAAGGTCGTGATGCCATTTTCCGCTATCCAGGACGCACAGTGTGTAGAATGAGAAAATTGGGGTTCAAAATGATTCAGAGCCTACAATTTTCCTACGATTTAACTTTTTTTTTCTAAATTAAAGCTAATTAAATTTTGAAGAAGTCTGTCGAGACCGATTTTGCAGAAAAGACGCGGTTATTTTGTTATTTGAGTTGCAAATTGCAAAAAAATCATAATTTTCCATATTTGTGCTACCTGCTCCATGATATTCGTCGGTATTACCTCAAAAATGTATGAAATTGATAGATTTACAATCAACGAGAAAATTCCGAAATTTTAAGTGAAGTTCGTGCAATCTGTTCAATTGTTATAAACAAATTAATGGAAAAAATATTTTTTCCTATATATTCGAGCGTGAAAGTTCTTTTTATCACGTTTTTACCACGGAGTCGATTGGAATCTATGTTCTATTACAATCCATACCCGGAATATAATTTTTCATATTGTTATAAACAAAGGGCATAGCCGGGTTTCCATGTGAAATCGGCCTTGAAATCAAATCAAATTTCGCAATTACCTTATGGAAGGGGTTGGGCACGAGATTATTTTGTCAAATTTTCAGATCATTATCTGCCATTTTAAATGAGTAATGGCGGAGTTTACCATTTTCGTTTTTTTCTTTTTTTAGCTCAACTAATCATAGGAAAATTTTGAAGAAAATCAGGGTTGTTTTTTCCAATAGAAGACACATTTGTAAATTTTTGCAGATTTTTTGACGCATAATTCGCGATGCAAAAAATTTTGAAAATTTCTGCACGCAATTTTGTTCATGTTTGAATTGCACGACCACTCTTTTGAATTATTCTATTCATTAGTTACCTATTGATGATTAAAACAGAATTTTTGAAGATTTTTGCAAGGTGTGGACGGGGGTAAAAAAGAATAAAAACCGCCAAAATACGCATTCTTCCAACATCTTACTATTAAAGCACATTTAATAATAACAGTAGACAAATGGAAAATACAATTTTATTTGGTAATCAATCTCTAACACGGTTTACTGCCGAAATTTTTGCAAAAATGTTTCAAAATATTTTGCGAATTTTTGTTGTTGCGAAAAATCGAAATTTTTTACATGCATTGTGAACAAATGGTTGATTGTCGTTATTCGCAAGTCGAAAGAGTATTGCAAAAACCATCTATTTATATTCTTGAATATTTTTTGAATATACAGGTTTTGCCCCTTGAAAATTTAGTCCGTTCAAAAAGTTTCCGTTTTATATATAAGTGGTATACAAAAAGTAAAATTGGTTGTCCTACAAACTTACAGTTATAAACGAAAACAACGATGATGACTAATTTATAATTAAAAAAAAATTTTATGCTTGGCAAATGTTCAGCCACTTATGGAGTATGAAGTGCTATGAAAGTACAATCAACCGTCTACCCATAAAACCAAATCTTGCAATAGAGAATCGCCAGATTCACTCAAGACTTCTTCCTCAATATTCTTGAGCAAGTCTTGCACAAGTTTGGTACATTGTTCTATGACATTGCTTCGTAGAGCTCTAGTCTTGGTTATTTCTTCAGCAATACTAGCTCAAGAATCTTGAGCAAGATTCAATCCAGAGGCGGAAACAGAAAAGCCACGATCTTGAACAAGATTCTTGGCATTTATCGTAAGTCATACTTGGTCAAGTTTTGCTCAAGATTCTGGATGTTTTATAGCTCTCTCGTGAGCATCAGAATGTCAAATCTTGCGCAAGATTCTTGATGTATTTCTTGAGCAATATTTGATGAAGCATTGCATAATTTTCTTTATATATATTTATATAATTTTCTCAAAAGTAATAATATCACTAAATAGTTAGAAAAAAAAATAACATTGCACTTTACGATAAAAATTATATATTCGAATTGCATAATTCAAAATAGTATTGAAAGCATTTTTAATTAATTATTAAGATTGGTCTCGCTCGTGCCGTACTCAATACATGTGTAACAGTGTGAGTGCATGTGTACATATGCATCTGTAATCACTTTTTTGATAGCACGTAAGCTATTTAAGGTTGGAAGTTATTAAATATAAAGGAGCATTTTTTCGTAAATATGGTTAGTATATCACAGTTGTTATTAATCGAGTAGTTAGCGATTGTCATCGCAACGAGGTTGCCCTGGTTACATGTTACAAATATTATATAATAAGATACTGCTCAATGTACCTTCAATCGCTCGTTATTAAGTTTCACTGTAAAATTATTAATTTTTTGGCACAACTATTTCAACCAATAAAGCCGATTTGTGAATATATATTTTTTAAACTAGTATGTAGCTAATAAAAAAATTACGACGTTCATTTGCATAATTGGAATTTTTTTATTTATACAAATTTTCCTTTGGTTTTTAATCATTGAAAAAATGATTTTCAATCAAATAATAATTTTGCAAATGAAATATATACATTGATAATCAAAGAGAAACATTATAAAAATTAAAAATAATTTTTTTATCAACTTACGGATACAAAAAAGTCCCAGCAATTTTTTGCATATTTCGAGCAATTTCGAGCAAATCTGGAGAAAAAGACACTGAAGTTTCACCACATATTTTCATTGTCAAGACTTGTCCAAGATTACAGCAAGAATCTTGACTTCCTCGCTACAGAGAAGTCTCGGCTCTTGGGCAAATCTTGACCAAGCTTGCTCAAGATTTGATCAAGAGTCTTGATTTCTACATGAAACGAAAATCACAAGATTTTTTAGCTTAACTTGGTCAAGTCTTGCGCACGTTCTTAGTCAAGAATCTTGCTCAAGATTCAACGCTCCGGGCGGAAACAGATTTACGCAAGACTTGAGCAAAACCTCCCATGATTCTTGATCAAGTTTAAAGCAAGTCTGGCCCAAGATTGTTTTATGGGTATATTTGTGCTCATTAAAATTTCAAAAAGTAAAGTAAATGGAGGACGATTTGAGGGTATTTTCGATGTCATGTATGGTAAAATGAGTATGTTATTTTTAAAAAAGAGAAATTAATTTAACCTGTATATTCGAAGATTATTCAAGAATACGTAAAGATATTTTTAGCAGCACTATTTCGACTTGCAAATAACGACAGTCAACCATTTGTCCACAATGCATGTAAAAATTTCGATTTTTCGCGACAAAAAAAATTCGAAAAATATTTTGAAAAATTTTTGCAAAAATTTCAGCAGTAAACCGTGTTAGAGATTGATTAGCAAATAAAATTGTATTTTTTATTTGTCTACTGTTATTATTAAATGTGCTTTAATAGTAAGATGTTGGAAGAATGCGTATTTTGATGGTTTTTATTTTTTTTAACCCTTCCACACCTTGCAAAAATCTGCAAAAAATTCTGTTTTAATCATCCTCTGAAAGAATACATGCTTGATGAGTTTGTTTGAATAAATCGTTTATAGCGATGGAGAAGAATGTTAAGTGTGAATGTTTCACCATCAGATTTTTTCCATACGAAATCACCTATTTCGAGAATTATTCAAACGGAATTGTTAATATCAGTAGAAAATGTTGTTCAATGGAAGTATATTTCGTTGGAGTTTCATTTCTGAGGATCAAATGAATATCCGAGCGGAGAATGAATTTTTCCAATCTGGAAAACGCTATTGTATGCATTTGTTGACTAAAATTGTTAATAACAATGGAAGATATTGTTTAATGTCAGTCCTTTCATTATACTTCTATTTATGGTATATAATAGACGATTTCACGAAGAAAAATGAATTTTTTGTACCAAAGAGTGACCGTTTGATACATTTGTTCATCAGTATTGTTAATAACAAATGTAAATATCCTTGATTGTGCTCTCCATTAATCGAAGCATTATTTTCGCAGAGGAAATTCATGATCAGGCAGAAAAAAAGGAATTTTATATATCCAGCGGCGCCTGTTCATTGAATTTGTTCATGAAATTTGTTTATAACAATATGAAAAATGATATTTCGGGTATGGATTGTAATAGAACATTGATTCCAATCGACTCCGTGGTAAAAACGTGATAAAAAGAACTTTCTGGCTCGAATATATAGACAAATAATTTTTTTCCATTAATTTGTTTATAACAATTGAACAGATTGCACGAACTTCACTTAAAATATCGGAATTTTCTCTGTGATTGTAAATCTATCAATTTCATACATTTTTGAGGTAATACCGACGAATATTATGGAGCAGGTAGCACAAATATGGAAAATTATGATTTTTTTGCAATTTGCAACTGAAATAACAAAATAACCGCGTTTTTTCTGCAAAATCGGCCTCAATAGACTTCTTTAAAATTTAATTAGCTTTAATTAAAAGAAAAAAAAAGTTCAATCGTAGGAAAATTGTAGGCTCTGAATCATTTTGAACCCCAATTTTCTCATTCTACACACTGTGGGACGTGCAGAGGTGACAGCGATATTTGGCGTCGTTGTCCTCTTGAAGGATCCAATTCTTATTGTTGGCTCTAAACATTTTCTCTGCAGATCTTAGAAGGCCATCTTCGTAGATTTGAAGCATTTTTTCTGCGTTAAGGTTCTCAGTAAAAAGCTCTAAATAGCCAATACCGCGCTGTGAGAAGCATCCCCAAACATGGATCTTTATAGAGTGTTTAACAGTTCGCTGGAGGAAACACTCACCAGCGGCTGAACAGGTACGTTTTATGGGAACCCATGCCCAAAAGGACGCTTCGTCCGAAAAAAGTACATTGGATCAATCGCGATCAACATTTTTCGTAGCACATGCCAATTGTTCTTCCATTTAAACCTCTGAGAGCAGGGGTTTCTGCCTCGTGGAACGGTACTGCACTGTCGCCTCAGCTAATCTGCGTCTTATGGTGTTTATAATAACGTCCAGTCCCTTCTCCGCTAGCTTAGCTTTGGCTTCACGCAGCCGGAGAGTTGAGTTGCGCTTGAACAGTGCAATGATCATCTTATCCTCCTTACTGGACGTTGCTCGCGTCTCTCCTTTCCCTAGCAGGTCATCAACGGTTATTGTGTCCCTGTACCGCTCTACCCACATTTGCACCTTGAAGCGATTTCACCTTATCGAAAAAATTTTTAATACTTTCAGTAGTTTTTTATGGTATCTCACTTGACTAGCTGCTTACATTGGGATCCTTGCAAACTGGAGTAGAGCTGAAACTAGAAATAAAAATAAGATCAGCAGTGAAACTGCAATGAGGCACAGAACTGCAACCAGAAGTAGAACTGGAACCATCACCAGAATCGAATCTTAAAGTAGTTCGAGCAGACACTGTCACTCTGAAGTTAATCTTGAGTAAAATTTCGTCTACAACAGAAAGTAGAGAACTTCATAAGATTTCTACAACATTTGATCGGCAGCACCGCGCGCGCGTTTATTATTGAATTATCCAGATCCACCACTTGCAACCACTTCATCAACTTTAGTGCTCTGCAACCTTGCCACATCTTTTAATTGAAAATTTCAAACGTGCAATCTCGCACGAAGGTAACAATTGTAAAAAAAGTCCCTGTAAAAGTTCACAAAGTATGAAGAAAGTAGTTTATTAATAATTACTTTATTATATACGTCAATTTTTTTTATATCTTATGCTGCGTTTTCAAGTTATACGACAAATAGCGACAAATAAGGATACTTCCCATAAGAGACTAGCTAATTTAATCATTTAATCCCTCAAAGACTGTGCCGTAACAACGACTGCTTTTTTGTAAACTGGGATATTGAACTGAGTTCCTATTGCTAAAACCAAACATTTATACCATCAATAATTAACATCCAAATTTAAATAATATTGAAGTTTCTAGCTAGTCAGCAAATTGACATGAGAAATTACCTATATAAGACATAATTTCAATTTCACAGATATAGGATTTTCGCTAAAAAGTACACTGAAAATTTGAAAACACAGTTTCTATAAATTTTTGTGAGACAATTTCGGATTTTGAGGTTAGAAATTTTGGAGGCTAAATATATTGAATATATTTCAGAATTTTTTATCGAAAATCGTAAAAGAGCCGTAATATCATGTAGAATCACCAATAAACATCTCATTCATAACCTTCTTGAACAAAATGGCAGAAGCCAAAAGCATAGAATTTCCAAAAAAAATTCTGAAGAGAAACAAAAAACATCGAAACATCGAACATCGTAAGTTTCTTCAATGTTTGATATCGATATTATTGATGGTGTCATCATCAATGTCTAACATCGATACATCGAAACCAAACCATCGATGTTTCGATATCGATGTCTCATCACTAATTACCGTTGAGCAGGGCTGAGCGCTTAAAATACCTGAAATAATTCACTTGGTTTCTTGCGATATTTTACTAGGTATTTTACGCAGTTAGTTTTTTACATGAGGTAATTTACGTCGAGACAGGATTTGACATTTCTGAGGTTAAATTCGTAGACTCATCAACATAACTCTAACAGCTCTGTAAATTGGTAAATTTATATTCTTTAAATGCATATGCAGCATTTTTATTTTTTATAATAGCTTAAAAAATGAACAGAGGCGGTAGGCCCAGACATCAAAGCTACAGTGAATTACCTTTTGCTCACAAAAGAGAAAATGGCAAAAACGTAGCTGTTTGCCTTTTTCACAAAGCAACTTTGTAAACTACATCCAAGCAAGATCTGAATTGTGAATTGATGCAACTACGTATTTTTTGTTCTAATTCGAATTTTTCCACTCATCGAGCAGCATAATGCTCTTCTCAGGTTTAGGAAAATAATTCTTATTTATAATCTTTGCATAAATTCTATCCAAAATTGGATCACCTAAAGTTTTTCTGGATGGTGGTTTGTAATTTAGATTCAGTTTATGCACAAATTTTCGAAAATGATCAGATTTAACGACGTTGCAAGCAATTCCATAACTAAACAAAAACATATGGCTATAAGTCCTCATCTATTTCAGATGAATTTTCAAATGATTCTAAGTTTATTTCTTCTGATCAAACATTGGCAGATTGTTGATCCACAGTGGATTTTCTTGAATTTTTCTGGAAAACAGTTTTTTCGTTATAAATAATTTTAAAGAATGTGAGAATGTCATATCCTTAAAATTCACGTACGCTGTATTCACAAATTCTTATCTATAAATAGAATTCACAGTTTTCTTCGACAAAAAGTTTAGTTTTTTAAAAATAATTTCTAGCTCACAGTAAGTAATTAATAGATGTTTTTTTAAAAACTTTTATCCATTTTAATCTGCATAGATCTTTTTTTCATTTTCATAATTTTCTTAAGTTCCTTATACTTTTAGATTTTTTAATAATATTTCGCGCAGTTGCGCATCAGAAAGAAACACGTTCTAATTTATGGGAGTTCTCTACGCTCTGAAAATAACATTTTTGTGAGGTTGTTGGCATTCCATAAATACATAGTATGAGACGGCGTTTCCTAAAACCCCCTAAATCACATTCAAAATCAAATGAGCACGTGTTTTTTTGAAATCTCAATGGATAAAAATAAAAATAGATTAGGTAAGGAACGAAAATCACATTACCAGCTCCATTAGGTAGATGGCTGTGATTTTCTCAGGAACAACGAGAAAACGAGTAAATCTATGGTGGGTACGAAGTCGATTTTATTCGTTGTTTTCGATATGGTTATTGTTGAGTGATGAGTAGCTATCCCTTGCCCATTTTAGGTAGAAAGGGAATCACAACTCGAGATTTTGAATAAAACGTGGTATACAATTGCCTCTCTTTTCAGGCGTTACTAGAAATAATTAAGTTTCCCTTTTCTTAAAAAAAAACACACGACGCGACCGCGTAAGCCAACAAACCCCTAACTAACCACGGAGGACGGGTCAACGTGCGCAGAGAAGCTCTTAAAATGACTGTTTCGCTGATGCTAAAATACAGCGAAACAATCATCAAATCTATCTCCTAAATCAAAGAGGCGATCCTGGGGAAACTCGGAGCAACGCGAGGTTGCAACTTTTTTTCCAGTCTTCTAAATGGTCCCTCGAACCTACCTTGAGTCGTGTTCAGCCAGTTCGCTAGGGTGATTATTTCAAATTTATAAATTGAATCTTTAATTTAATATATCAGCCTAATAAGGTTTTTAATGAAGTTAGGTAATTTTTCCTTTATATTGTGTTATCAAAATCAAATTCGGTAGGTTTTGATTTTATTAATGGTATAAAAAATGAAAATAATTCGGAATAAGGCAAAGAAAAAAGAAATGGCATAAATAGCGCAAAATAAAATAACATATGACAAAAATAAAAAAAATATTAATAGTGACTCCCATTCGCGAAAAACAACTCTTGGTTGCTTAACTTCCGTGATCGAGCGAGAGCTGACAGTCCCAGCTTAGAATAACGCTGTCTGCCACTACGAGCGAAAATGTTCCTGACAATCTCATCAGCGTATCTGTCTCACACGCACTTCCGGTTTATGCTTCAAACCGTAGTTAGTGCGCCTGTGGTCCACGAAACATTTTGCGTGCGAGCTCACGCTCATTGTTCTCAGCCCTTCCAGGTACTTATTTTTACTAAATTCGTTCTCTATTTTGCTTAAAAGGCTGAGAGCCGCAGCTGAGCCGTCTCAACGCCCCCCCAAACGAAGTGATCCCTTATTCATAAGGATCAGTTCGTTTTTCCAAACCGTATTTTAGACATGCAGTGTAAACATTGAAACATTTATTATTAACTTATTATTTAACTTCAAAATTTTTACTTAAATTGAAGAGTTTATTATTGTTCCTTTCCACTTATCGCTATTATATTGTGATTATTATAGTGTCATTTAGTGCCGTGCAAGTGATTTTAGTATCTTGAGAGTATTTTTTGGATTTCTACCGATTCACTTGTCGGCGTGCATTGCAATGTGGTCTTAAAAAAAGAGGGAGAGAAGGGAAAGAGTCATGCAACCAACCTCTTACTTTTTGCGTCTCCGTTTCCTTTTTTGGTGTATCATTAATACGTTTATCTTTAATACAAATTAGCCTAAACAATTAACTAAATACTGATATATATATTTTTTCTCTATTTACCTATTTTTGCAAATTATGGAATGTTGAAACATTTCTGATCTTGACCAAATAGCGGGTTAATATCCTAATAGTCGAATGAAACTTACTGACTGAGATCCCATCCTGAGACATACCAATTAGGGATGTCTTGCCTATGCCCCCCCCCCCCCTCTCACCCCAAACGGAGTAATTCTTTTCTCATAAGGAATTCCTACGTGAAAAATAAAATCAACTGATAATTATTTTTTTTTAAAAGGGAGAAAGAGGAAAGAGTCATCTAACCAACCTCTCACTCTTTCCATCTCCGTCCTTTTTTTTTTGAAATTATTTTATTTTTTTTATTGTTTTTTATTGTCTCTTTAGTATTTCCAAACATTTAAATAAACTGCGCAAAACAAAGGAATACTGTTTGCCTAAGAAAAAAAAATTAAGAAAAATAAAAAATTTCAAAAGAATAAAACTATGCTATTGTATGTATTTTTTTCACTATTATCGAGTATCATCAATTATTTTAAGCATTTATGAATTTTAGTATCCAATTACTTAATTCTATATTCTAAGATAGATAATAAAATTGGCATAAGTCAAAGGAATGGCCTTTTTATTGGTTTCAATTTGACAATAAAAAAGAGAGGTATATTTAATATTTATGTCTTATTAGGCTTCCATATGCGGATAAATTCTGCAGCTGTCAGGACCATAGGTCCCTTTACTGGTAGATACCAGCCAGGTTCGCAGCGAACAGCCGTCTCTCCTGGAGATTCCATCACCCAGAAAAGTCTTACCCTTGACAAGTTCAGGCTGAACTTGTGGTTATTATTGTTATTATTGTTATACCAACTTGCGGTGGTTATTAGTTCGGCAAATGATTCACATGTCTCCCGGCTCCAGATGTTGAGCGAAGGTGGTCTAATCTGCCGTACTCCATATATAATAGCGAAAGCCTGGATTTTCGTGTGGTCCTTCCCCAGATAAAAGACATTTTCGATGTTGACCTTCTCTTAAGTTTCCTCGTCAACGTCGAATACAACCAAATTGGGACTCGTCTCGTGGACAGTGACGTATCCCCTTCCCATCTAGCCGGCAGAGTCACGTAGACAATTGGAGTCATTGCGTGAGCGTATTCCTGTCTAATCCCCAGCCATGGGGGTTGCTCCTGCTAAATTTCGGCGAGTTCAGTTTTCAAGACTACATAGTCCTGCTCGCGGTCCCAATTTTGGACCACAAAATCTGAAGGACTACCGCAGTGGATAGGCCTGAAGTTATAAGTCATACCCCCAAGAACTGGTGGGTTCTTTTTTTTTTTGGTGAGGAGGAAAAATGGCGAAATCTTTCATAGACGTTGTACAGGACTCCTAGGACGGGTGTAGGCATACCTGTTAAAACCAAAACCCCCTCTCTCGAACCAATTCCGAGCCATCCCCACACCATGGTATATAATCCATTTCCGAGGTTTGACTGCTTAAAAAAAAAACATAACAAAAAATTAAAAAAAAAAACGTATTATGCGCCCATATTTAGATGGACTTTATTTTTAATGCGAAACCCTTGGTGAATAGTTGAATAATTAACAGTCAGCAATTGTAGGAGATTTAAGACAGTAACAATTGTTTAATAGACAGTCAAAATAAGTTAGAATAATCAAAGGTAAATAACTCAAACTCGTCGTAAATCATCCTCGTACGGCTGCAAAAAAAGGAGATGCGCATGCGAAAGACGTAAAGAACGGCGTTTAGAAGTGAAACAAAAGTTTATTTAGGTGGCCAGTTCTTAGCTATCCGTTTTTCTAACGAGCAGCCTACATTGTTAAACAATTTATCGAACTTAGCTTGCTTTTTAATCTCCCTAATTATTTCTGTACAGTATTTTTTTTTATTCTTTGAATTTTTGACCACGGTTTTCGATATGGTGGGAGTGCTCCTGGGTGCTGGTCCAGGTTTGGGCTCGAGAAGCAGCTTTTTTTGGACTCTTCCGAGGGTGTCCTGATGGATTGACAACGGATGTTGCCCTGCTTGTCCTAAGGACCATACCTCCACGTCTGGCTGGATTCGTTGAGAGTCCTGTTTGTTGGGTGGGCCGTGAGCAGGACTCTCTGGGTCTCCTTCGAGCTAGGTGAGGCGGGTTTTTTTTATACGTCAAAATTTTGGAGGTGTGAGGCCATGTGGGGTTGGCGGACTTGAGTGCCGCAATCCCTCACATTTCTCGAAGTCCATGAGGCAACGTCCATTATGGGTACTGTAATGGAAAATAAAAAGTGGTTTAGCCCCCTTCATTTCACCAGGAGTTAAACTTGGGCACCTTGGACTTGCGAAAATCTAAACAGAACTTGCCTAAGAAATTTAACAACAGCAAAGGAGACATTCCATCACGAATAGGGCTCATAAAAAGAAATAATAATAATTCTATGTAAAAAACACAGAGTTGTACAAGTTTTAATCTTCCATCAAATTTTCCACTTGAGATCACTGTTAAAGTGTCACTGAGGCTTTCAGGAAAATGTTTTTATGCAAGGCCTTGAACTGCTGACATTCTTAGTATTAGTTGTTAATTGAAAATGAACATCCCTCTACCGTGTTCGACTTTGACGTTCAGATTCTTATTAAGTGCGGGTTGGGTGCTCATAAGTTCAGCAACAATCGACAAAATAGAATTTGTTTATGAATATTTCAATTTTATTGGCCTGTTGATGTTTTAATTTCATATTTTAGACTTTAATACTGATTCTAATTTTAATGAATCAAGAATTTGGGAATGTTTGAATATTCATTGGGCTCAAAATAATGTGACTTAGTCACTGTATTCGAATCTTAGTTCCTTAATATGCATACGAATATTATTTCCGACATTGATCATTGCATTTAGAAAAGTAAAAAAAAATGAAGTTTAGAAATGGCTAGAACGTAAGAACATTAATACATATATATTTTTTCTGTGATTTTTAAGATTTTTTTCTTTTTATTATAAGGTAGACTACATTGAGGTTCAAAATTACCCTTTTCTATAGGCTAAGGCGCACAATTTGTAAAAAGCTCAAATTCTTAGTTTATGTTTTAATCCTAATTTTAACTATTCTAAGTTTTATTTTAGTTCTAATTATCTTAGAACTTTTCACAAAAGTAGGCTATTCTTAAATTAAATTTAAAAATGTAAATTACGAAGTCATTTTTGCCCGACATTTTTCCTTTCGGATTCTTCTACTCCTTGAAAACTGTCTTCTCTCTTGCGATAAAGCTTCAAATCCTGGGTGTGGAACATCCCTCTTTCCTCTTTGGGTTCGGGGTTTCACAGTATATAGGTCCCAGTTCTAACCAGTTTCTTTATCTCATATGGACCTTCATAGATTTGAAGACACTTTTTGAGAATTTTCGTTTTTGGGTCTGATTCATTAACAGCTTTAACAAGTACATTATCTCCTTCCTTTAAAGCTGTCAGACCGTGAGCTTCATTAAACTCTGAAGCTCTATTAATTCCTTTCCTAGAGATATTTCCTCTAGCCAATTCTAGTTTCCTCTCGTAATTGATATTTGAGTTGTTTGGGGGAAAATTTGACCAATTTTTCCAAGCTCGTGGGCCTGGTTCGCCGCAATGTGGCTCGTAGGAGCACAGTTATGCCTTTCGTGACGAGCCATGTCATTCCAATATTTTTTTATAAACTTCTCTCTAAAAGAGTTGATATTTTTATTGTTTTGAGAGACCAAAATAATTAAAATCGTTTGTACTCATACCTTTTGCGCTTATATATCGCTCGAAGTCTCTTAGAAAACGCATGGTCCTATCACACTTGTGCCCAGAAAATTTAGGCATTGGATATTTGTTCAGCCATGGCGAGGCTGCTGAAGAACTTCCCTGGTTTCTTTCTAGCTGATTCTCCAAGACAAACTAGTGGTCTTCCAGATGTTTTATTTTTTTATCATGCGCCATTTTTGTCTCAATGAGATCTCCAGTCAGGCAGTGATGTTCTTCAGAAGCCTCACTCAAAGTATTCACCTCATATTCCACATATTTCATATTTTTTGCCAATTCAAAAGTTTTAAATTCGCATTCCGACTTGCGCATTTGTTCGCATCATTCCATCCAAATTTTTTACAGTGTAGCCTGTACATATTATACGTTCAAAAAACGTCGTAGGACGTAACACTATAGTATATTAAGCTCTAATACTTAGTTTGATGAAACTTTATTTTCTTTCATTACATATGAAATTAATTAGAACGGGTTGTTTAATTTCAATTTCTTAAGGAACTATTTCTCGACAAAAAAAATAAATAAAATAAAAAACGAAGTAACTTTTCGAAATTAATTTAATTTCATATTTTATGTATGATGTAAATTAAGGTTCAAATGAATATCAATTTTATTTCAAACGCTCAGGGTTTGTAAAATCAGAAACCATTTATATAGATTCAATGTCAAAAGCAAGCAAAATCTAATTGAATCTAATGTTGCGGAATACACTTCGGAAAAAAATGGAAGTAATTTGTGCAAAAAGATTGCAATGGATTTACTTTTGAAATAAATAAGTTACTGTTCCACAGCTGCATATACCGTTTCGAAGGAGAACCAGGCGAAGTGATAAAGTTGCGGTTCAACAAACTCTTTAATGGGAATCGTCCTTGCAGTAGTATATCTAGCTCAGAATATGATCGCCTACTTTGCGTTGGATCTGATCGGTTCTCTCTTAAGGTGAGTAACCAGTTTAATGTATTATATTATATCTGGAGCTATTTTATTTTGAATCAAGCTTGCGATTGATCTGTATACTTATAATCAAAGTATTAGTATTACATGTTTTGCATGAATTTTTGTAAACGTTTGACAATTTGAAGTCATTAATTTTTTTGTGTGCAATAAGCTTTCATTAAATGTAAAGTATAGTATATGGAAACTCCTATTTATTTTCTTAATAGATTTTCTTAATAGTTCTTTTAAGTAAAATTGAGGTAACCTCAATCCCTTGTCGTTTTGTATCTTTTCGACACATTAAAATATCCTGAATAGGTTATTTCTAAGCAAGATTCACAACTGAGATGAGACCATAAATATGCAGCCCTTGTTGCTTGGATAGCCTGTTTGCGACCTTCGTTCAGCCTAGTGATGGTAACATAGCTCCCTCCACAACGAAGAAGCTCAACGATGATGTTGAATATCATATCAGCGGTCAGCGGCCTAATTTCACTCTTTTTAATGTTCTACAGTCAACTACGTGCTGATTTCCTAGGTGACTAGCCTATCAGGAACACTTACTACTGGTTCCGGCCCAGTGAAGTTTTCTATTGTTACTAGCTTAGCTTGCCTGTCCGTAATCGCTTTGCCTTTGACGCCACTGTGTCCAAAGCTCCAAAGTATTTGGTTGTTGATTTTCCCAAAGCCGTGATTGTGGCTTTGCTGTGCTTTGCTGCGCGTCGGAGTATTGACTCATTCTCCAGCGTGTTAACCATGGATCCCTTTAGGATTGTGAAACCCATTCAGTTCTTCCTGCGATATATACCAGCATCAGATTTACCCTTCTGCTTGTTACGTACGACTCAAAAAAAAAAATAATTAAAAGAAAAATTAATTATATTTGATTTGCGTACGTGGAGGCTACACAAACCGCAACACACGAATGTGTCTTTTTATTTTATTTTTTTTATGTGGTTCCGCGATCTTTCTACCCTCGGCTGAGGGTGTCTTATCTCCACCAATTTTTTTTAATGCTATGGTGATAGGAAATAAATTTATAGACGAAAGTTTGTTAAAAAGATTCCCAATTGTATATGACAGTTTTATTCGATTTGAAATTAATTATTACAAATATTATGAATAATACAGACTCACCCTTATTTGATACTTAATCCTACCTATCGAGAAGGATGACGACTGGGCCTTAGATTCCTTTCAGGATGGTGACTCTAAGAAAAGTCACTCAAGTTTTTCTTTTTGCCGCACACACACATGCACGATATCTCTATCACCCTTTTTTACACCCTAGTTTTGGGAAAAAAATAAGGTGGATGGTTTTCAACCAGAGAACAAACAGTACGTTTAAATTGTTTGTTCTCTCCACTCTTGTTTTCTTCGCAACCCTAGTGCTGGTTTTTTTTTAAGAAAAAAGGAAAATCTCCCCGTCGTTTTAAGATTCCCGCGAAAGGCTTCCGTCGGAGAGAAGATTGAATATTATTCACGTCCGCCCACTGTGTACTGACGAGACTTCGTTCGATTTACTGACACCTGTTCCGAACCGCGGACGGGCAAAAGCAAAGACCGGGCTTTACTCCTTTAAACTTCTTGATCGTGTCAAGAAGCTTGTCAGACTGCGTTTTGTGATTTGAAATTGGTTCTTTATTATACACTCGTATCGATGTCACTTGGAGAAGGGAATTTTGATGACTTAGGATTTTATGTGGAACATGCTGACCGGGAATTTGGAAATAATGGATGTCTAAATACTTGGTAGCCTTAATTACTTTCATGTCTATTGCCAAATTGAGAAATTTTTCCTCTTTCTGCTACGTAATCGTTTTCTTTTATTTTCGATCCGTAGAATTACTGAATAAGAGGTCGATGTTAATTTAACCCTTTAGGTTCGTTAGTTTTTATTCTGAACCCTCCTTCTTCTTTTTACGTATTTTTCATATTAAGAAGATAGTGGTTCAGATCTCCTAACATTTTACTCACTGGCTATGACAAGTCGTGGCTATCCAAGTTTCAAATAGTCCATTTCCATTATCTATGTATTGTACTTCTGTTGGGTATGGATAGCAAAATGTTCTGAAGGCATGATATCGATACCAGTAGTTGAGAAATTTAATGTTTGTTATATAAAATATGGAAACACGTATATGGTCTGTGAGTACACGTGTGCGGACGAGTGCCAGCTTTTTATGAAATCGGCGGCAGTTGTTACGTGCGTATATGTTTTTGTTCATTCATCTCACTCCTCATCCTTCATCCTGTTATATTACATTCTGGTTCTAATTAAATTTGGGCATCGTGATGTGAGGTACATTTCTTAATTTTCCCGTATTTTATAGGTTTATAATTAGGTGTCAGGTAGTTAAATACACGTCGTGTGTGCGTATTTAGTTACCTGATGTCGGTTTGGAATTAATCCGAAATTTTATTTACCCATTTGTTTGGAGACATGATATATATATATACACACACAAAAAAAAAGAAGAAAGGAATTTCCTAAAGTTTTGATATTATTCCCCTTCGGTCTTGTGAACTGACCTGCTTTTCATTACATTTTGTGCTGAGCCTATAACCTACTCAGGTTACGAGCAACAAAAATAAAATTCGTCGTGTTCACCTGTAGTAGCTAATTTTGATGGAAATAGTTTAATGACCCCTGTTAATTTCCCTGATTGAGAAAGAAGTTATTTTATTTTTATTTTTGTTTTTGATCGCTCGTAACACTGCTAGGTTTAACTAGCGTAAACATAGCGTAAAGTAACAATATAACTCATGAAAGCGACAAAATAAATATCTAACTTATTTTTATCCTTGTTCTACAATACGTAGAAGAAGGAAATGTTCGATTACTGACATGAATTTCTTAAAAATCACTTTATAATATCATTATAGGCAATATTATTTGTGACGTTGCAAAATTTTGCAACTCACAAAAATTGTTTTCCTTAAGTAATACATTATTTTCTTAATCTGTTTAATTGAAATTTCATAGTAAATTTTGATTATTATGTAAAAGACATTGCATTTCGCGATTTTGGAAGCTGCACGGTATTTCGAAGACTTGGACATACTACAGACCCTTTAATTTTAAGTACTAGTTCCGTTTGTATTTTCTTTATTTTATGCAATTCTGTCGTCGAGACTGAAATGAGAAGAAAAAGAAGTATAAGAACAGATTTGAAGCTGCTTTAGAAAGTTCCTGTTTTATTTGAATATTCCCGCCATCCATTCCTAACCTATCTCAAGTGTTGATGTGAATTGCTTCTGGTCGTACCCAAGGAGTAATTGGTAAATTTTGAAATGCATTTGTACATTTTCTGGTGCCTTGGTACAAAATGACTTCTTCACCTGGCGTGAAATTCAAGATCCCATGTCCTTGGAAGGATTTATCATTATATTCAAGCTATACGTTATGAATGTTCTGTTGCCGGTGGAAGCCAGGCTCGCGTCAGTAGATTAATGTTTCTGCGTGCCAATCCGATCATATTATGCTTTTGTGAAGATTGATAGTCTTCAAGATTACGTCCCTCATTTAGTCGTTGGATTTATAGGAATACATCGAGTTTCAGCTAATAGAATTTGTAAACAAAACACAGCTGTAACCGGTGGATACAAAACATTAGTCTTCAAGGAAATAAACAAAGCGGGAAATCATTCACCTTTTCGTCGTCAGCTTCCGGAGTGATAACATCTATTTGAAACATTCCCTTCATTAAATAGTATCATTAAAAGATTCTTTTTGCCCTTAAAAAAAAAAATTAGCTTCCTGTTACCAGCCTATAGTTTTCATTAAATATTTATAGAAGTTTGCTTCAGTGGAAGCGATCTGTTTGAGTAAGATTTCATTTGCTCATTATCTAATGGAGAAGTTGTAATCGAATACAGTCGAGCTTTTATTTTCTGTGTAATTGTGTTCCGTGTTGTAGAAATTTAGTCTCTTAATATGTAAAGATTATTTTAGAGATTTAGTGTCTCTAGAATTAATTATTTAGCTTGACAAATACATTACAAATTTCTCGATTGGACTCTAATAAATAGTGTTAATTGATAACTAACTTGTGATTGGGAATCATAATATGGCTGTTCAAAGAATAGCCAAATTCTCAAATTATAGTGTCTTTTGTCCCTCATTAATTTACAATCTTGTAAATTATAAATTTTATGAAGAACCAATCTTCCAAATTTATAAAATCAAATTTGATTGTTCAATTCTTGAATATCAGACGGAAAAGTCCTAGCTATTTAAGTTAGTTCTCCCCTTTCTTACCTTGAATTATTTGTGTGATTTGATAAATTATATTATATAAATTTCCCCTCAAGATCCTTGTAATTATTGTTCATGTAATGAATCAATGTAACCTCGTTTCATTTTCAAACAATGTACCTAGAATTCAACTTATTATTGTTATTTTGAATAAATGTTAAAAATTGTACTGTTCATCTAGTTTAATCTTTAGTAATTAGTAGTAGTCTTTTGATTAAAACTTTCCCTTAGTAAAAAACCACCCCCTCTACTATCATCCAGAAAGGGACTGACTAGCCAATTCAATTTTCCAGAATGTTATAATCTGTAAATTAATAGAGATTTGATTAATTGTTTAATTTTGGGACTTTTTTGTATTTTATCTTATTTTGTCAATTGACTAAGGTAAGTCTGGCGCCCAAAACTTTGTTTTGCTAATTAAATAAATACAGATAATAACTTTCTGAAGGTAACCTATATTCATCTGGCAGTGTTGCCCTATGTGATTTTGAATAATTTAATAAATGGAAATCACGGTTACATATTTTTATACTTACTTTGGCCTTTTGCAGTTTCTGGAAAAAAGTTTACGGTAAGATAATAGTGGGCCGTTTGAATTCAACAGAAACTCACGTTTAGATACATCTTTCGAACTTTACAAAATGATTATTATTGACAGACTTATAAATTTTTACAAGCATCACGAACATTTCGGGTACTTATCTTACAAAATGTATTAGTCCTTAAAAATTCGACAAATTTCGAACTAATATTCAATGTGTAACTACCAAACCTGTAATAACGATTATTTTAACGTATATTTAACGATAAATGATTAAATTTTTGTTATATGTTTTGAAATTGAAAAAAACACTGAATATTCATTCGGAATTGATCGAAATCTTTTTTATTATATTGGATATTCTATGCCATTTATGATTTAAACAATATATCGGCCAAATGTCCCCCGAGACTTGAGCCAAAAATGCGCCTCATCAGAAAAGATGATTTTTTGATGAAAATTGGGATCATTTTCAATTGATTCCAGAGCCCAATCCGCGAACTCCTGACGCAAACGATGGTCATTAGGCTTCAGTTCTTGGGCCAGAATCATCTTATAGGGATGCAGGCCAAGATCCAATCGCAAAATACGCCAGGTAGTCATCCTGGACAGGCCCAATTCCTGAGATCGGCGTGGCACGGACAATTCACGGTTTTCCTCGATACTGGCCTGTACGGCGGCTATATTCTGTGTAGAACGTGCGGTACGCATACGATTTTTAGGCTTAGTATCCAATAGAGTAAATTCACTCTCCAACTTATCGATTATTCGACGAATTGAGAGCGCGGATGGAGCAGAATGACGACCATATTTTGCACGATATGCTCTTTGAACACCGACAAAACTTCTCGAATTTTGATAAAATAATTGGACAATTTCCAAACGTTGTGGAAGCGTGAAACTACTCATGATTAAATGGCAAACCTTACTGATGACAACTGACAGAAGACGTCAAAAATTTCAGTTCAAATGAGCCCGATAGGGACATTCAAAATCATATCACCCCTATATACATATACATATATATATTTATATATATATATATATATCATTTCTTCACATTCGTTTAGAGTGTTTCTAAATAATTTTTACAGAATAGATATAAATAAGGAAAACGAATTGAAAAAAATAATGTTGCAACTCTGTCGAATAGCGTGCTCTCGGCGTTGGTGCATCTCTCTTTCTCCTGCGTTCGATCGATATACCTCGCGACGGTATCGGTGCGCTCGAGCGCAGTTAAGTAAATCCCCATCCTCACTGCAGTTTTGGATTCAAAAATCTCAAAATTATATTAAAAAACTGCCTAAAAGCCTGCTAAATAACTTTCTCGCTGAAAGTTCTCTCAACTCTAAACTTCCTCGCATACTTTTATTCTTTGAAGTTGAAACATAAGAATTCTGCCAGCTGCAACTTTTATAATCAAAATTATTAAGAAATTGAGAATTTTGTTACGTTGAACATAAATATCTGAAGCTCTAGGGTTTTTTGAGTCTGTTGATAAAATTTCAGACTATTCCGGACAAAGGCCGTAGCAGGATAAGCATGGTCTGAGTGCCCCCGCTCGGATTCGATCCATATTGCGAGGCTAAGTGGCTCCCATTACAAGATAAATTCACCCCAAGCATCAACTCGACAAAAATTTTTTTACAAAAGTTATGAACGAATTTTGAAAAATCAAAAAATCTAATTTTATCGAAAACGGCTTAACCGATTTTGATGACTAAAATATATATCTATCAACAATTATCCGCACCCTGTCTGTGGAATTGATCGTTATCAATTTAGAAAAAAAAACATCTCAACGTGATCGCCTTGTTTTCGATACATTTTATCCACCTGTCAACAAGCTTTTTCTTTCAGTCACAAAATTCAGTTTATATATTTCCCCATATATCTCCTTCTCGAAGCTTGTGCCCATGACCTACGTTTTGCCCTTCCTGAGAATACTACTACGCAGGCTTCGAATGCCGGACGAGTTCGTCCGCCAAAAGCATATGATTTTCAATTGTTTTGATTTATGCTCAATAGATGTACTTATCTAAGGTTCGCGTTTTCATTTCATTCTCAGTTGTAGCACGATTACAGTCATTCGACAGTTTGGGAAAAGTATCATTTGTTTCCAATAGGTATACTTTCCTGTAGTTCAAACGCTGTATAACATAATCCTGCAACTTATCAGGAAACGATTACAACTGAGAATGAAATAAAAACACGAATCTTAGATAAGTACATCTATTGACCATGAATCAAAACAATTGAAAATCAGGTGGTTTTTGCGAAAAAACTCGTGCGGCATTCGAAGCCTACTGCGCGGTAGTACTATCAGGAAGGGCAAAACGTAGATCACGGGCACAAGCTATGAGAAGGAGATATGTAAGGAAATATATAAACTAAATTTCGAGACTCAAAGAAAAAGCTTGTTGGCAGGTGGATAAAGTGTATCGAAAACAAGGCGATCATGTAGAGATATTTTTTTTTTAAGGGGGTAGAACACAGTGACGGGCATGTTTTCTGGGTCATTTTCATACATTTATTTCTAACTAAATAATGATGTTACACCACTATTTTTTTGTTTTATTATCTTCCATACTTATCAAAAAAGGTTAAAAATTTTTTTGTTAAAAAACAAACTTTTTGATATATGCTGCTTCGCGCATAACTATGATTTTCGCGCATGGTTGGATGGTGTACATGGTTCTGCGAAAACCAGTCATCTGAAACAAAAAGACAAAATATGCTCATCATCTATATTGTATTGGCTATCGCGTCACGTAGCCTTTTTTTAGCATTTCCTGGCAACGAGAAAAAAATTTCTGAATTGAACATACGCTTTTTGGACCGAAATTTCATGTTATGATTGTTTATAATTATTGAACAAAACAAGATATTTGCAAAATCCTACCTGACGCCAGAGGCACTCATCCATAGAGTAAGTTTGTCAAATTTCAAGTCGATTCGTTAATTAGATCTTGAGATATCATGTACATCGTTTTGAAAAACATCATTTAGAGAAAAACGCGTTTAATTATCGCAAGAGCGCATTTCAGAACATTTCGAGGCGCTCGAGTGATAACTCGAAATTTCAAAGAAAACAACTTCCGGTGGGTATAGGATCTTTTGTCCCTTATTCTAGAAAGTCAAAAGGATTTTTTAAGCCAATAAAAAAAATTACTTTCTTGAAAAATTTACTGTGATCTACCCCATTAAATTGATAACGATCAATTCCACAGACAGGGTGCGGATAATTGTTGATACATATATATTTTAGTCATCAAGATCGGTTGAGCCGTTTTTGAGAAAATTAGATTTTTTGATTTTTCAAAATTCGTTCATAACTTTTGTAAAAAAATTTTTTTCGAGTTGATACTTGGGGTGAATTTATCGTGTAATGGTATCCACTTACCCTCACAATATCGGTCAAATCCGAGCGGGGGCAGCCAGACCATGATTATCCTGCTACGGCCTTTGTACGAAAAAGAGAGTTTATTGTAAAAGACCGATTGATTTCGTATCTTCAAAAAATACGCGTTTTTTTTATTTAAACAAAACTAGTTCTGACACAAAATTTTATGGAGAAAAAAATGCGGAACGAAATTTAACATGTACTGACATGTTTTTTTGATCATTTTTCCAAATTTTTTATTTTAATGAAAAAAAAGGTTCGCGCATTGCGGTATCTTCTTTTTTACCTACTACGCCACGCGTTCCGTCGTTTATGGAATCCGGTGCCTCGATTTATGTAGAATAAAACGCTTGAAAGAGATTTAAACTCTATTGTTTTGTATGTCTACAAAATTAACAACAAATGAACCATGATTTCCAGCTCTCCAAGGTGGCCTAACCCGTTAAACATAACAACTATTTTTCGTCACTCATTCTTTACAACTCTAGCATGGAAAATTCGATATTCGACGTCTGTTGAGCATAGCGAACTTGGCCCATTTCACGTTGTTTTTTTTTCTTTACTCAGTTGAGAAACGCGGATTTTCCTTCATTCTCAGCAGTGAAGAAAAAAAGACGATATTTTTGACGATTCTTTAGTGATATTTAGTGACATCGAAAGTATCGATACTCGATATCTCGCGCTCTTGTGCAACCAACTTTACATTCAGTTCGGTTAGGTTAGGTGTCGAAAACTCATAGTTCGTGTTTTCGCTTATGCTCTACATACGCCGAATATCGAATTTTTCATGCACGCTAGTTATGAAAAATGATATGCACAACTTATTGCGGATTGACAGATTCGCCTCGAACCATGTAAATTCTGATAAATCTCCCGCTCCCCAACTTGTTGTGCAATGTACTATTACCAAATTATATGTATGAAAATTAATAAAAAATGTCATTTTCATATCATATAGAGAATTTTATACAAATATTAGTGTACAATATTAGTTAACTTTACTACTATTAATATTGTCTAATAATATCGTCATATATTAAATTAAGATATTATTATTATTATTATTATTTTTTTTTTTGGTGAGGAGGAAAAATGGCAAAATCTTTCGGCTTTAAACTTCACGGGTGGTTGGTTCCATTAAAGTCGCAAACCGACTAGCCGCGCCACCCAGGGGAGAAAACATACAGATTCGACCCCCGAACGACGCGGACAGCCAAGTCTACCCGAGACGCAGGACCGCGGGTGCAGGCCCCGATGTGATTTCTACTGGCCCTCCCCGTTGTTTCGCTCTCGACGCCCATCAAGTTCTCTCGTCTTCATCACAAGTGTGACGAATGACTCGATGAGCGTCCAGAACCGTTCAGACTGGAGCATGAGGGGGACCATCGTGTCAGGAGTAAGTTCGGAACCCACCGCCTGACCGAGGACCTCCCTAGCCACACCCCATTTTGCGCAGACGAAGAGTGCGTGCTCTGCGTTATCCACCGGGGAATCGCAGTAGCAACACGTCTCCTCGTCTCTCTTCTTAAAGCGCCTCAGGTACGCGTTAAAACAGCCATGGCCCGAGAGCGCTTGTGCCAAGTAAAAGCCGACTTCCCCGTGCTTTCTGTTCAGCCAGGTGGCGAGCTCCGGGATCAGGCGGTAGGTCCATCTCCCTGTCTGCTCACCATGCCATCTCATCTGCCATTTCTCGACGAGTCTGCGCCTTTCATCCTTGCGGATGGCCTCCTTCGCGCGAGCGATTTCCTGCAGGTCGGCGCAGGTAAGCTCCTTGCGAAGCTGAAAGGTTTCCTGCCTTTCCTCCGCCAATAAATCTATTGGCGGGACGCTCGCCAGGACCAGCACAGCGCTCGTAGAGATAGTTCTATTTGCCGAAACTATTCTCAGCGCGTCAAGTCTCTGCGCCGAGAACAGCTTCTTCTGGATAGCATGGTTTTGCAAGGCATTGGCCCAGACCGGAGCTGCATAAAGCAGCTTCGAATGGACCACGCTGGCCACCAATCTTCTTTTCGCTTCCCTGGGTCCACCAATGTTTGGCATAAGCCGGGTCAAGATCGCTCCACATTGGATGGCTTTGGCAGCTGCGATCTTTAGGTGTTCGCCAAAGCTAAGCCTACGATCCAGCTGCACCCCCAGGTACTTAATGCTTGTTTTCCACTCGACTTCATGCTCTCCGAGAACGATTTATATAACATTTGTTATAAAATTTAATCACTTTTGATGGAATATTATTGAATTTTAAATATTGTCTATTATAATAGAAAGTGCAATTCGTAATGAAGCTCAGTTTTTAATAAACGTTAATACGTTGTTGGATGAATTGAATTCAATGTTCATTCGGCTAGTGAACATTTTTTATTATATGTTATTGCAGTTGATAAAGTAGAATATTTTTATTAATGACTTTCCGTTAAACTTATTATTATTCAAATATTTAAAGAATTTCAAAATCTTTCTGTGGAAAAAAAGACGCTTTCGACTGCGCTATGATTCCAGCCCAGGTTTTTTAATTGTCGGTCGACTGTTCTAACCTCTAAGCTACACAGGCGTTCGACATCTCCTTCTCCACAGGAAGACCTCCTTATATCGCCTAGTGGCTCTGTTTCGCGGCTGTCAATGACTTCAAATTAATAAGTTGAGTTTGAAATTTTTGTCTCTGCCTACGTTATCGGAGGTTCACTAGTCGCGTATCAGATAGATACGTTGTCGACAGGTGTCCTCGTAAACAATTGCCGAAATTTTTACGCGCGTATTAAGCTATAAATTTAAATTCAAAATGGAATAGAAATTTAAGGGATTGTAAGTGCCCTTTTCTCTCCATCTCTCTCTCTCTCTTTCTCTCTATCTTATGGAAACAACTGATTTCACAAGGACAAGTAGAAATATTTCAGGGAAATATATTCTGTGAAGAAAGAGTCTAAAGGAAGAAGTTTTAACATTAGATTTTTGGCTCCCTATAGAGATTGCAAAAGAATGTACTATGTAGACCAACCTTCCGATTAGCCATAGAATAAGGAGATATTTATTTGATTCATGAAAATAGATAAGACACTACGCTCTAGTGACCAAATTGTAGTCTAAACATCCTGGGACTGGTGCCCTGAAGTCGCGACAGAACCTGCCTTAGGAAGGGTATTAGAACCGATTTCTGCAACCCATGCATGAGTCAGTTTGAATCGACTTCAGCCATTTTGCACGTGATTAGGTAAGCCAGATTGGCTAGAGATGTCGACTTCAAGTTTGTCATGATTGGATGATGATGTCGACATCGTTTTAAGGATTCGCTAAACCCTTACTTTACCTACCTAAATCTAAGATTATAAATATATGTGTGGAGAGCGCGGAACGTCACATTTTAATTTCGGAGCCGCTAAAACGGAAATAAGTACTTAGTGAAACCTTTAAGTCCACGTTGTACTTAGAATACTTTGAGTTCAATTTAAAATTCGACGTGAAGTGCGATCACTTTCGAACCAAACTTATATAATTATGGCGTCATCGAATTAATAAAGTGTGAATATTTGCATTATGAAATTTTCATGTTTTATTTGTTTGACGCAATTTATTTTATGAATTGCAATCCCAGTTTGCGGTAGCTGATTTTCGAATCAGCGCAAGTGGATACAGCAGTCGACCGGCAATCGAAAGACCTGGGCTCGGATCCCAGCACAGTCGAAAGCGTCTTTTTTTCCACAGAGAGATTTTCAAATTCTTTAATATTAAAATTTTTATTTGCCTCAATCCATTAGGGTTCAAAAAGGAAATAACTTGTTCATAATTTCACTATAATTTTGTCACTCATCCTTTCAATATTTTTCAATATTGTTTATTCCTATACTGATTTTGGTATTTTAAGCCATTAATAGTTTTATAAAGTTTTTATAAAAAAGCTAGTAGTTATATTAATGAGTTTTCCTCTCAAAGTTGTGGTTATTATTATTTCATAAATGTGTTCTATTTTCATTGAAAATATTATGAATATTTAATTTAATGAGAATTTAAGGAAGTACTTATGCAAAAAAAAGTTTAGAATATGAATAGACTGTTATTATCAATTACAAATTTTTTATTTTTCCTGCTTCTTTACCAAAATATGATTAAAATAAATGTTGACCAACTGAATAAATTTATAATAAATATAATTAGTACTATTCTAAATTTGCAATATTTTAAGTCAATTAAAAAATGAAACACAAAATTTAAAAATTTAAAACCACTTCAGACTTGAGAATAATATATACATTAAAAATCTAACCTCCACTTTTCTTATGTAATACATTAAATATATTACAACTTCACAAACCTCCAGTAACTTATTATATATTGACTGTAGATTACGCACTCGAAAACATTCTTTAAAATGTCCTGAAAGTAATTAACAAATCATATTTCAAGACTTAAAACGTCAATGTTTTTAATCCCTTTTTGGGGTTGTCAAATTTTGTAAAAAAAAGTGACGGGAGGCGACCCCAACCTCCAAATCCTCTAAATCTTGAAATCTTGAAATATGTTGTTCGGATAAATGTCAAAACTTGATATGGCCGTATCTTTGTGAAAAAAAATCGCTCGTGATTGTTCAATAGCTCATTTTGAAGTGAAAGAGTAGTGTTAAATGATGACATTTGAGAAAAAAACTAAAAAAATTTCTTGCGCCCTGTACATAACCTCAAACGTAGCGAAAAACCCCATTATTGAGCACATAACCTCAAATATCTCAAAATCCTGACGTGATAGGCTAATTCTGATTACGGATTCGGATTTTACGTCAAAAACTACCCCGGAAATGATCTTTCGTTTTCCAACAACAAATACAAACCCATTATTTGCAGACCTATGTTGTTGATCCGTCTGGTATTTCAGAATGAAATCAGATGGAGTCATATGTGAGAAATAGTAAGTTTTCTTTGAGATCTAATGATTTATTTTAAATTATTAATTTACCACGGGGAAAATGATCATAACATTAAAATTTTGTACCTGCTATATTTTCCATGAGATCTAATTCTTTCTTTTCAAGATATTCACTTATCATCAAAAACCCTTCATATAACCTCAAGCTGAGATAAAGCGAGTTTTTCTTAAGGCTTAAGGATTTTGCTTGGGAATTGATCTCTTTCTCAAAAAGACACCTAAAAGTTTATCAATTCAACTTAAAACTGTTCAAATTTTAAATCATCCATCAAGAACAGCTATACTGCGACAATTTTTACTCAATATCATTATGACTGACATAAGAGACTTTGAAATAACGTAGACTATTTTCTATGCTATCGACACATGTATTTAAGAAATAAAAACATCTAGGTAACAAAGCAGTCGAAGATAAACTAAAACTTGAATCACTCAGAGGAATTGTAAATTTTTAAAATACTTTATGTGTAATAAGACATTTTTTCTGCAATACATGATTCTAACTGATAATGTTTTGCTCTTTCTATGACAAAGTTTATGGAGGTGCCATTTCCCAATGCCCCACCTATACAACGAGACTGTTTCTGCTCGAATCATTCACTCCCGATGGACATCAAATCTACTTCAAACGTTGTTGAAGTTCATTTTACAATTCTTTCTATGGACGCACTCGATGACTACAATAATCTTTACTTTGAAGGTCTCTGGGACTTTGAGAAAAGCATACAATGCCAGCAAAAGCGCATATTAAAAGGTTCTTTCGGAGAAATCAAATACCAACCACCAACTGACGAAGATGAGGTAAGACGAATGGTTTACGCAATGAGTTCATACAATAAAACATTAAAAACCTTATTCCAAAATAATTGGAAACGGCAATTAGTTGAGGCCAATTTTGAATTCTTTCCGTCCTATTAGGTAGCGAATAGATTCAAAACATAAAAGAATGCATTTTACAATAATTTAGTATCAATGTGTCATTTCTACAGTAGAATTACATTTGTTTTTCATTAAACATTTTTTTCGGACTGACAGTTTTCAGGTTAAAAAATAAAAACCTTGGTTTTCACTGACCGATAAAATTAATGTGTTTTTAATTTCAACTCACAATAAATACCTCAATATTAACGACAAATCTTTTAAATTTCAGACACAGCGGGACGATACGTTAAAAAGGTAACGGAATATAATTTATAGAAAATTAAAATAATATATAATATATATTCCTTTACCTTTTTATACATGTCGTCCTGCTATGTTGCAATATAAATTCTCAAGTTTTTGATCTCGATTATTTTTAGTGAATTGTAGAACTGTATTAACCTATATTTCCTTACAGAAAAATTGTGAAAATCATCCTTGGATGATTGAACCAGGTCTTGGGCAGTATTTGTATGTGAAAGTTCATGGAAAAGTTATCACAAATTTTACTAAGTGCGCTACAACAAATCGCATTGTGTTGCACACTGGTGGTCGTTTACATGTATCCGTGTGTCCTAAGCCATTGATAAATTCAAGAAATCAAATAGTGGAAGTATTTAGCGACGGTTGGGCTGTTACTAGCAGGGCAGAGATCTTACCACATGATTCGAATCCTTTCAAACATATTGCCGTGGAATTTATTATCGAAGAACCAACTTCATATACTGTAACCTGGCTCGAACTTAGTAGAAGGTTAGTGAGTATATTTCCTCATAATACAAGGTGAATTATTTTGAATAACCCACTTGAATAACTCGAAAATAACGCGCTTTATTATTTAGGATAAGAATGCCTATGAACTATTTTTAAAAATACATCTTTGTATTATTTGGTAAATAAATTAATATAACTGACAAATAAAGTATCTGCGTATTACAATAAATGAAAGTACACTTAAAAATGAGAAATTGATAAATGAATGGTGAATTTTTACGTTCTCATCATAACTGAGATGTTATTGGTTTTGTGTGAAAACTAGCTGGCACTTTTCATTAAATCTTTACGTTTTGAGACCTCCTGAGTCAGATAAAACCGTTTTTACGGAAGGCTCTGTCTATTTGTCTGAAGTGTTAGTACGAGGCTCATTCGAAATGTTTCTTGCCTCATCGATGAACACTCATAGAAGAATAAAAATTCATTTCTCGTCCACCAGGTGACCTCGATATGTGTGAACCATGAAAATTTAAAGGCAATTCAGATTTCTATTTTGCCTATGGCACTCTCCCAAAGTTGCCAGTTGACGTCTGTCAGCAATGGAAATAATCGAGTATCGCGCAGTAATAAAGCTCAAGCTTTGGTCAGGCCCCCGGTAGTTCACCAACTTGTGGCAAAAGCCAAGACAGCGGTAACACCGATTTACCTCAATTATTCGGTGGACCCTGCAAGAGATCCACCCGAACAATGATCGATTGTGCCACAAATTTTCCAAGTTCGATATTTTTCTTAACTTGACTGCGCGTAATAGGATTTTCTTGATTTTGGGATTTCCCTAATTCGCTGGGATTGGGGCCCGACATAGGGCATTATAAAATAGAATTTACTGATACTTACATGGAGATATCTTTGAAATTGCAATACATAAATATATGATTACAAACCTGCCATACATACTAACCGGGAATTCTCAATTCTAGATGTCATCAATGATTATCTATGGTGAGTTTTTTCTTAACTTATAAGACAGAAAAATGATTTTTATCGAGAGAATAGTATCCATCTAGTGACAAAGACTGAACTAAATATTTTTCATTTGTTTCTAGTAGAGACATTCGAAACAAATAAATAAGACATGACTCCGGAACTGAAAACTTCGCCAGCTTCCCAAAATTCAAAATAATAATTTTATTTTTGTTTTTTCTTTTTTTATAAGGAGGGAAAATGGCAAAACCTATTACAACCAAAAAACCCCTCTCTCGAACCATGTTACTACTCGTGGGACCGCCTTACGGCTTTAAACTTCACGTGCGGATGGTTTCGGTTTTAAATCGTGGTCGTCCGTTCATCATCCGTTCGCCGAGCCGAGCCAGCTAGGAGAGCATAAAGATTCCTCTCCACATCGGCGTGAAAGCCCGGTGCGCACAGGACGCGCGACGACGGTTGCAACCCCTTGTGCGATTTTTATTGGCCTCTCCGTTGCTGGGCTTCCAGCGCCAATCGAGGTCCTTCGTCCTTATCATTGATGTGATAAATGACTTGATGTGCTTCCAGACACCTTCAAACTGAAGCATAAGAGGAGCCAATGTGTCTGGGGTGAAGTCAACACCCACCGCCCGACCGACGGGGCCCCTTTTTCCACGCCCCACTTGGCGCAGACAATGAAGGTGTGCTTCACATCATCAATATCACGTCGAGTCGACGTGTTCCTTCCCTTCGGATAGCTTCCTTCACGCAAGTGATTACATAACGTTCCACACGAGTGGTCCTACCCGCGATCCCTAAGGGGCACCACATGTCATCTCTTCTTCGAGAGACCATTTTTCGCCCTCGTATATTACCCACCTATCGCTTAAATAATCATCTATCATCCGTAGCAGATTGTCTGGAACCCTCTTTCGCGTCATCGCCTCGATGCAGTTCTTCATCTCGTGGTATTAAACTCATTGCGTATGTCAATGCTAATCAACGCGCAGGATCCTTTACGTTTACCAGTTTCTCTTTTTGCTTTCGTGGCAGTGTCCACCACTGCCTGGATGGCGTCCACTGTGGACATGCCTTTCCGAAAGCCGAACTGGTTCTACGAGAGAATGTACCAGCTAACCATGTGACTTTGTAGTCGTTGTAAAATCATTTACTGCAGAAGCTTCCCTATTGTATCTAATACACATTGGTCAATAGGATGAGGCCTCCTCTAAAGACAGGAGTTGAAGGCTTCCAGAAGGATCTCTGGGTACACCACGATCACCTCTGAGAAATTCGTTTAGCACCCCATCGACCCCCGTAGCCGTGTGGGCTTTAGGCCTCCCGCCCGCTCTCCTTAGTTATTCGAGGGTGAAAAGATCTTCGCACCGGACCATACAGGATCTTCAGTCTTGTCTTTGGAATGACTCTACGTGTGGAAACAAGCTTGACATGATGTACTTTACTCGATCGGGATTGTCCAGGTCGGGGGTCTTTCTTCTAGTCATCAATCTCTTGGTAACTATTTTGAAGGCGAGACCCCATGGGCCCTTTTCGACCTCATCAATCAAGATTTGCTAGCACTGAAATCGGCTTCTCTTAATGCCTTGCTTTGGAGCTGTTTTAGCTGATTTTCATGCCTCGTGCATTTGAGCGGGTGTATCTTCGCTGCGCTGTGAGACAATTGCGACGTTCAACATCGAATTCTTGGTTCCCCTTGGGCCCCTAACGAGGCATTGAGCGGTCACATGCTGCGACCACTTTCCGTCTCGTCACCCGCACTGTGTCTCCTATTGACACAAAATACTTCGCCTAATCATGCCCGTCTATGAGCCTGGTTTCCTCAAGATGTTCTCGGAGCTTCTCTTTGTTGAGTCGTCTTGTGTTCCAGGAAGAGTTCCGTCTTTTGCTGTCCCTTTCTGTGTTCACAGGGTGTCTTCGTTCCACTATCCTGAACTCATTGCATCGGTGGTCGCTTAAGATAGTCGCCTCGAGTATGCACCAGTCGTCTCTCCTTAAGGCAAGACGGAGGCCCATGCCTAAATGTCATTTATTGCTACAAAAAACTTAAGGAATAATTCGTGGAGATGTATTTAAACGGACCAGACTGCATGAAGCGTAAATTGGAAGTTATTTTGAAAAAACTGACTCCACTGAGGGAATCCTTCATATGGTTGGTATCGGGCGGTTAAGAATAGCCCCTACTTGTAGTCCATTGAGTACGCCTTCATTCAGCTTTGCTTCACTCAGTCCAGGAAGTATTAGGTGCGCAACTAAGTTCCCGCTGTTTTTTTTTATGAAAATTTAACTTTAATGTGAAAAAATGGTTACAAATGAATCATTAAAAGTATTGCCCATCATTTGTAACATCGTTTGCCAATCGTTAGCTACACCTTTCCCCGTCTTTCTGGAAGAGCTCGAATACCGTTACGGTAAAAGTGTTCATTTTTTGAGGCTATTCACGAATCAAGCCATTTTTCGATGTCTAAATATGAGCGGAACTGCTGATCAGCAAGACCATGTGCCATCGACCGGAACAAGCACGGCGCAATATTTTAGGAATGCGGCAGGTGGGCTAGAACTTCCCATTTGAGCGTTTCCAGGTAGGTTTTAACGGGTTTGCCAACATGAGGTCCAGCATTGTCATGCTGTAGAATTACTTTTTCGTGTCTCTGCTCGTATTGTGGACATTTTCGCGCTGTGCTTGACTTAAACGCATCAATTGCCCTCGATACCTTTCCCCAGCGATGGTTTCCTTCGGTGTCAACAGCTTATAAAGATAACATCAGCCTCTTTGATGGTTTTTAGCCTTCCTTCACGCGGACAGTCGTCAACATTGAAATCACTGTCTTTGAAGCGACGGAACCAATCACGGCACGTTATTTCATTTAGAGCAGCATCTCCGAAAACTTTTTGGGGCTTTCGATGCGCTTCAGCTGCCGTTTTCTTCAAATGAAAAAAGGAAATCAACACTTCCTGCAAATGACGATTATTTGCCACAAAATCAGACATTTTGACACAACCAAAAGTATATGTGACGCAATCTGAAGAAAGACCCCTAAGTGGCCAAAAATCGATTCTCTGATTCTTAATGCTTTACGTAGATTCGAACTTGCTCTTCAAGATGGTATAGTTAAAAAAATTCCATGATTAATAATTTATTCAGTAAAAGCGTTTAAACATTGTCGTTCGGGAGAGTACTCGAGACTTCTCTCTCGACACGTACACATGCGTGAATGCTGTCATTGTGAGCCATTCCAGCGATCGTGAACGCTCCACTTCATCGTGGCTGTAGGGAGGGGAAAGGGGAAAGGGAATAAGCCTAGCCCGAAACACGTGGGTCGCTGAATATACCTGGATATTTCTTTTCGAAGACGGCTGAACCGATCGAACTCACACACACAATAGACCTCTACAAGTATGTGCGATGGAAAGAGAATGAAATATCGGAAGAGTCCTATTGGCCCATCGCCACTTTTCCTGCTTCTTCTCTAGAATTTACGTTTGGCCGCTTAGAAGTCTT
This sequence comes from Diplolepis rosae, assembly GCA_030998225.1. NCBI lineage: Eukaryota > Metazoa > Arthropoda > Insecta > Hymenoptera > Diplolepididae > Diplolepis > Diplolepis rosae. The sequence continues at coordinate 3,010,471 of JAPYXD010000728.1, read as the reverse complement.
TCTTCAGATCGCGTCACATATGATGCCAAAACAAAATCACTAATGTGTCGAAGCGGTTTGTTTACCATATGTCTAAGCTTGGTTCATGACGTTTTGAATAAGTCAAAATCGACCATCACTTACTGCTGTAGCAATCTATTGACAAACAGCGGGAACTTAATTGCGCACCTAATATATTTCTTCATGGCTTTTATTAAGTTTTCTTCTAATTCTAACTTGATATAGAGCGGCGGTAAAATATCTACAATAGGTTTTTAAATAACATTCTTCTGTCCTATAGAAAAAGAATTGCGGACAGGCCAGTCTTTTTTCACATAATGAAGGTTTCTAGCACGGCTGTCCCATTCGCATATTTCGTACAACCAAGTTGTAACCCAGTAAACAGAGCATGTAACCCGCTAAGAACAGCAACAACCTTGAGGTTCTGGTGGAATAGGTACAGGAAGAATGTGCTGAGTTCAGATCAGGGTAGACAACTTCTCTCTTCTTGTATCTATTGATGCCTGAAGACACCTATGCCAAACAGAAATAGCAATCATCTACATGATTTTGTTGTTCCTTGCAAATCATGGGAACTGCAAATTTCATTGACATCGAAGCACCTTTCAAACAGCCTAACAAATATCGCAAACAATATGAGCGTGTAGGGAGCGAAGAGCACAGAAAAAATGTGAGTTTATTTTTGTTGCATATCAACTTGAACGCATGTCGAATCATATAGACGGTGGCGCCCTCTGAAAAGTTCATATTTCTTCAATTTCAAGTTGACACGCTCCCACGATTCCAGTTGAATTTTTGTTTTTTCATTCTGAAAGGGCAAGAACCAAGCTTTCATTGCATTCATCTCAGAAGGCTCTATTGTCACGCGTTACATATTTACACGTCCTCAAAAAAGGCCAAAAACACGTTTTTTGAACTTTTGACCTCGTTTCTCTCGGAAACTAGAGCGGATTCTCTACTTATATGTCCAAATTCGGATTCTACGGTAAAAAACCTATCGAAATCAGTCATCATTGGTCAAGTGCCAAAAAGAAGTTCGAAAATGTCGTACAGTGTTATCTATTCAGATAGGACTTGTAAACAAGAAGAAGTTAATGTACATGTTTTTAAAAACGTCATGGGACAAGCTCTAGCCTCCGATTCCCCTCCAATTCGCAGGAAGTATTCAAAACTAGTCTGCCTACAGCTGTGACTTTACTCATCAAATTTCCCATACACGCGTCAAATAACTATGTCAGGCATTAGCAATTTTTTAAGAAAAGACTGCTACTTCTCGTAATGCGCCGATTTGTTCAATTCTTTTCAGAGCTTTCTTCGATATATAAAGCTTAAAGGCTTGCAAGAGTAACCGCACTTCTTTCGGATTCATTTTGCACTTCAACTTTCTCTTGCGAGATGGAAAACAACACCGGCAACACGTGAACGAAAGATAAATACATTAGAAACGAGTGGGCATAAATCCGACGCAGGTGCGTCCATAGCCCTTACATGGTTACAGAAAATCACAATTTCTAAAAACCCACTCCCCGTTTGAACTTCGATATACCCTCTTACCACAATGTCCAGTAGAATTTCAGAGAATTTTCAAGATAATAAAACATGTTTCTAAAAAAATGGCACATACATTCTTATACCATACTTTTGCCATGGCATCTTTCATTTGTGCTCCCACGACCAAACTTAAGCTCTTATATCCACTTTTTGACTATTGTATTCGATGAAAGAGATGTACTTTAATACTTATTAAGCTTTTCTTTAGCTCTTCTGACTATTTTTCCCCTAAAAATATAATGTTTACAAAATCACTGAAATGATAAAGTGCCAATTACTCTCAAATACAAACAATTTGACAGGTTGTAATTAAAGTTTGGATTTAGCGTGATTAAGGTTGGCACTCCACGAAAATGAGAAATGTTTTATTTTAGTGATGCCATCTGGTCGTCAGGCACGGGACTTTTAAAACGTCCTATTGGGTCAGTAAGTGTACTTTTGCTATTTCAATTGTAATTCAATTATGCCTTTTGAATAGAAGCCTGGATAGCGAGAACCGATGAACGTGCGAAAAGCATGTTCGACAGCCTGTTGGGCATTGAATATTTTCCCTTGTATAAAGTTATCCAAATTCCAGAAAAAAATGATAATCAGTTGATGAAATGTCCAGCGAATGGGGGGGGGGGATTAACAGTTTTCAATTTCAATTCCAGTATATTTAATTGCGTCCGATTCGCAGGGTGTGGGTGAGCATTATCATATAGGATAATTATCCTGTCTCTCCTTTATCCTATTGATATCAAACGTCTCGCAAATTTTGAATTTGTTCATATATTCAACTATATTGAAAAATGTTCTTGGCCAAAAAGCAAAAAATTTAAATGAAGATGAAAATAAAAAAGAATTAGACGAAAATTTTTCTTCTATACCTTTTATGAAAGAGTCAGGAAGTAGACCAAGAAAAAATCTACTTACAAATTCAAAAAATATTCCCTCTCAAACAAAAAGAAAGAATGGTGGACAAGAAAACAAATACATAAAGATGAACTACCAGAACTATATGCGCAAGAAAGAAGCCAAACAAAACTAGAATCAGATTCTGAGTCTGATCCTGATTACTCAGATTATTTAAAACAAACTGAAGCAAGAAACAGAAAAATGCCAAAAAGCCGAAAGCAAAGAAAGTGAAAATTATTTTTCAACCTCAAAAGATGAAATTAACGATATTGAAACCACACACGAAAGAAGGTAATTTTGAAAACAAATTTGAGGAAAATTTTGAAGAGAAGTTTGAAGAGAACCATGAACCATTTTTCCCCCCAATTAAAGATAAAACTAAGGACAAGTTATCCAAAACTTCAAATAATAGAGAATTATCAATTTAATCATTACATAAATTATAAATATGAAAGTAGACATTCAAAAATATATTCAAGGCTGTTTACAATGTCAACTAAAATAATTAATCAGTCAAAAAAGAAAACAAAAAAAAGTCTGGTAACTTATATATTTTAACTATACAAGACAATTTTACAAAAATTTCTTCAGTAATACCTCTTCCTAATCATCAAGCTAATACAATAGTTGATGCTTATGTGGAAAAGTTTATTTGCAAATTTGGGCCATGTTTAGGAGAATATCTCAAATAATTTGTTGCAAACAATTCAGAATGAGATGATTGGCTAGAAGTAGCAATATTCTCATATAATACTAGTGTACATGGAGGCACAAAATGCACTCCCTATGAATTTGTTTCTGGTAAATTCCAATAGCTCGTGAACCTTCCTGTGGACCTTTATCACAGCAATTATAATTACAAACGTATGATAATTGTTTAATTAATTTAGTAACGTAACTACACGTAAGAACAACGTAACTCATTGCAGCAAAAGAAAAATCGAAAAAATATTATGATAAAAAAAATAAATCCTTTAGGAATAAAAATTGGATACTATTATCAAAAGGAGGAAAAATTAAAAAGCTTAGTGATAAATACACAGGTCCTCACGAAGTTTTAGATGTACTAAGAAAAGGAAATGTGAAAATTAACATAAAAAGAAAAGCGACAGTAGTACACTTCAATCGACTAAAAAAGTCGCACTTAAGTATACAAAATTGATGTACTGAATTTGAATACAAACTCAAAATAGTATAAACTTTGCATTAAAAAAGCGTTTAGAATAACTAAAGCAGGAAATTTTAATTAAAAAAAAAAATCTTTCGTAATTTTATTCTAATCTTATTTTTTCATTTTCAGAGATTCGAGAAGCTCACTGAACCTTCAAATTGCTGTAAAGTAGTTTCAATATATTAAGTGTACAAATAAGTTTTCAGGGATTGACAAAAGATGGTGTAACCAGTATTAAATTGCATGGGTCCATCTTGTAACTATACTAATGTGAGAGCGTCACCATTTTTCTCTAATAATCAGTATGTGTCATTTTGCTGAAGTGTAAACGATACGCCTTCTTTGTGCTCTAACCATGTCAACTTTTGTGTTTGTGCAAATAACATTTGCGGGAAGCGCTGCTTTTTTCAAGAGTGGCAAGAAGCTAATGCTGTGCACCTGGTGAGATCAGCTCGGAGTGGTCTACTATGAGCTACTCTAGCCTAACGAAACCATCACTGCGGAACGTTACCAAGAACAATTGATGCAATTGAGCGAAGCATTAAAGTTTAAACGCCCCCAACATGCCAAAAGAAATGACAAAGTGATCTTTCAGCACGACAACGTTCGTCCACACGTTGCTAAAGTTGTCAACGAAACTTTGGAAGCACTTAACTGGGATGTCCTACCCCACCTGCCGTATTCACCAGACATTGCTCCTTCGGACTACCACTTGTTTCGGTCAAAACATGAGGAATTTCTTAAACGCGGTATCCGTATGCTGCTTGAAAGATGGTCAAAGTTAGTAGAAACAGATGGGCAATACTTTGAATAACATACATTGTACTAATTTCTCTGAATAAAGTTTCTAAATCACCAAAAAAACCCTCAAAAATTGATTTTACACATAATATTTCATGGTTTTTCTTTCAAAGTGAATTGTGTATGTTTATGTCTAGATTCTCCCGACTATGTTAGATACCTCCCTTTTTCTTGGTAATTCTTTTAATTCTTTTGTAGTCAATACTCTCTCATCTATGTATACCGTCTGATCAGGCCCTCTTAACTCAATGGTAGAAATATGAAGAAGCACAGCGCCAACAGTTGGCCGCAACTTGAACTAAAAGTATCAATGTGTGGCGTATGTATGTTATATATACATTGTATATATGTGAAAAGTTTTAAAATTGTCTATAATGATCAGTAAAATGGATAAACTAAGTGAAAAACACGTATAAAAATACAGAAAGTTTAAGCAATAAATTTTTTGATATTTTTATACATTTTTTCACTCAGTATATCCATTTTACTCATCATTATGTTCAGTTTTTTAAATTATAAGACAATGTATGTCCATTCCCATCTTTTTTAGCCAACAACACTGAAGGCACTATTTTTTTCTTGAACACATTTCGCGGACCACATACATAATCCTGCTCGCGAAAATGCAAATAGCACACTCGATACCCGCTCTTGTAAATTTCTTTGTAGGATAGATTCTTCACAAGTGGGTTTAACACTGCCTCTAAGCACAATGTTTGTTGACGTTTGTGCAACGCTGTGCAACGCAGTGCAACGAGGACCAAACGAGAATATGCGAGGACAGACGCAGACTTAGGCGAGCGGGGTGGGGTGCAGCGGGGCCGACACGTAGCGCCAACAGTTGGCCGCAACTTGTACTACGCCTCAAATAATAATCATAATTCTTCATATTCCCCCATTAGAGTTAACAGGGCCTGCGTCTGATAAAGGAAACTCGAAAGTAAATTGTTTTATTTGATTTTATTAGACCATGGTGAGCTCTATTTCTAGCAGTTAACAACTACCCCCTCTACCATCATTCACATCACGACGTTGGGCTAGCAGCACGGTCGGTATACTTCGCGCTACGATATTCCCAGGATGATTTTTGGGGTTCTACAAGATAATTAATTTTTTGAGTTAATATTAACTATCCAGTAACTTGAATATTCGTTAACCATAAAGTGGCGTCTATTCGATATTTCGTTGACATTAAGTGTGTAATTTACGATCGGGCTCAAGAAAATCCAGGTGCCCGCAAAATATAATTAAGTTGGAGATTTATCGTTATTTTTGTATTATCAGCTAACCGCAACGTTGGGATTGTCACTTGTCGAGTATATACATATATATATATAAAGTGCATAAAAATATTTTCCCATGCTGATTGTAGAATACTGATGCAGTACATTGTCCGATAACGTAAGACTACGAACACCCCTAGGATGTTGTTATATCACTCCAGAGAGACGGACATTACGCAACACGACGCGTAATATCATCAGGTACTATTCGCTACCATGAGAAAAAGCATGGGAGCAATCATTAGTTATAGTCCTAACTATCGTACCGGCAGGACGTTCTGCTAGAGTGTAGCTGGGCAATTGTAATAGTATTTTGTATTTATAAAATAAAGTTGATTTGTAGATGTTTAATCTATGATCTTGTCGCAATTCCGATTGAGCGATACTACCTCTATCGTTTTCTAAGGCAGTGAGCCTGGTTTCGAGTCTTTGTAATGTGTATAGAATTTTTTGCATAGGATCATTGGGATTATTATTTCTAGGAGGAGAGTTTGTTCGAGACATGTTTCTCGCAGTTAAGAATATTTTGTTTTCTAAAATGTTACTGATCGACGTTGACGCTTCGGATTCGGATGAATTTACATACGATCCTTTTTCCCTATAACCCGCCTACGCCAGTTTCACTCACAAATATTCGATTATTATAAACCTAGACTTCGAAGTAGTCGTGTTACAATAACGCACTTGGTTCGAACTTAAATACCTTTTGTTTTCTTGGCGAATCTTGATCCTAAACTGCTGGGCCTGATTGAAGATTCCTGGTTCAATGTCCTGTTTTAATATCCTGGTTTGAAGTCTTGGTCCAATATCTTGGTTTGAAGTCCTGGTTCAATTTTCTGGTTCGAAATCCTGGTTCTATGTCCTGGTTCGATACCCTGGGCCCCTTTTAGTTTTCTTAGCAAGGAGTCACTACGAGCCTACTCGATCCAGCCTGCTACGTGTTCTATTTTGAATTATTTTATTTTTCTTTCACTTAGCATTTTAAATTTTGTTTCACAGTTCCATTCGACGAAAAAGGTTCGTTCTGTGGGATATCTTCGAACGATTATCCCGTATCGTTGCCACCATTTGTGTCGTGAGTTTAGGCATCTTATTAATTTCCAGTATTCATATTTTTTGAATTAGAGATTAACCATCCGTAAATCGACTTTATTTCCTAAATACAAAATACTGTTACAATTGCCCAGCTGCACTCTAGCAGCACGTCCTGCCCAGGGGGTGGACGGTTGTAATGGAAGACGTGACGCCTTATACTACTGGTCCTGATCGAGTATCCGCAAGATGGCGCAGTATTCCGCCTTCCCCTTACCTCAGTCCTGGCCACCGGTCTCCGCAGTGTCTCCAGAACGTGGGATTTTTCGGCCCCCACCACGTTCCCATCTGGGAGAAACACATGCAAACGTGGCGTGTCAGTGTGTCGGCTCTGCTACACGCTGCGGTCACCAGCTTCGTGTAAAGCCGAAGGTGCACGAAGACGGACTTCGTTACAATGCTTGAGTTTTCAAGTTATTTTTAGATTTCACGCTTTCGTTTATCGAGTCGAAATTAAGAATTGTATTTTTCTCGAGTACGTGCAAAAGAGGCGCGAAGCAGACGACGAATTTGAATTTACGAAGTATATAGTTCAAGAAATAACACTTTTCTTCAATTTCTTGAAGAAAGTCTGCATGAAATAAACATCAGTATGATCTTGGAAAATTTCATGAGGATTTCAACGCTTCAAAAATAAACTTTCACTGAAATTTAGTGACAATAAATGTATAAAATTTGAATCAATATATAATTTTCCATTCAAATTTATATACTTCTTACTAATTTTGTACATTTAACAATTTTTCAATTAGAACAATATTTTCTATCAAGATAAAATGAACATAAAATTCAAGTTCATAATTTATATTTTCAGTTATATGTTAGAAATATTTTCATCTCACATTTTTGTAGCCTAAGCACAAACTTTTCATTCCAAAACTTAAAATCTCTACGGAAATGGAAAATTGTCTAATAGCAGTAGATAAATTAAAAAGCTAAAATATGTGTTTATTGGTATTTCCATATTAACATATAAATATCAATCAACTTAAAATTTTACATAAAAATGTTCGTTCGAAGTGTTCAAATCTTGTTACAATTTGACAAGATTTTATGGAGGAGTGCAATCTTTTGGATGAAATATTTTGTAGTTCTTAATTTGTCTGTCCGTCTGAAATCGTAGTAAGATTTGAACAGTAAACAACAAATTTTCCAATAGAATTCAGGATCAATAATAATTGATTCAGGAAATACTTCAACTCTGTAGAGCATTTTTGTATTTCGAATTCAAAATGTGTGCTTAAGCCACAAAAAAGTAAGCTGAAAATGTAGATATAAAACTAATTATGTCATGTTTATGTCTTCTTAATGGAAAATACTTTGCATATAATTCTCTAATTCGATATTTTTTTAATGTATGAACATTCAAGAAATTGATAAATATTCCATCTTTTTATAGTAACTAAAAATTTCCGGATAATGCTTTGATTGAGAAAGCTAAAAATTTGTCAAATATTGATATAAATTGCAATTTTACAATTGCATTATTTTTCAAATATTTTAACATCTCTTCAATCTTGATAATTCTTACAGAAGTTTATTTCATGTGAGTGACTTTTTCTTTTTCTAATGAAAGATTTCGTAATTCTAAATTCGGCCCAATTCGTAACATTGTAAAAAGATTTTAAAACTTCATAAAAATTTTTGTTCTGTTTTATTCAAAGTCAATAAATATTGAATGTTTGGAATCGAAATATTAAGTAAATGATTTTTAATTTCTGGGAATAAACTGCTTTAAGAAGACAATCTTTCTTCTTTGTGAGAGATCTCAATTTTAAAATTGAAATTCTACGCATAGGATACAAAAACATAATATGAAAATGCTTTTATTACAGAATTTTGAAATATACAAGTTGACCAATTTTTAATCGAGTAAATCGGCTACTTTAAGCAAAAAATTATGTTAAAAATATTTTATCAAAAAAAATAAGACACATTAAATTACGGTTTAAAATCCACATTCATAGATTGATGGTAAAAGCAGTTTAAAGTTTTTTAATCTTACGTTTTAGTGACGTATGCACAGACTTTTAATCAGATAAATGAAATGCTTTATAGAAAGTCAAAATTTTCTTATTACTGCACTTAATCAAATTTATAAAGTAAAAATATTTTTTAATTGATGCTTTCACTCAATTCTTTAAACATTCATTAATTGAAAATTGTACTCAAAATTTAATCTTGCAGCGTTCCAATATTCCCACAATGTTACAAAATCTTATTAATCATTATTTTAGTCGAATTATTTTCAAAATATTTAAAAAATAAATGTTAAAATTTTGATTAAATACTCTGTCAAATTTTGCATTTGACTGATCTTGCAAAATTGTTGAAAGTTTTGAATACCGATAGAAGAAACTTTAAATGAAATTTTATGTCCATAAATGCTTAAAGTTCTATATAGAAATATCAACTACAACATTCTCAAATTTTATAAATAAACTACTAAATTCAAAAAGTTTCGGATTTTTTTAAAAACTGTACAAATTTCAAATATGAATCAGTTAAAATCTACTGATTATCAGTGAAATTTGACTGATTTAAATACCTAAAAACAGGTTACTATGAATCAGTCAAATTTCACTGATTACTTCAGTGAAAAGTAACTGATTTAACAGTGAAAAATATTGTTTCCACTGATGATTCTGTGAAAAGGCAAATCACTGATTCAATCAGTGAAAATTTGACTGATTCAGATTTAGAGTGTATACAAATTTCAAATATAAAGTGTACTCTGTACATTAATCAAACAAATTTAGAAGATGAATATTTTAATAAATATTCCTAAATATTATTGGAATATGATACATATCGATTTAGAAAAACTTCTTCAAAGTACTCAGACATTTTTCTTATTTTACGACATTTTTGCACCATGTTTGACCTTTGGGTAGGGCTCAAGAAAACAAATGTAGACATACTTTCATTACTTAGTAAAATACTATGAAGACTTGCTTTTTAAATTAAAGCGTTAACTTTTAAAACCTTTAACAATCGGTTGCATAGATTCGGCTCTAATCTCGGACGCAATTAGAGAAATAGGTTTTTTTGCTTTTTTTAGATCTAGTTTTTGCCTTAAACATAAAAGAAAGAAAACACATTTGAAATATTAAAATAAAAAAGCTGGTTCATTCTTAGAGAATCCCAAATATTCTGAAATAAAACTCCTTTCCACACCACCATGGAGGTAGAGTTTAAGGCTCGTTTTTTACGTGGTATCCCCTGTAGGCCTAGTCCACGTCCTACGAAACGAAAAGGGTTTTTGCTTTCAAGCAAAAAGAAAAAAGAAAAAAAATGATGCAAAGTGGTAAAAAACGCTACAAATGTAGCCCGTACTTCAGGCTTGCCTCTATCAAATGCCAGTATACGTCGAACAAAAATGTTTTGTTTTAAATCAAATAATGAAGAAGTTTGATTGATTCGGGATGATTTGGGGTGCTTGATTATTGTGTGTCCCCTTGCCTCTCACTTATGCCGAAAGCGTGATATTACTCAATTTCAGGCTGCTTTCTTACTCAAAAAATAATAATTAAAACTAAACAATTTCCATACCCGAGGCACGCGAAGATTACTAGGGTCTGCAAAGTTAACATTTCTAATGATTTGAAAGAATAAATTCGGTTGAAGAAGACCCTCTTTCAAATAACTGCTAAGAATCCATACGAAGAATTTAGCCGAGTTTGGCTGGAGTTCCTGAACCATTGTTTCGCGACTTTGAAATTTCGCATTGTATACGTTGAACCAATTCAAAGTAAATTTCAAGAATAGGAAATATGCGAGTGTCAAAGGATTCTGCAGTTTTCCTAACAAGTCTTTGGCCTTCTCTAACTTCTCAGATACGAGGACCATAAGATACTGAAGAATAACTTCCCAATTCTTTATTATAATATCTATGCATCGATAGCGGACAAGCCAGCGAGTTTCAGAATGACTAGGAATTTTTTGATAGTCATTTCCTAATTCCAAAACAATCGATCGAAAAATAGCCGTTCGCTTGGAACTAGCATTAAGAAAAGCTGGAAAATCTTTGATTAAATCCTCTACATCTGGGATTGTGGCACAAGCATATTTTGCTACAATTGCTGACGAATGCGAGACACACGGGAAAACAATTAAACGGGGACTTTTTTCCTTTAATTTTGTCTTAAATGAGGACCTATTGCAGACCATCACCTGTGCATTATCACAAGCTAAAGCACAGATATTAGATAAAGGGATTTTCTGCCCGGACTATACTTTTTCGAACGCATCAAAAATTTTAGAGGCAGAACAATCCGAAGCATTTACATTAATAAGCTGGAGCAATTCCACCCTGACAGAAAATGTCGTTGGCTCCACATATCGAACCATTAATGACAGTCACTTTTCTAGAGTCCTGTCGGTCGTTTCGTCTTCGTACACTGAAAATGATTGCTTACGCAAAATATTTGCCATGCGATCAGTTTCAGCAGCACATGCGACGTTATTTACAACTAGGACCATTTTAGTGTGGCTCAATCTAACGTCTTTTAAAACCGAAGGTTCCATATCTTGGAAAAGTCCTATCAATTCTGATGAAATCGCGAATGGTAAATTATGCTCTACGAAAAATGTACTAATCCTAATCTCTGCTTCTTGTACTTTCTGTTTGAAAGTAACACATTCCGGAATCGTGGAATTTGTGAATTCTGAAGCAGAAGAACTTGCTACACAAGGTTCAACACTGTAAGAATTGGCAGTTACATTAGAAGAATTTTCACTTACTACTCCATAACATTCTAATTTATTTGAAAACTCTTGCTTCTTTCTGTGTGATAAAGATGCTTCATGCTTATCAATTTCCGATTTGCCACATAGCAACGTTTTATTGCAAATTTTGCAATGAAATCTTGTTTCATCTGCTAATGTAACCACCCACTCTCTCCACGACGGAAATTCCTCAAACCATCCCAACTGAAAGTTTTTTGCATTTTTCATGACTTTTCTAGCGGGTTGACATTCGTTTGAACCAGAGTTCAAACGGTGGTCAACCTTCGATTGAACCTGGCTGTCCTTCAAAACACTCGAATTTGGGTCAACCGGATTACTCATTGTGAACAATAAATTATACGACGAAGGAAAACAGAATTATTTAAAAAGAATTAATAAGATGAAAAGTCGATAAAATTGAGCGAATGTGAATAATTTGTAATCTGCACACAAATTAAGTTTCACAAAATAAACTTACCCACAAGCATCAAACAATAACGTACGTAAGAGCACTCACGTATCACCAAATAATAATATAATATTCTTACTTTTGTCGTTTTCAGTAAAGAATTACGATAAAAATATGAAGAATCCACACTCTTGCCTTCTCAAATAACGCATAAAGCGAGAATCAAGTATATCTTAGAAGAAAACAAAAGAAGGTTGCTATTATTATTTTTTTTCGTCTCCAATTTGACCTCTATACCGTTCGTTTGCGATTTAAAACATTGGTAACTTTTTGGCTATTAATCTGATTGAGCTACAACTTTTCAGAAAACTTTCTTTACTAAAGTATTAAAATTTTTCTCCTGTAGATAGTTTCAGAAAATGTAGACACTTAAAACAATATTAATAAAATCGTAAAATTCTGAAAATTTGTTAAGCTAGCGCGAGTGGAAGTAGAGAAAACAATTTTTTTTTTAAATGTACTTCTCCCAATTACTTGAAAAATTAGAAGTTTTAAAAATTTTTGCAAAAGGAAAAACGATGTGCCTTGAAAGTGTACATAAAATTTATTGAACTATTACTAGTAAAGTCTACTTCCATGGTGGTGTGGAAAGGAGTTTTATTTCAGAATATTTGGGATGCTCTAAGAATAAACCAGCTTTTTTATTTTAATATTTCAAATGTGTTTTCTTTCTTTTATGTTTAAGGCAAAAACTAGATCTAAAAAAAGCAAAAAAACCTATTTCTCTAATTGCGTCCAAGATTAGAGCCGAATCTATGCAACCGATTGTTAAAGGTTTTAAAAGTTTTCGCTTTAATTTAAAAAGCAAGTCTTCATAGTATTTTACTAAGTAATGAAAGTATGTCTACAATTGTTTTCTTGAGCCCTACCCAAAGGTCAAACATGGTGCAAAAATGTCGTAAAATAAGAAAAATGTCTGAGTACTTTGAAGAAGTTTTTCTAAATCGATATGTATCATATTCCAATAATATTTAGGAATATTTATTAAAATATTCATCTTCTAAATTTGTTTGATTAATGTACAGAGTACACTTTATATTTGAAATTTGTATACACTCTAAATCTGAATCAGTCAAATTTTCACTGATTGAATCAGTGATTTGCCTTTTCACAGAATCATCAGTGGAAACAATATTTTTCACTGTTAAATCAGTTACTTTTCACTGAAGTAATCAGTGAAATTTGACTGATTCATAGTAACCTGTTTTTAGGTATTTAAATCAGTCAAATTTCACTGATAATCAGTAGATTTTAACTGATTCATATTTGAAATTTGTACAGTTTTTAAAAAAATCCGAAACTTTTTGAATTTAGTAGTTTATTTATAAAATTTGAGAATGTTGTAGTTGATATTTCTATATAGAACTTTAAGCATTTATGGACATAAAATTTCATTTAAAGTTTCTTCTATCGGTATTCAAAACTTTCAACAATTTTGCAAGATCAGTCAAATGCAAAATTTGACAGAGTATTTAATCAAAATTTTTACACGCTGCGTTCACCAGCTTCGTGTAAAGCCGAAGGTGCACGAAGACGGACTTCGTTACAATGCTTGAGTTTTCAAGTTATTTTTAGATTTCACGCTTTCGTTTATCGAGTCGAAATTAAGAATTGTATTTTTCTCGAGTACGTGCAAAAGAGGCGCGAAGCAGACGACGAATTTGAATTTACGAAGTATATAGTTCAAGAAATAACACTTTTCTTCAATTTCTTGAAGAAAGTCTGCATGAAATAAACATCAGTATGATCTTGGAAAATTTCATGAGGATTTCAACACTTCAAAAATAAACTTTCACTGAAATTTAGTGACAATAAATGTATAAAATTTGAATCAATATATAATTTTCCATTCAAATTTATATACTTCTTACTAATTTTGTACATTTAACAATTTTTCAATTAGAACAATATTTTCTATCAAGATAAAATGAACATAAAATTCAAGTTCATAATTTATATTTTCAGTTATATGTTAGAAATATTTTCATCTCACATTTTTGTAGCCTAAGCACAAACTTTTCATTCCAAAACTTAAAATCTCTACGGAAATGGAAAATTGTCTAATAGCAGTAGATAAATTAAAAAGCTAAAATATGTGTTTATTGGTATTTCCATATTAACATATAAATATCAATCAACTTAAAATTTTACATAAAAATGTTCGTTCGAAGTGTTCAAATCTTGTTACAATTTGACAAGATTTTATGGAGGAGTGCAATCTTTTGGATGAAATTTTTTGTAGTTCTTAATTTGTCTGTCCGTCTGAAATCGTAGTAAGATTTGAACAGTAAACAACAAATTTTCCAATAGAATTCAGGATCAATAATAATTGATTCAGGAAATACTTCAACTCTGTAGAGCATTTTTGTATTTCGAATTCAAAATGTGTGCTTAAGCCACAAAAAAGTAAGCTGAAAATGTAGATATAAAACTAATTATGTCATGTTTATGTCTTCTTAATGGAAAATACTTTGCATATAATTCTCTAATTCGATATTTTTTTAATGTATGAACATTCAAGAAATTGATAAATATTCCATCTTTTTATAGGAACTAAAAATTTCCGGATAATGCTTTGATTGAGAAAGCTAAAAATTTGTCAAATATTGATATAAATTGCAATTTTACAATTGCATTATTTTTCAAATATTTTAACATCTCTTCAATCTTGATAATTCTTACAGAAGTTTATTTCATGTGAGTGACTTTTTCTTTTTCTAATGAAAGATTTCGTAATTCTAAATTCGGCCCAATTCGTAACATTGTAAAAAGATTTTAAAACTTCATAAAAATTTTTGTTCTGTTTTATTCAAAGTCAATAAATATTGAATGTTTGGAATCGAAATATTAAGTAAATGATTTTTAATTTCTGGGAATAAACTGCTTTAATAAGACAATCTTTCTTCTTTGTGAGAAATCTCAATTTTAAAATTAAAATTCTACGCATAGGATACAAAAACATAATATGAAAATGCTTTTATTACAGAATTTTGAAATATACAAGTTGACCAATTTTTAATCGAGTAAATCGGCTACTTTAAGCAAAAAATTATGTTAAAAATATTTTATCAAAAAATAAGACACATTAAATTACGGTTTAAAATCCACATTCATAGATTGATGGTAAAAGCAGTTTAAAGTTTTTTAATCTTACGTTTTAGTGACGTATGCACAGACTTTTAATCAGATAAATGAAATGCTTTATAGAAAGTCAAAATTTTCTTATTACTGCACTTAATCAAATTTATAAAGTAAAAATATTTTTTAATTGATGCTTTCACTCAATTCTTTAAACATTCATTAATTGAAAATTGTACTCAAAATTTAATCTTGCAGCGTTCCAATATTCCCACAATGTTACAAAATCTTATTAATCATTATTTTAGTCGAATTATTTTCAAAATATTTAAAAAATAAATGTTAAAATTTTGATTAAATACTCTGTCAAATTTTGCATTTGACTGATCTTGCAAAATTGTTGAAAGTTTTGAATACCGATAGAAGAAACTTTAAATGAAATTTTATGTCCATAAATGCTTAAAGTTCTATATAGAAATATCAACTACAACATTCTCAAATTTTATAAATAAACTACTAAATTCAAAAAGTTTCGGATTTTTTAAAAACTGTACAAATTTCAAATATGAATCAGTTAAAATCTACTGATTATCAGTGAAATTTGACTGATTTAAATACCTAAAAACAGGTTACTATGAATCAGTCAAATTTCACTGATTACTTCAGTGAAAAGTAACTGATTTAACAGTGAAAAATATTGTTTCCACTGATTTTTCTGTGAAAAGGCAAATCACTGATTCAATAATTGAAAATTTTACTGATTCAGATTTAGAATGTATACAAATTTCAAATTTAAAGTGTACTCTGTACATTAATCAAACAAATTTAGAAGATGAATATTTTAATAAATATTCCTAAATATTATTGGAATATGATACATATCGATTTAGAAAAACTTCTTCAAAGTACTCAGACATTTTTCTTATTTTACGACATTTTTGCACCATGTTTGACCTTTGGGTAGGGCTCAAGAAAACAATTGTAGACATACTTTCATTACTTAGTAAAATACTATGAAGACTTGCTTTTTAAATTAAAGCGAAAACTTTTAAAACCTTTAACAATCGGTTGCATAGATTCGGCTCTAATCTTGGACTCAATTAGAGAAATAGGTTTTTTTGCTTTTTTTAGATCTAGTTTTTGCCTTAAACATAAAAGAAAGAAAACACATTTGAAATATTAAAATAAAAAAGCTGGTTTATTCTTAGAGCATCCCAAATATTCTGAAATAAAACTCCTTTCCACACCACCATGGAAGTAGACTTTACTAGTAATAGTTCAATAAATTTTATGTACACTTTCAAGGCACATCGTTTTTCCTTTTGCAAAAATTTTTAAAACTTCTAATTTTTCAAGTAATTGGGAGAAGTACATTTAAAAAAAAAAATTGTTTTCTCTACTTCCACTCGCGCTAGCTTAACAAATTTTCAGAATTTTACGATTTTATTAATATTGTTTTAAGTGTCTACATTTTCTGAAACTATCTACAGGAGAAAAATTTTAATACTTTAGTAAAGAAAGTTTTCTGAAAAGTTGTAGCTCAATCAGATTAATAGCCAAAAAGTTACCAATGTTTTAAATCGCAAACGAACGGTATAGAGGTCAAATTGGAGACGAAAAAAAATAATAATAGCAACCTTCTTTTGTTTTCTTCTAAGATATACTTGATTCTCGCTTTATGCGTTATTTGAGAAGGCAAGAGTGTGGATTCTTCATATTTTTATCGTAATTCTTTACTGAAAACGACAAAAGTAAGAATATTATATTATTATTTGGTGATACGTGAGTGCTCTTACGTACGTTATTGTTTGATGCTTGTGGGTAAGTTTATTTTGTGAAACTTAATTTGTGTGCAGATTACAAATTATTCACATTCGCTCAATTTTATCGACTTTTCATCTTATTAATTCTTTTTAAATAATTCTGTTTTCCTTCGTCGTATAATTTATTGTTCACAATGAGTAATCCGGTTGACCCAAATTCGAGTGTTTTGAAGGACAGCCAGGTTCAATCGAAGGTTGACCACCGTTTGAACTCTGGTTCAAACGAATGTCAACCCGCTAGAAAAGTCATGAAAAATGCAAAAAAATTTCAGTTGGGATGGTTTGAGGAATTTCCGTCGTGGAGAGAGTGGGTGGTTACATTAGCAGATGAAACAAGATTTCATTGCAAAATTTGCAATAAAACGTTGCTATGTGGCAAATCGGAAATTGATAAGCATGAAGCATCTTTATCACACAGAAAGAAGCAAGAGTTTTCAAATAAATTAGAATGTTATGGAGTAGTAAGTGAAAATTCTTCTAATGTAACTGCCAATTCTTACAGTGTTGAACCTTGTGTAGCAAGTTCTTCTGCTTCAGAATTCACAAATTCCACGATTCCGGAATGTGTTACTTTCAAACAGAAAGTACAAGAAGCAGAGATTAGGATTAGTACATTTTTCGTAGAGCATAATTTACCATTCGCGATTTCATCAGAATTGATAGGACTTTTCCAAGATATGGAACCTTCGGTTTTAAAAGACGTTAGATTGAGCCACACTAAAATGGTCCTAGTTGTAAATAACGTCGCATGTGCTGCTGAAACTGATCGCATGGCAAATATTTTGCGTAAGCAATCATTTTCAGTGTACGAAGACGAAACGACCGACAGGACTCTAGAAAAGTGACTGTCATTAATGGTTCGATATGTGGAGCCAACGACATTTTCTGTCAGGGTGGAATTGCTCCAGCTTATTAATGTAAATGCTTCGGATTGTTCTGCCTCTAAAATTTTTGATGCGTTCGAAAAAGTATAGTCCGGGCAGAAAATCCCTTTATCTAATATCTGTGCTTTAGCTTGTGATAATGCACAGGTGATGGTCTGCAATAGGTCCTCATTTAAGACAAAATTAAAGGAAAAAAGTCCCCGTTTAATTGTTTTCCCGTGTGTCTCGCATTCGTCAGCAATTGTAGCAAAATATGCTTGTGCCACAATCCCAGATGTAGAGGATTTAATCAAAGATTTTCCAGCTTTTCTTAATGCTAGTTCCAAGCGAACGGCTATTTTTCGATCGATTGTTTTGGAATTAGGAAATGACTATCAAAAAATTCCTAGTCATTCTGAAACTCGCTGGCTTGTCCGCTATCGATGCATAGATATTATAATAAAGAATTGGGAAGTTGTTCTTCAGTATCTTATGGTCCTCGTATCTGAGAAGTTAGAGAAGGCCAAAGACTTGTTAGGAAAACTGCAGAATCCTTTGACACTCGCATATTTCCTATTCTTGAAATTTACTTTGAATAGGTTCAACGTATACAATGCGAAATTTCAAAGTCGCGAAACAATGGTTCAGGAACTCCAGCCAAACTCGGCTAAATTCTTCGTATGGATTCTTAGCAGTTATTTGAAAGAGGGTCTTCTTCAACCGAATTTATTCTTTCAAATCATTAGAAATGTTAACTTTGCAGACCCTAGTAATCTTCGCGTGCCTCGGGTATGGAAATTGTTTAGTTTTAATTATTATTTTGTGAGTAAGAAAACAGCCTGAAATTGAGTAATATCACGCTTTCGGCATAAGTGAGAGGCAAGGGGACACACAATAATCAAGCACCCCAAATCATCCCGAATCAATCAAACTTCTTCATTATTTGATTTAAAACAAAACATTTTTGTTCGACGTATACTGGCATTTGATAGAGGCAAGCCTGAAGTACGGGCTACATTTGTAGCGTTTTTTACCACTTTGCATCATTTTTTTTCTTTTTTCTTTTTGCTTGAAAGCAAAAACCCTTTTCGTTTCGTAGGACGTGGACTAGGCCTACAGGGGATACCACGTAAAAAACGAGCCTTAAACTCTACCTCCATGGTGGTGTGGAAAGGAGTTTTATTTCAGAATATTTGGGATTCTCTAAGAATGAACCAGCTTTTTTATTTTAATATTTCAAATGTGTTTTCTTTCTTTTATGTTTAAGGCAAAAACTAGATCTAAAAAAAGCAAAAAAACCTATTTCTCTAATTGCGTCCGAGATTAGAGCCGAATCTATGCAACCGATTGTTAAAGGTTTTAAAAGTTAACGCTTTAATTTAAAAAGCAAGTCTTCATAGTATTTTACTAAGTAATGAAAGTATGTCTACATTTGTTTTCTTGAGCCCTACCCAAAGGTCAAACATGGTGCAAAAATGTCGTAAAATAAGAAAAATGTCTGAGTACTTTGAAGAAGTTTTTCTAAATCGATATGTATCATATTCCAATAATATTTAGGAATATTTATTAAAATATTCATCTTCTAAATTTGTTTGATTAATGTACAGAGTACACTTTATATTTGAAATTTGTATACACTCTAAATCTGAATCAGTCAAATTTTCACTGATTGAATCAGTGATTTGCCTTTTCACAGAATCATCAGTGGAAACAATATTTTTCACTGTTAAATCAGTTACTTTTCACTGAAGTAATCAGTGAAATTTGACTGATTCATAGTAACCTGTTTTTAGGTATTTAAATCAGTCAAATTTCACTGATAATCAGTAGATTTTAACTGATTCATATTTGAAATTTGTACAGTTTTTAAAAAAATCCGAAACTTTTTGAATTTAGTAGTTTATTTATAAAATTTGAGAATGTTGTAGTTGATATTTCTATATAGAACTTTAAGCATTTATGGACATAAAATTTCATTTAAAGTTTCTTCTATCGGTATTCAAAACTTTCAACAATTTTGCAAGATCAGTCAAATGCAAAATTTGACAGAGTATTTAATCAAAATTTTTACATTTATTTTTTAAATATTTTGAAAATAATTCGACTAAAATAATGATTAATAAGATTTTGTAACATTGTGGGAATATTGGAACGCTGCAAGATTAAATTTTGAGTACAATTTTCAATTAATGAATGTTTAAAGAATTGAGTGAAAGCATCAATTAAAAAATATTTTTACTTTATAAATTTGATTAAGTGCAGTAATAAGAAAATTTTGACTTTCTATAAAGCATTTCATTTATCTGATTAAAAGTCTGTGCATACGTCACTAAAACGTAAGATTAAAAAACTTTAAACTGCTTTTACCATCAATCTATGAATGTGGATTTTAAACCGTAATTTAATGTGTCTTATTTTTTTTGATAAAATATTTTTAACATAATTTTTTGCTTAAAGTAGCCGATTTACTCGATTAAAAATTGGTCAACTTGTATATTTCAAAATTCTGTAATAAAAGCATTTTCATATTATGGTTTTGTATCCTATGCGTAGAATTTCAATTTTAAAATTGAGATTTCTCACAAAGAAGAAAGATTGTCTTATTAAAGCAGTTTATTCCCAGAAATTAAAAATCATTTACTTAATATTTCGATTCCAAACATTCAATATTTATTGACTTTGAATAAAACAGAACAAAAATTTTTATGAAGTTTTAAAATCTTTTTACAATGTTACGAATTGGGCCGAATTTAGAATTACGAAATCTTTCATTAGAAAAAGAAAAAGTCACTCACATGAAATAAACTTCTGTAAGAATTATCAAGATTGAAGAGATGTTAAAATATTTGAAAAATAATGCAATTGTAAAATTGCAATTTATATCAATATTTGACAAATTTTTAGCTTTCTCAATCAAAGCATTATCCGGAAATTTTTAGTTCCTATAAAAAGATGGAATATTTATCAATTTCTTGAATGTTCATACATTAAAAAAATATCGAATTAGAGAATTATATGCAAAGTATTTTCCATTAAGAAGACATAAACATGACATAATTAGTTTTATATCTACATTTTCAGCTTACTTTTTTGTGGCTTAAGCACACATTTTGAATTCGAAATACAAAAATGCTCTACAGAGTTGAAGTATTTCCTGAATCAATTATTATTGATCCTGAATTCTATTGGAAAATTTGTTGTTTACTGTTCAAATCTTACTACGATTTCAGACGGACAGACAAATTAAGAACTACAAAATATTTCATCCAAAAGATTGCACTCCTCCATAAAATCTTGTCAAATTGTAACAAGATTTGAACACTTCGAACGAACATTTTTATGTAAAATTTTAAGTTGATTGATATTTATATGTTAATATGGAAATACCAATAAACGCATATTTTAGCTTTTTAATTTATCTACTGCTATTAGACAATTTTCCATTTCCGTAGAGATTTTAAGTTTTGGAATGAAAAGTTTGTGCTTAGGCTACAAAAATGTGAGATGAAAATATTTCTAACATATAACTGAAAATATAAATTATGAACTTGAATTTTATGCTCATTTTATCTTGATAGAAAATATTGTTCTAATTGAAAAATTGTTAAATGTACAAAATTAGTACGAAGTATATAAATTTGAAATGAAAATTATATATTGATTCAAATTTTATACATTTATTGTCACTAAATTTCAGTGAAAGTTTATTTTTGAAGTGTTGAAATCCTCATGAAATTTTCCAAGATCATACTGATGTTTATTTCATGCAGACTTTCTTCAAGAAATTGAAGAAAAGTGTTATTTCTTGAACTATATACTTCGTAAATTCAAATTCGTCGTCTGCTTCGCGCCTCTTTTGCACGTACTCGAGAAAAATACAATTCTTAATTTCGACTCGATAAACGAAAGCGTGAAATCTAAAAATAACTTGAAAACTCAAGCATTGTAACGAAGTCCGTCTTCGTGCACCTTCGGCTTTACACGAAGCTGGTGACCGCAGCGTGTAGCAGAGCCGACACACTGACACGCCACGTTTGCATGTGTTTCTCCCAGATGGGAACGTGGTGGGGGCCGAAAAATCCCACGTTCTGGAGACACTGGGTCACCACTCTCTCTCTACTGTCACGTGCATATAACCTCTTCCAGGATTGTTTGTAGACACGTGTAGACCCTATCAATTTATTTTAGTTAATTTTGTAGTGAGATACGGTGATACAAAAAGTGCAATAGTTTTTTGGAAATGAAACCAAGGCCAGTTCCCGCCGATAAGCAACGATGTTGTGTGCTTAACTGTCCATCGAATCGTTCCGTGAAATCTCATCGATTTCCTTCTGATAAAACAACCGGCTCGGCATGGATTAAATTCTCAGGGAATGTGAATCTTCGTGATTTAAAATATGAAGAAATTTACGGCAGTAGGTATGTGATTTGTCACTGTCATTTCAAAGCAAGTGATTACCAATGTGGGGTCACAAGGCGACTGAAAGAAGGAGTAGTTCCGTCACTGTGTTTACCTGAAAACAGCGAAACTAATGTCTGTGTAGGACAATGTGGTGACGTGGGACTAGACCTTGACCCGGAGGAAAATTCACAAGCATCAATTAATGTTACTCCACCAAAAATTTTTTCTCCGATTACGTTTCGCAATAAGCTTCTGAAAACACCTGAAAATGATTCCTGCAGACAAAGTTCTTTTGAACTGTCACCAAAGATGACAAATTTCACAAGCGGTGGAATTATAACATCAACACCTAAGAGGTCGAAAAGTGTGATATCGTCGTGCATTCGGAAAGAAATTTTTAATGAAAATTGTGTGGAAAGAAGTGAAAATATGATGGAAGTGGATTTAGGGTCTTTTCAACCTAGTTCTAGCACATTTTCGCAAGAAGAAAATCTCCAGGAAAAGACAATTTCTGAGAATGGCCGAGCAGTTGAAAGTGAGACTGAAAAAGGAGAAGGTGCATCTAAACTACAATCCAGAGCGAACAAGCGGACAATTTGGAAGAAAACCAATTTAGACGACAAAACATTGAAAATGTATGAGCATGTCCTGCAAGCCAAAAAGGAACGCGACAACTACAAACGAAAATGCAAACGGTATTTTTGTCTACACACAATTAAATACTTCGATTTTAAAACTAAATATACAAAAAAATTCTAAAATATAATCAACATACGTAACATGTCTGGGAAATTAATCAATTTTTTTCTTCTGAAAAAATCTAAATTTTTGGATTAAAGACTTATTTCTGTGATTTTCTGTGCTTCGGAATATTAAACAAGTTCATTTATGTATAATGAATGTTTAGTGTTGAAACTTTATGTTCATAATAATTTTTTTTCAATTCTTATTTTTGAAACGTTATGAATATAAAATTTTTTTTTTATATTTCATAATACAATTTTTTTGAAATTGTATCGATTATTTTTCCAAGACTTTCTTTTCAAGGATGATAATGATAATTGTATATATATTTTTAGTGGTGTACTTGGTTTGAAGTATAACACGTCATTGATTTCAGTGATTTGAATGTAATAACTCCTATAATGAAGGTTATAATTTTACTCATAATGAAGGCTTTAATTATATTGTGCTAAAAAATTTTTCTACACATCATAATCTGCAGTCATAAATATTTCACGAAGTAACGAAAATAATATGTCAATATGAAATATATTATTACCTAATTCAGTTAACTTTCTCGCGTGAAAAATTGAAAATTGAAAGAGTCCATATAAGTTTACATTTATTTCAATGAATCATTTAAACAAAAGTTCGTAACGTAATTAATAAAACTTGATACTTATCTTTGAACGTTAACGTTTTTTGTGTAAAAGAGTTTTGTTATTACATATTGAACAGTTGTCATCACTTCAAAGGGTTTTCATATCCATGATTCTTCGAAATGCAAAGAAGCATAAATTTGGCAGAGGATATACGTCCGACAAAAAATTGTTGTGCCTATCCATTTACAAAAGATCGCCATCCGCATATTGCTACTTGTGTAGTTTTTTGCCCCTTCCTAGTCCACGAAGACTCAGACAAATGCTAACCAAACTTAAATTGGATTGTGGATTTATGCAGACAATGAGAGATTGCCTCAAGGAAATGTCAGATCGCATGGAAGATCCGCAGGAGAAAGTTTGTGCTCTCATGTGGGACGAAGTTTCTTTAAAACTTCACCTAAAGTAATGTGCTGAAAAAGACAAGGTGGTTGGCTTAGAAGACTGGGGGACAAATCGCACATCCAAATATGCCGTTCATGCTTTAGTTTTCATGCTTCGAGGAATAAACAGTGGATGGAAGATCCCGATTACATATAACTTTTGTGCGGGTCAAACAACGCACGGACAGTTGGCTTGCTGTGTCAAAGAGGTTGTTCGAGAAGTAACCAATGCCGGCTTTATCGTCGCATGTACCGTCTGTGATCAAGGTTCTTCGAACATGAGAGCCATTAAGTCGATGCAGGCAGATACTGATATCATAAGAGAGGAAAAAGGAATCGAAAAATGTAATCATTTCTTCTATTATATATTTCATTATTCTTAACACATGTTTTCAAATAATCAGAATTCTCACAATTGTTTGCAGACTGGACTATTCTCATTGATGACGTTGAGATCGTTCCTCTTTACGACCCACCGCATATATTGAAATGTATCCGAAACAACTTTTTAACCAAGGATATCGAAATCGACTTCGATCGACCTCATTTGAAGGAAGAGGACCGTAAATATGCATCGTGGAAACACATCATAACAGCTTACGAGATTGATGTCTACTCATCATTCCTGGAAAGACATGTGCCCAATTTAACGGAACAGCACGTTTATTCGGATAAAATACCAAAAATGAGAGTCAAAATGATGATGCAGGTGTTCAGTAAAACTCTTTGTCGATTTATCGATCTCTTTGCCAGATCTCAAGGTAAAATACAATCAAATTAATAAGTTGAGTTATTTCAAGTTCTATAATAATTAGTAAAATATAGTATTGATTTTATTATCTGCTATCTTCTACTGTTTTTTTTCTTCATAAATTGATTTCAAAAAAGGTTTTTAATTTAAATCCACATTGACATTGTAGCATTTATAGTTTTTAGTATACTGGATGTTAAGATTCGAAAGTATCGAACTTTAGGGTATGTGATACTTATCGTAAGAAGAATTTAGTTTACACTGGTTATTTTCCGCAGTTTTCAATTTATAAACAAAATAATAATTCCTAAATGTCAATGTTAATTTTATTTACGTCTTAACACAATTAGTTTTATTAAATTAAACATTTTAGAAAACACCTACATAAACTAAATTGCTCCTATGGTAAACCCTTAAGGTTTAAATTATAAATTTTAAAGGATCCAATATATGTTTTTCATATGAATTATTAACGCTTAGTTTCATTAACAGGTTCATTTGAAACCAGTATCGGTGACAAAAAAATGCCAAGTGATGGGATTCATACGGCCTTCATCATCCACTTGATGAATGGAATTGGAGATGGTTTCAACGGTGTTTCATTTGGCGATAATCATCCAAAGCATACTCCATGGACAGCAAATTCATACCACAATGATTTCTTCACAAATGCGAGAAGACAACTGAAGAGCATTCGTTTTGTTGACTCTAAAACTCGTAAGCCTGTTAAAACAGACATACCGTGTCTTCAAAATTTGATGGATACCTTGCAAGGTTTTAAATTATTATGGAAAAAGATCCAATCATTGGGATTTAAGTCTTTTGACTCGCGCAAAGTTAATCAGGATCCACTCGAAAATTTTTTTAGGACAATTAAAAGCCACGATTTTCGGTGCAACAAACCGACATGCTCACAGTTTGAAGGTATTTTTAAGTCTTTGCTTATAAGTAATCTAACATCCAAAAATTCTCCGGGTTTCAATTGTGAGAGCGATACCGGACACTTCATTCTTCCTGACTGTAACGTCCTCTTGAGAGGTACGGAACCTTTGCCGAATGAGCTTGATAGTGATAGATGCGTGCAGAAGAAGGAGGAAGAGCAGCAGTATGTAATTGCAGGCAACAGAGACGAATATTTAAACGAAATACCAGAAAAAAGCAATGTTTTCAGCAACTCTGATAATCTAATAAAATTTTTGCAAAAAAGTGTACCTGCAATAAACACTTGCTCCTCCTGCTTAAAAGCATTTAATAAACCATCTGTATTGAGGTCTGACGGAACTTGTTTTCGAGACGCGCATTTGCATGCAAAACGTTTCTTAGCGAGAATTTTTATGGATGACATCTCGCACAGAGAAATAGGTTCCAAATCGAAACGCATACTACTACGCAGGTTAAACTTCTCCTTTTTTATGTGTGATAAGCACCGTGCTAAAGTCTTTAAATTGTTTATAACACTCTGCGTTCAAAAATATTTCGAGGCTACTATAACTTATCTGAACAGAGTTTTGCGAGGGCGTATTATACCCAGCAACATTGACAGACTTTCTCTACCTTTAAAATTTGCGTATTATTCTTATTTGAAAACCATTCGGAAATGTAAAAGACCTGCAATAGAACAGGGCATAAAGAGTACACCGAAACCTCTATCAAAGAAACAAATAAAAGCCAATGCTACTAAAATTGGCGCAAGGAACGCGAAACCAATTGAGACTAACATAAAAATAAAAGCGAATTCGGCAAAAGTTGAAACACAAAAGACGGAACCGATCAAATCTCCGACAAATCAAAATGCGACACTGGTTCCAAAGTCTCAAAAAAGGAAACAGGACCTTGTAAAATGCGAATCAAAACAAGCATCCGACAATGCAGAACCTTCGAAAGAAGTTCAACTCCACCTTGCTGAACTGGAAAGTGACTTCCAATATAGAAATAACACAATCAGAGATGCAGAGTTGGACTTCTTTCAACTTCTAAGTGAAATTGAATGCCTTGAACTACCGCCGCCTTCCAATTTATAAGTTCCAAATTAATAATTGAGGCCTCGGGTACGTACCCAGGAAAAAAAAAGATTGATTGAAATTTCTGTGAATTGCGTATTTTAAAATTTACGATTAAAGATTTCTGAATCTGTAGATTTATCTGAAAGCGATTGCATCGCAACATTGTTGAATTGCGTTTAGGACTTTTCAATCGTATAAATTTGTTTCATTGGCATTGGATCGTAGTATTACGATTAAGGTAGTTATTATCCCCAAAAATTAGTCCTCAGTCAAAAATAGATAATTTTGCTTTCTAGAATATCAATGTTATTATTGAAGAGCTATTTTGGAAGACAAAAGATTAATTTCTATGAAAAAAATTGGAAATACAGAAAAATAATTTTATTAATTAATTTTATTTTTTACCCAATTTTTTTTCTTATCATTTCTTAACAAATTTAAAAAAATTATGCGGTTCTAATAAATCATGAATCATTTTTCCAGAGAAAAGATTTCCCACAATTGCACCGTTTCTGATTTTTAAATATAAATTCTTTACTGGCTGAAAACATTAAAAAAACATTTTCCAAAACGAAATTTTTATAAACAAATTGCTGAATTTGATAATAATTTATTCATTTTCGAAAATTGGAAATGGTTAAACTGTAGGGAATCTTTTTCTCGACAAAGAGATTTGTAATTTATTAAAATCACATAATATTTTAAAATTTGTAGAAAAGCGATAAGAAAAAAAATTGGGTAAAAAATCAAATTGATTAATAAAATTATTTTTCTGTATTTCCAATTTTGTTCATAGAAATTAATCTTTTGTCTTCCAAAATAGCCCTTCAATAATAACATTGCAATACAATTTTATGATTCAAGCTTAATAATTTCTCAACGTTTGAAACAATTCTTTTATATCTTTGATTGGTGTCAATTCACTTAATATAGAGGATTTTTTTGAATCTCATCTAAAAATATGTGAAAAACTTTTCTATGTGCCCTACGAGACATTATTGTGTTTTATATTCCCTTATTGCATCTGGGCCCTCATTTTCAGATAGTAATATATTATAATATAATATTTATTATATAAATGAAAAAAAAATAAATTTACTTAATATATTATTTCTTGGACTCAAGTTTATGCGTAAAAACCTTCTTTTATTAAGAAATACAAGAAAGGATATTGAAATACATAAATAATTATTTCAATACTTATTTATGTATTTGAATATACTTTTCTTTCGATTTCATTACTTTGTTACGTCAGAAGCGTAACATTTCTCTTTTAAAAGATCTCCTCGTTTTATGTTAGGATCAGAAGGATCCTCTCTAAGGGATGAGGAATAGTCAGTGATTGAGAAGGGTTAGGTATATAAAATATATTTATCGACAATTGAAATTTTATCAGGTAAGCACCATGGAAATGTAAAATAGAATCAAAATTAAAAATACCCTTTTAGTTATCCTGAGTTTGAATTGATTGATGATCAATTGAGTCCAGTAAGCGAATGTGGTCAGTTGAGTGTAACTTGTAATCTTCAGATAGTTGCTGTTGTATAGTAAATTCGTAATCTAGACATTTGATCTAGTTGATTCTTCGATCCCAGTTTCGAGAAAATTTGGAAGGCGATTCCCCTTCACTTTCTAATGTCGTTGAACTCAGCGTCGAGTTAGAATTCGGGTTGAGTAGCGGTAGAAATATGGTGAAGCTGGACTGACTGGATTGCACTCGCGGTATAGATTCGATGGCACTGGACTGGACTCGCGTTGGTCACATTGTAGAAATCGGACGTTGACTAACTAACTGAACTCGCGGTGTAGAGATGATGGTACTGGACTGACTTCTCTTGTAACTTTCGCTTTTTATAGAACTTTGAAAGGTCAAGTATGACGAGTAACATGCTATGACCAGTCGCATGTTATTACAAGCCACATGCTATTACAAGTCGCATGTTGTGACGGTAGTGTGTTGGTATTGTAGGGCTTCATTCACTTTCTCTCTGGGTCAGTCGATTTTTTATCATGTGTGGGTATTATAACGACACATGGTAATTTCATATTGATCATCCTATTGATCTGTAGATTTGTCTATAACTTGCGTCGATAAAATCACACTCGCTGTAATGCTGTCTTGATCCCTTTATTGGTTTCTTAATCTGCTTGTTACTTGTGGCGGTAGAGTCGCGGGACGTGACAATTTTATTTAAATTTTAATTCCATTATCTGAATATTATCTGCTGTCATCTGATTGGTCATCTATTATCTATAACTATCTTATCTTAGGGTTCCGAGTATACGCTAGATGGGGCGTATGTTCTGCCACTTCTAAAGCATTGACCGTCCACGCCCTGGTCCTGCCGGTACGATAGTTAGGACCATAACTAATGATTGCTCTCGTGCTTTTTCTCACAGTAGCGAGTAGTACCTGATATAATTACGCGTCGTGTAGCGTAATGTCCGACTGTCTGGAGTGATGTGAGAATATCCTAAAGGTGTTCTTAGTCTTACGTTATCGGACAATGTTCTGCATCGGCATACTACAATCATCATGCGAAAATATTCTTATGCACATATATGTATATACTCGACACACTTTTGTTCTCACAACTAATAATAATTTCAAAATTATTTAATTGAAGCACTTAAAAATTATGTAATAATAATTTTAATTATGCAATAAATATATAAATTCAACAAATTATTTTCAAAAGTACAAAAATTATATTTGGTGCGCAACTAAGTTCCCGCTGTTTGTCAATAGATGGCTCCAGCAGTAAGTGCTAGTCGATTTTGACATATCCAAAACGTCATGAACCAAGCTTAGGCATATGGCAAACAAACCGTTTTGACACATTAGTGACTTTGTTTCGACGTCATATACTTTCGGTTGTGTGAAAATGTCTGATTTTGTGCCACATAATCGCAATTTGCGGGAAGTGTTGATTTTCTTTTTTCATCCAAAGAGAACGGCAGCTGAAGCGCATCGAGAGCTCCAAAAAGTTTACGGAGATGCTGCTCTAAGTGAAACAACGTGCCATGATTGGTTCCGTCGCTTCAAATACGGTGATTTCGATGTTGACGAAGATCCGCGTGAAGGAAGGCCAAAAACCTTCAAAGACGCAATTGATGCATTTGAGCCGAGCACTGCGCGAAAAATGGCCACAATACGAGCAGAGTCACAGAAAAGTGATTCTACAGCATGACAACGCTCGGGCTCACGCTGCCAAACCCGTTAAAACCTACCTCGGAACGATCAAATGGGAAGCCCTACCCCACCCGCCGTATTCCCCAGATTTTGCGCCGTCCGATTATATTATTATAATATAATAATAATATAATATAATACATGGTCTGGCTAATGACTGATCAGCAGTTCACCTCATATGAAGACTTCGAAAAATGGCCTGATTCATGGGAAGCCTCAAAAGATGAACACTTTTACCGTAACGGTATTCTAGCTCTATCAGAAAGATGGGCAAAAGTTGTAACTAACATTGGGCGATACATTGAAAGATTCATTTGTAACCATTTTTTCACAATAAAGTTGCATTTTCATAAAAAAACACCGGGAACTTAGTTGCATACCTAATACCTTAATTGTTAACTAAGTTTGAATTCAAGTTCAAAAGAAAACAAAAAAAGCACACGAGGGTGTCATTCCTTTTTAGTTCCGTTTTTTCTTCGACTTCGATTGACTGAGTAATGCAAATCTCGAAATGTTTGCATGGTAATTATGTATAACTCCCATTTCAACTCTGTTAACTAACAGAATATTTTTGATTGTGAAGATTGTCCAAGGATTTGTTCTTAATTTATATAATTTATAAATTATATTTATTAATAATTCTTGTTCAATCCTGCATTTTTGAAATTCTGTAAATTTAAATAAGGTTTTGTTTTGTTTATGTAATTTTCCGTGATTTTAAAGATTACTCAAGGAATTGTGCTTGAGTCTGGCTTAACTAATCGTTTACGTATTAACGAAAAGGCTGGTTCTTAATATACATAAATAACTTAATATTTTAGCTATTGCAAAAGATTGCTCAGGAATTTGCAGTTGCGTTTGTATCGGTACAATAAGTTTTTGCCTAATTGATCAAGTTCTACTAGAGCTGCAGCTAGCCGAATTATTTGTCTATCTTGACGACAAGGACTTAAAAGATCACGGGAAAAAGGTAAGACGTCATCTGAAAAAGGAAGAAGCCAAACATTCACTTCAACCTTTCATTTATGGAAGGAAATTCACCCTAATGATTCCATAATTCTAATACTGAGATAAAAATGTGCTACGCTGACATAAGTTTACTCTCAGAAGAATTATTTTAACTCATCATATCTGGAAATAATGTAAGTAAAATTGGAGGTCACAAGGGAATTAATTGAACTTATAGAAGAATTAGACAAAAGTATTTATGGCTAGGAGCCAAGAATCAAGTCATTGAATTTCTCATAAAATGTGACATGTGCTAGAAACAGGAAATTGTCCGAGCAAAAATTCACGAACCTATGCTGACCACCGCCACACACCTTGAAACCTTCAACAAAGTATCTCCAGACACAGTCGGAAAATTACCTACTCCGCTTGATGTCAATAAACATATTTTAACCGTGCAGGACAATTGTATTGCCGCTCCCATACCAAACATTTCGTTGATTTGCGATGCCTCAGCAGAGCGGCGCACCTGAAGCCATGCTCACAGATAGAAGGGGAAGTTTTATGAAAAACTTATTAAGGAGTATTATAAAGGATGCTGGTTTGCGATCGATAAGGGTAATATATGAAGAAAAAAACTCTTCATAATGCCAAAATTGTATCAACGTTTCGTTGCCTATGGGCTTACCAACCTCATCAAGCTTTATTAAATGAAAAAAAAACACCAAATAGTAAAATTTTCACGCAAAATAAAAATAAAAAGGGTCTAGCGTGGTAAGCATTGTGAAATGGCCCCCATAGCCAATATTTAAAATAACCTACTTTGTCATATTTGCCCGCCATGAGAATACGATACATACAGTTTTCAGCCTCTAACCTTGAACTGTCCTTAAGATAATCGAGAAAGTACATGTAAATTCGGTTATTTTTTAAACTCATTTTTCTCAAAAACTAAAGGACCTAGAAAAATAGAACCAATGCTAATCGTTGGGGAATATTTTAAAGAATATTATATACTTTTTTCAGATTTTCACACAACTGTTAGTAGAGAAAAGGAACAAAAATATTTTCTAAAATTTTTTGACCATAGTTCTAATTAATCTAGACCAACCAAAAAAAATGACAATATTGTTTATAGTATGCAATTTGACCACAAAAAGTTTCATCAAAATCGAAAAGGTGCTTTTTTCAATCAATAAAACACTGTCGGTACTAACTATGGTTGTGTGAAAATCTGAAAAAAGTATATAATATTCTTTGAAATATTCCCCAACGATTAGCATTGGTTCTATTTTTCTAGGTCCTTTAGTTTTTGAGAAAAATGAGTTTAAAAAATAACCGAATCTACATGTACTTTCTCGATTATCTTAAGGACAGTTCAAGGTTAGAGGCTGAAAACTGTATGTATCGTATTCTCATGGCGGGCAAATATGACAACGTAGGTTATTTTAAATATTGGCTATGGGGGCCATTTCACAATGCTTACCACGCTAGACCCTTTATAACCTTATAATGTTAAAACATGCACAAAAATATTAAATTTTCCCTTTATAAAAGAAGGTTAACTCATGATGAGTAATGTCGAATGAATAAAATAAAAATTATAATAGTATATTACGTGCCCAGGCGCACAATGTGGGTTATTGCGTGACAAGAGACAATGCTCGCAGGAGATCGAAGCCAAGGCGTAATCGAGGTATAGCCGATGCGTAGTCGAGACGTAGCGGAGGCAAAGCCGAGACGAATCAGAGGCGCGATCAGTCCTGCGAGCATTGTCGCGAGTCTCGTGATTTCCCGAATTGTGTGCATTGGCACGTATTCTATTTAATGTGACTTCGGTGCGGATACGAGTTGTTATGCGTACACTGGAATCTAAACTAGTATTGTAGTTGTTTGCGGCGCTAGTCATTACACTTGATATTTCGCGACTAGTCCCAGCCATTTTGATTTTATCGATCTTGTGTAGTAGTAGCTTGTTGTAATACAGCATGCTTAGTTCAAATGTACAAGGCTTTGTCAGTAGGGTCCTAACGCTCTACGACGAAGAAGAAGAATTAGAAGAAGATTCTGCTCCGCTGTAAGACTATATGCGCATGCGCAGTTCAATTTTTACATTATATTCCTCTGTAACGGAATACACAACATTCCGCTACTCTCAGCTGTAATGGAAAAACGAGTTTCCGCGCCGGAGGCACATAAAAAAATTTCGGAACTTCTCTGGGATCACTGATACGCAAATGACACAATCCTTTTTATACAAAAAGATAGAATAGACAATATAGTAGACCAATATAATAATTATCATTAAATACTGAAGTTCACATTCGAAATTGAAAATAGTAAATCAATTCCCTTTCTTAATATACTAATTATCAGAAATAATGATAACACAATATAACACGTGGATCAATAAGTTCCGGGACTAACTCGGAAAAACACATTTTTTTGGCAAAACTCGACTTTATTCATCAACATAGTCTTCTTCAAAAGCAATACAATCAGTCCAGCGCTTCTCTAACATTTCAATACCTTTCTTGTAGAACGATTTATCTTTGGCCTCGAAATAAGCGTTCGTTTTGGTGATGACTTCCTCGTTGGAGTAGAATCTCTTTCCTTGGAGCATTTTTTTGAGGTCTACAAACAGGTAGTAGTCGCTGGGGGCCAGATCCGGTGAATATGGTCGATGCGGAAGCAATTCGAAGCTCAATTCATTCAATTTCGCCATGGTATCGAGCGACTTGTGACACAGCGCATTGTCTTGGTAAAAGAGCACTTTTTTCTTCCTCATTTGCAGCTGTTTCTCACCAATTTCGTTCTTCAAACGCATCAATTGGCCAATATAACGTTCTCTATTGATCGTCTTACATTTTTCAAGGTAGTCGATGAACAAAACTCCATGAGCATCCCAAAATACTGAGGCCATAACCTTGCCGGCTCACATTTGCGTTTTTGGCCGCTTTGCACGCTTCTCACCGACTGCAGTCCACTCGGCTGACGACCGCTTTGACTCCGGAGTGTAGTGATGGATCCAGGTTTCGTCCATTGTCACAATACCGACGCGAAAAATTCGCTTTATTTCGGCCAAACAACTCCAAACAGCGCTCGGAATCAACATGTTGTCGTTTTTGATACTCCGTGAGCAAACTCGGCACCCACTTTGACAACAGCTTTCTCATAGACAAATGTTCATGCAAAATAGCGCATACACTGCCGTATGATATCTTTAAGGTGTCAGCTATCTCACGCAATTTTAATTTGCGGTTTTCAAAAACGATTTGGTGGACTTTTTTATGGTTACACAAATTGGTACAGAAAAAATACCTTTTCAAGCAGATTTGTTAACTACTATTCTAATTACCCAACACAACATAAAACTAGCATTATAAAAATCTTATAGAGTGAGCTATATTACTTTCTTATAAAATTTATCATGCCGACAATTTGAACATTATTAAAGAATACCTTTCCTTAATTTACATTAAATTAATTAAATTTATAGAAAAATATATATGTATAAAAACAATAGAAATTAACAATGAAAAAATTAATAAAATTAACAGTACAAACTCAGAATTATATTTTTTTTAAAAGCTAATATCGATTCCTTTACATGAAAAAATTTCCAAAAACATAAAAAGCACATTTTCAAAATACAGTCAAGTCTCGTTTATTTCAAGTATCCCGAAATGAGAGTCTTGTTTATTTCAAGTCACGAGGGGTTCCCACCACTTTCTCAGTTGCCATACAGACCGAATGAACCTCCTCACCTCTCTTCACACTTCTTCAGAGCGCTCCACAGAGCTTCACATGACAGTGAAATAGTGGGGCGTGAAGGGGAGCGTGAAACTTGAAATACACGAGACGCTCGACTTGAGATAAACGAGACTTGACTGTATAACATAAACATAATCTTCATAGTTTATTAAAAATTAGATGTAATTATTAAATTAGTGGAAGATGAATTAGAAAAGGGTTATACGAATAACGATATTTACAAATTAGAATATATATCGTCTAACAAGACCTAACACATGGGGGACAAACAATAAGATTTCTTAGTATGAGAAAAGACGAACATAAAAATAATATTAATCTGAAAAATAAGAAATATCATAAAGTGATCTCAAAAAATAGAATAGGAAATATAGGGGAAGATGGAGAACCACATGAATTTAATTAGAATAATATAAAAATATTACATAAAGAAATCAAGCTTTATGAACACCTTTTTTCAGGAATGATTTTTATAAAAAAGAGAAAGAAAATAGTTTGAACAAAATAACAGATACTGAATCATGCAGTGATGCATATAATGTGGTTATTTACTATTTAAAATAAATGAATATATTATAAAAATTGATCAGATAATTAATAGTAAAAATAATTATTTTTATTCAAGCAAATTTTTAATCAATATAAAATTTTCATCAATATAAAATTTTAATCAATAATTTACAGACACTTGCCTAGCAATTTTATTAAAAAATATTATTCAATATTAGTTACTGAATTCGATTAAAAACATAATTCAATGATTCTATTTGTAATTATTAAAGGAAAATTAAGTAGTCTGTTATTGTACATACACGAGAGCGGAGATATAATCCTCTTGCTCTCGTTCCGATAATACCTAATAATAATGTGACGTCAGAAGTCACTCAGGATGAAAAATTTAATTCTGTATTATTATAATTATATTCTGGAAGGGAATATAGTTATTATTCAGTTTTGGGTCTGGAAAGTGAATCCCATTAACCCGGGAATAATGTTCTGAAACTATTCTCTACCGATATAAAACATAACATGGGATACAAAAATGGGTAATACAAGGCGAATTTCGGACAAAGTCGTACTTTTACCATAAAAGGTAGCACGCCACTTTGTCCTCGATTCTGGAATTTGGAACGAAAGGAACAAGTTTACAAATGCTAGTACTGGGGTGATTTCCAGCACTCAAACATTTGTATAATACACTTAATTAAAAGTAAAAGACAGAGGGAGAAAGATTTCAGAAAGTACACAGCAATTTATAATTTGAAACTTACTTTTATTATTTTGTGGAATACTTTAGTTTTAATAATATCCTTCCGTGAGGGGATGATGGAGCTGGAGAAATCTTCGTAGTTTGTTGATGATTCACTTTTGACAAAATGAGCTAAAGTTTCGTATTTATGTACAATTCCTACCGAGGCAAGGGGTGAACATGACGGACAGACAACTGAATATAATTTTTATGTATTGTTACAATCAATAAACGTGAATAAAATTCAAAAAAATTGTGCAGTAACACGACTAATTTCGTCGAGGCCCAACCGACTACTACGCTTCTCTCGACCCTCTTCCTAGCGGATCTCGTCCCCCACCATCGTCTGACATCTAGGCTCGATCTTTTTTCAAACTCACGCTGCGCCCCTACATTCGGCCACTCCTGATTAGTCTTCGTCCTTCGAAGAATCTGGATTATATAGCTTGATGTAATCAGTAGCAGCGGACGTCATTTTCGGGCCTTCGCCCTCTCCAACTCTAATCACTTCGTAGCGATTATTTCCATTTACTTGCGATACTTTGTATGGACCCAAAAACTTACGTTTTATCTTAAGGCCCGGACCGAACTGAGTTCGGTCTCATCTTTACTTCAAACAATACCTCGAACGGTGTTCTGTCAATGCTTCTCTGGTACGTACTTTTCAGACAACTTTGAACTTGATCAACGCATTGATACCATCTGTCCAGATTATCTATCGTAAGCTTCGTTAATATTGGAATAATAATGCGATTGATGCGTTCAACTTGTCAATTCCCTCGAGGAATTTCGGTGGTGATTATTACATTTCTGCAAAATGCGAAAACCCGTCGAAGACTGATAAACAAGAAGAAAAAGTAAATCGCATAACGAGTAATGACGACATAATTACCGTTTGCATTAATGATATGAAAGTTCCGGCAATGCTGAATACATGAAGCTTCAAGACTCTACTTCGAGCAGAAGAGTTTCGTAAAATTGGTAGCCTGACCCTACGCCCTCCGTCACGCATGTTTAAAGGGTTGGGTAATTCTCAAAGTGAGCCAGTTGGTGTTTTTGACACCGAGTTGAAGATTGACGGAGTACTTTATCAAAACGAAGTATACGTTACGACGTATACTAGAAGTCCTAAATTCAAAGATGCTTTTGGGTAAAGAAATACAGAAGAAAATGAACATCAACATTTAAGGACGAATGCGTATCTAGAAAATTTCAACGAAGAGTTACAATGCAAGCACCACTCAGAAGATAAGGATAAGGAAAATAGGCAACACAGAATATTCAAGAAAGGAGAAGGCGATGATGAAAATGGGGAATTATTTACCAATGAGATAACAATGATTAATTATATCGAACCAGGCGAAATAGACACGAAGAAACCGTTTCAATAAAGAATCCACAAGCTAATTGAGGAGCACAAACCAAAAAAAACAAGTACACACTAGCATCGAAACGAATTTTTTTTTGAAAGATCAAGAATCTGTTTGTTTAAAACCAAAGCGACTTTCAGTAAGAGATAGGCTGATAGTTGATAGACAAATATACGAATGGTCAAAAGAAGGAATAATCCAGCCCAGCCACAGTGCGCATTCGAGTCCAATCGTTATTGCCGACAAAAAGGATGGTTCACACCGCGTTTGTGTTGATTATAGACAACTTAACAAAAAGATTATACGAGATGTGTCTCCGATGCCCCTAATCGAGGATCGAATCGATGCTCTGGCTATGTCAAGAATATTCTCGGTCTTAGATTTGAAAAACGGATACTTTCATATTCCCGTCACCGTTGAAAGTCAAAAGTTCACTTCGTTCGTAAGTCACGAAGTTCAGTACGAGTTTTTGAAAACGCTGTTCGATCTATGTAATAGTCCACCTAATTTCTTGAGGTTTATCGATGAAGTGTTTCGATATCTGAGTAGACGAGGCATCGTCTTTACCTGTATGGACGACCTCATAGTGCCAGGGAAAGATGACCAAGAAGCCTTCGAAAATCCATGAGAAACCCTCAATGTTGCAGTGGGGAAAGAATTATCCATCAATTGGAAAAAATGCAAGTTTTTGGGAAAACAAGTAGAGTACCTGGGATATATCATCGAAAATGGACACGTTCGTCCGTCAGTAGAAAAACTGATGGCAGTCGAAAAGTTTCCGAAACTTAGGTG
Organism: Diplolepis rosae; assembly: GCA_030998225.1. Classification (NCBI taxonomy): domain Eukaryota; kingdom Metazoa; phylum Arthropoda; class Insecta; order Hymenoptera; family Diplolepididae; genus Diplolepis; species Diplolepis rosae. The sequence continues at coordinate 2,972,468 of JAPYXD010000728.1, read as the reverse complement.
CAGAAAAAACATCCAGAGTTTCCTGGGACTCACTGAATATTTCAGGAAATTCATTCGAGACTACGCCATCATTGCTCGCCCGTTATCTGATGTCTTGAAAGGCAATCAAAAGTTATATTTTGGTCCCGAACAGGAACGATCGAAGAAAGACTTAAAGAAAGCGTTGACAACAAAACCAGTCCTTCGAATTTACGGGCCCGATGCGATTACAGAACTATATACGGATGCAAGTAAGATCGGATACGGAGCGGTGCTGTTGCAGAGAAACACCGTTGACGAAGACATCCATCCAGTTTACTATACGAGTCGAAAAACCTCCGGTGCCGAGAAGAAGCTTCACTCTTATGAGTTTGAAGTACTCGCCATTGTCAACGCCATCAAAAAGTATCGGGTGTATTTACAGGGGCTGAAGTTCAACCTAGTCATAGACTGCGAGGCGTTTGAGAAAACTCTTCTTCAGCTCCGTCAAGTTGAGGGCGTTATACAGTATTTTTTCATTCGACTCATCGGTTATTCCTCTTAACATCTTTTTGCCGTAGATTACCATTTGAAGATCACTCCATATTAACAGAATACTTGTATCTTTAAATTCTGTAATCCATCGTTCAATCGGTACCCTATCGTACGTCTTTGATCGTAAATGTGTTCGCTGTATTCACGACCTGGAATGCTTGCTGGTCTGTAGGTATATTGCGTTGATTACTTAATCTTGGTATGGCTGCATAGTTGACCTGTTGTCGACCTTCGTATCGTCATTCTTCGTTACGTCTGTGTTGTTGAATCGGCTTTTCGATCCATTGACCGCCTTTACCGTTCCGTTCACGGATGGGCTCATGACACGCAGTCACAGTTCTCCGTATCCAATGCGAAGTTTTGACCGTTGCTCGAAGCGCTTGGTAACTCAGGGTTTCTCATCTCGTCTGTCTAATCGCCGTTGTTACCCTTTATTCTGCGGTTGATTACCTTTTGCTGTCGGTGGTGTTGTAAACATTTTGATCACTTACTCACTTACCCATTTGTTTAAAAACTTATTTTAACTGTTTCTTCCACGATACTCGGCATTTAGCTCGCTCGATCGTTAGGCGCACAACTGTCACAACTTTCTGTCTTTTGCGTAGCAACTACGAACTGTCCACCAAAAGGTTTGACCTTTAGAAGTGACGGCTTCAGAAAAGGAATTTTTGTGTCTTTTTGTGATGCGACATTCTAAAACACATACACAAATATTATTATCATACCTCATTTATGTTCACATATTTAAGTACGCAATAATACACTATTTTATAATAACATACTTGAATTAAATTTCAGAATCGCTTTTTGGGTTCGAACTCTCTAACCCTACCTATATTTACATGACTGAACGCATGTCTAACGCCTAAAGCCTCTCGGCTATTCTCGCTTGCCATATTCCGAAAGAAATATCGCTTATAAGCCACTACTGAGTTGGGCAGACTTGGATTGAGTCTACGAAGCCAATCGGAAAACATCGGAAGCACTCGTACTGCATTCTGAAACGAATTATACAAAAAACCGAAAATAAACATTTTGATTGTTACTGCGCGTCACCAGGTTTCTAGCAAGTTCATATTCATAATATGAATTTCTCAAACATGCTTTCCAAAATGTGATATTCATTATTCATCTTATTCAAATTATTTTTAGACAACTTAGTATTCATAATATCATTTTCTCGTACTTTCAATTTCTCGAATAGAGATTGATAATATTTAGTATTTAAAATACTACTTTATCTTCTTCATGTATTAAAGACCGTTATGACTATATCAAACTTCGATATCATAATATGAATAAGTATAATAAAGCCTCGGCTTTCCCTATTTCGAAACGATATTATACTAACTTTTGATTCATCTTTATCGTTTACTCTAACGAAAAGTCTCTCAGTGTAGTTTTGACATATAAACGCTTAGAATATCATTTTTCTTATTAATGAAACATACAGTACCGGTCAGAATTGTGGGACCACCTGTTTTTCGATAATTGCTTAAATTATCCTAATTTGAATTATGTGAGTGAAAGAATTTGTTCTCTCAATTAAATTCAAAGCTATCAAAATTCTTCATAAAATGAGCCCAGCGTGAATTCGTTTTGTTAATTCTTGAAGATGTTATTACAGAAAAAGTCAAAATTGCGATCGTTCCTTAAATTTTAAATAACTTTCGAAATAATCAACATTTTCTTATGTTCCTGGACTAATTTTAAAGCTAAATTTCTACAAAATTGAACAAAATTCTTGGAATTGATGTGTAATTTTTTTCTGACATACTGCTCAAGGTTAAACTTCAAATAAAAAAGTTCGAAAAATTCCAATATTGCTTTTTCTGATAAAAACATTTTTATAAGATATATAAAACATATAATCATAAATTTGGTATCAAATCCCCTTGAAATATATATTCATATGATCTTTATTATAATTTACCTACAGATGAAATGTTTTCGAAAATTCCCTGCTTTTTTTGTTACAATTTCAACTCTTTGCATTATGCAACAAAAAAATTATACATTTATGATGACAATTTACTGCGATTCCATACAATTTTAGCTTTAAAATTAGCCTAAGAACATTGAAAAATGTTGATTGTATCAAAAGTTATTTGAAATTTAAGAAAACATTGAAATTTGGACTTTTTTTGCAATAACTTCTTCAAAATTTAACGAAACAACTTCATTCCAGACTAATTTTAAAGATAATTTTGATGGCTTTCACATTATTAAGAGTTCAAATTTCATCATTCACAGAATTGAAATTAAGATAATTTAAGCAATCATCGAAAAACAGGTGGTCCCACAATTCTGACCGGTAGTGTATGCATAAATTTTCTCCATCAGACAATGTTAAATGTAATGTCAGTTTCATATGGAATTCTTAACATTTCCACATTATAATAGTTTGAAAGTTTATTTACTAATTTTTCCAAATCATTTCAGTTAATTCTAAATCACAATGGGCTCGATACGCAGCGGAGTGGAAGCGTTCGTTTTTTCACAGAAATTTTTTTCAAAATATATATTGAAAATTCCATCTAGTCTTAAGTGACGTTAATTTTAAATCGCGGGTTGATAATGTTGATATGGTAGATTTCTTTTATTACGGTGAGTGCTACACACTTCTAATTATCGACATAATCGACTGAAATGATTTAGAAAAATTATTAAATAGTTCATGATATATTCGTAGCCAAATAGGCGTAAATAGATTCTGTGAGAAAAGTTGTGTGGAACCGCCATAACTCAGATGATAGAGAATTCGACCGGCAATAGAAAGGTCCTGGGCTCGATACCCAGCAGAGTGGAAGCGTTCCTTTTTTCACAGAAAATTTTTTGAAAGTTTATTATCTATGATATATAGCCTATGACCAAGAATACATTTTAGTTTATTTGTGTTTGCGTGGAGTAGTACGGCGCAGCACTTCTTGACCGATAGCCTAAGCTAATTATGTATCTGTACGTGTCTCACTACCGATTGTTGTAACCTGCTTTCAATATTGGAAACACCAATAGTATATATACCCCAGATTCACCCCCGGTGGTTTGTCATTTGATTCCAAGCATTTTCATTTCGGACTAATAGTCTGTAACGTGGTAAATAAGGTTCAATTCTTTTACCTCGAGCGACAACGACAAGATCGAGCGCAAAACCACCCTTTTTCATAACACACGAAATTGTCAGGGACAGTCTGAAAGCTGCTTGTAAAACTCTTTCATTTTATTTTCTGTTCTGGCCATTTTCCTTTTTTTGTTTTATTATTAACACCAGTTTGAAAGGGGCCGCCAGGAAGATCGCTGTGTTACCATTGCACGCCAGAGAAGTTCACAGGCAAGCCACAGAGGGCATCACCCGGCAGGCATGGCCCTCTGTGCAAGCATGAAGCGCAAACGCACATCTCTCGCCCGCGACTGATTCTGCCTTTTGGCGAGTTCCGATTTACTACTTGAGAGCTTTTGGGGCAAGCTAAGAGTTTTCTGCTCTTAGACGAGTTCTGACTGGTCTCACTCGTAGGTCCCGCTGGGCAGGATGAGAAGTTTCTTTTCTTAATCTGAGTTCGGCGCTCACGATTCAAACATTAATCTGTAAACCTTCCTCATTGGTAAATTTGCATTTGTCGAAAAAGAGCTTCAGTTACTCATGCCAGCGGTACAGTGCTCAGATTATGGAAAAAATATACATACCACCACCATGGCTCATCTGCTTGCCGGTGTGTAGACGGATAAAGCGACAGTGCGCGCGCTTGTTTCCCTCTCGCTTTCTCTCTTGCTGGTATCGGAAGACGAATAAGAAGAAGATTACGCTCCGCTGTATGGCTATAGGCGCATGCGCAGTTCAATTTTTATATTACATTCCTCTGCAGCGCAATACACAAGATTGCACTACTCTTAACTGTAGCGAAAAAACGAGTTTACGCGCCGGAGGTACATAAAATACTTTGCACATAATTCTCTGATTAAATATTTTGAAAATGTTGGAACATTTAATAAATTCATAAATATTTAACCTACTTATAAAAGCTAAAAATTTAGAAATAAAGCTTCGACTGAGAAATTGAAGAATTTGTCAATTATTGATCTAGTTTCTTGTAAGTTTGAACATAGGAGGACTTGGAATTCCAAAATAACATTATTTTTCAAGTGATGCTTAAGCCTTCCTTTATTCTTATGAGGATTCTTCCAGCAGTTTATTTATTTATTTGTTACCATCGCAGTTCAGGGAGACATTTTTTATAAAGGTAAAATGCAATAATTTTGTGTACGTTCTTGATATTAAGTTAATTTAATTTTTATTTTTCTTGTGTGTGACAATTTCACTATTTCGTGTTTTTTTAATTTAATAAAGCCTGATGAGGTTGGCAAACCCATAGACAACGAAACGTCGCAACAATTTTGACATCATAAAGAGTTTTCTTCTTTGTATTTGACCCTCATTGATCGCAAACCAGCATCTTTTATAATATTAATATGGAGGGTGACACTACCAGTTCTTCTCATTCCTGAAAGTATTAAAGTAAACAAATGTATGATCAAAATGGCTTATGTGATTTGAGATGGATTGACCCACTAGCATTGTTACTTCCGCAGTGGGGCAATAACCGCCTAGTCACCGCGAACTGCTACACTCACCCTATTCAACCGTCCTAACGTGGGATATAAAGGGAAAGCAGCCCTAATATTCTAAGGAAGAGAGAGAAAGACAACTTGGAGAAGTTTCCTGGGTCTTGACAAAATTAAGAAGGTATTGGTTACCTCGTCGGTTGAAAAGACCCAAACTCCGAATTTAAGCGATACCCAATGTTAATTTTAATAGGAACAAGAAACAAAATAAATACAAAATATAAATACAGCGTCTTTAATATCAGTAAATAATACGTTGGTCAAAGAAGTGCCGAAGGTGCACTTAGCTAGAGCCAAGTGAGACTAACTAGTTATTTTTCATTCTTGTGATGGCAGAGAAGCTGCAACATTACAACTCTCTCCACCTTACAGAGGACCGAACAGGTCTCAAATCGTACGGGAGACTGAGAATGAAAAGGAGATAAATGGTAATTAGAGCGATGCAGGCGAGGGTAAATAAAAAAAGAGACGAAAGGTGCTTCTGCATAAAGATAGTTTTACAATAAAGAAAAAGAATTCGGGGCTTCGCGATTCGCCTGAGAATCATATGTAGGTGTCGTGGTTTGGACGATGTTAAACACCTTGGCCAATTGACGGAAGGCAATGTTTATGAATTCAGTTCCGTTATCCGTGAGAAGCATTTTGGAAGCCCTCCAGTGATAAGGGACGTGCTCACGAAAGGCTGACTTTATTTACTTGCCCGTGGCTACACCCAGGTGCACGACCTCTACTTATTTCATGAATAGATCCTGAATCACAAGAATGCCAAAATTGCGGGATTAGGGGTCGTCATGGGTCTTCTGCAAAATTGTCTATCATTCGTCGTCCTTCGATACCAACTTCTATCCGTCTACACCGAGAAAAAATGCATGCGTTTGGTGTGTGAAGAACCAATGAAAATCAAGTTCAAACTCAAATTAACTTCGATAACTCGGTATTCTTAGAATAAACGCACACTATCATCTTTAACCCACAAGCATTTGACTATTGCTTAAGTAGTAAGGATTTTTAGCTTGAATTGCATGAGCCTGGTCCACGATCTTATATGAGACGTATGATGCGTTTTATGCTCATAACGCTCGAACGACCATACCTCTCGGGTATGGGAGAACCGAGCGTTTGCTCGTATGCTCCACCCATTTTTCTCGCGCTTGTTTTCGAAAAACGATGAATACTGAGTGGGCATGGCTTAAATATCAAAACCCTCGATCTCTCATACCAAAACGGTATTTTCATGGATCGCAAGTTCGACTTTTTGCTAACTTCATAAGTAGGAGTCAGTACTAAACACTAAAATCATGGATTTTTTCTTGATGTAGGTCATCCAAAAAGTCAGTAGCGGGAGGATTGGGTCGGTAGCAGTATATTTTTTTCCCCGCAAGTTTCCAAGCGGAAATCTCGGATAAAATCGGAATTTTCGTAGAATAAATGTTTTTGACTCAATTCATTTTTCCATTCAAGAGGTCTGTTTGAACTTCATTTCTGCAGTCTTTCTCCTTGTATCGATCCAAACATATTTAATATACGTGATTCAACCGGTTGATATGTTTTTAAATCAGAGGTGAGCTTGAAGGCGCTACGGATCCATATTTACGACAATCTTCCAATATGTACTGGTAATATGCAAGGGTTTCACTTTGGCATAAAATAATCCTGGGTTATTCCTCAATGGTTGGATCTTTTATTGCGTTGGAGTTGCTAGGGTTGATAAGATAGTGAGCAAAATCCAGGTCCATGTTTCTCGGCCTTGATTGAGGTATTTTTGGTTCATTTTGCTACTGGATGAAGCTGTGTTTTTAGCAGTAGTTTGGTAATTAATTTTTTTTTATTAATCTACATTAAGGATTTCGCTGATTTTTATACTGTCTCATTTCGTACCTCCATTCTACAGGAAAAAAAAGTTACGACAATGTCGCATGAGCATTGTTGAGAATTAGAGCAAAAATTTGTATGAACAAATTAAATTTGTTGCAACTTGTCAGTCTCTTTGGATGCTTATTTCGACATATTATGTTAGCTCGTTTATTGACGAAAATTTTGGTAAAAGAAAAACTGGGTAAGTACAATACGGTCATAAATTATGCGTGTTTTCATGTCCAGGCGCCGCGCAATATTCGATACATGCAATACGTTGCGCGCTACCTCTGTAGATGCATGCCTTTCAACGTATGCGCATTCCTTCCGCTTCTGATCTTATAAATAATTTATCCTGCTTGTCATTGCGTGTTGCCAATTAGTAAACAACGAAATGAATGTATATTATTATAAAAGGTATTATTTCTTATTAATTCTCAGCTTCATTACACTTTGTGTGACAGATTTAGCTGAATTAGAAAATAGTTAACATGAAAGTTTGCTGCCGTCGATTGTAATAAAACGATGATATTGCCTCGTATTTCTTAAAGTTTTCGCCATATTAAATCGGCTCTTCACAGACTCGTCGTCCACTACGTGATCATTTGCAGAGCAAAATTCAAAATCGATTTTGTGAAAAAACATTTTGCCCACTCATAGAGAAGTTTCGGCGTCGTGATATTTTCTCTTCATAAACTTGATCTAAATGCATGTCTTTTGAATGTCCCTCCGATTCCATCACATGCTCCTTTTCCATCTGAAGTGGCGAAAAAATTCCACTAATCTTTAATGCAGAATTCTCTTACGTGATTGATCAAATTTACTAGATTGAATTTATTCTTGTACTGTAAATCAGCACGATCGGAAAAGTACATAGCTTTTTAAATTTTATTTGACCTAAATTTCCTTTTCAAGTGAGCAATCAATTTACTGTTGAATAAATGTACAGCATTCGCATTGTAATGTAAATTTTCCGAAATTATGACAAAATTATGATGTTTAATGAGATTGTTTTCCCAGAAGTAAACTATATACGTATACAGTGTTTCCCAAAAATAACCAAACTTTATATTTAAATCATACAACATGCAGCGCCATCTATTGAAAATTTGCAGCATTAAAAAGATACATTCATCCTCTTTCAAACGCACCTAAATTCATGTAAATTGGATGAAAGATGTGAAAGTTACAGCCATTTCAATAATAGAAAAAGTGTGCTAATGTTACAAAACAAAAATGGAACAAAGAGCGAATATAAAATTTTGTGTTAAACTAGAAAAAAAATTCGCTGAGACACACGAATTGATGAAAAAAGTTTATGGTGATGATTGTATGAGGCGTACTCAAGTTTATACGTGGTTTACACGATTTAAAAATGGTCGTGAGGATTTAAATGACGACCTAAGGTCAGGTCGTCCAGAAATTAGTAATCGTGCTGAATTGGTGGAAAAAGTCCGTGAAATCATTGGTATCAATGCAAATTTTACTACAAGAATGTTGGCTGAGAAATCAAATACGAGTAAAAACACTATTGGGAGAATTTCAACTGAAAATTTGGGTAAAAGAAAGGTCTGTGCACGTTTTGTTCCACATCAGTTAAATGCATCACCTCACAAGACCAAAAAAGTGAACGAATTTTTGATGAAAAAACGTATTTCTCTCATCAACCACCCTCCGTATTCGCCTGATCTATCACCACGTGACTGTTTTCTATTTCCAAAACTGAAAACCAAAATGAAAGGAGCATTTTATGATGATATCCCAGCCATTCAAGCAGCCGTAACTGAGGTGCTGAAGAACATTCCTATAAATGACATAAAGAAATCTATGCGTGCGCTGGCCGATCGTTCCAAACGTTGTATTGAGTCTAGTGGAACCTATTTTGAATAAATAATTATAAATAATAATAATAAATAAATAATATAATTGAAAATGCAAAAAGGCATTTTTCTAGCAATCCAGAAATGATAAAAATATAAAGGTTTGTTGTAACACGTGAGGAAGCGCGCACCATTTCGACCGGGTAAAATGGTAAAAGGAGCATTAATGTATAAAATGATAATTATTTTTATGAACTTTTTCTCTGCCACTCCCATTGGTTCCCCATTTTTGATGATCTCAAGTCAGAACAGTCATATGAGCCCCCTACTAGTGAATTTATGGAAAGTGGGGAGTTAATAACCGCAAATCTAAGAAAACCCAAGGTGACGAGCACGGTGAAAAACTACCGAAAATCACTTCGGTTCAGGCCCTGTCATCTCAATGGTAGAAATATGAGGAAGGATAGTCGATGACAGTGCCAACAGTTGGCCGCCCATTGAGTTAAAAATACGTTTGTGTGTACTATAGATGTCATTCATGTGTGTTATAAATATGTGAAAGATATGCGAACCTAATTGAATGATCAAACACTGTATGAAGCAAGAGAGAAAAAACAATAAAAATGCATAAAGTATAAATGATTATTCTTTGCTTTTATTTATTTTTCCCTTGCTCCATGCAGTATTTGATCATTTGGTTGGGTTACTGTATTGTTCACATATTTATAACACACATGCTGCAAAAATAAGGCACATTGCTGCAATAAATTAATACAAAAAGATTAATTATTCGAATTTTAGAACACTTCTTTTTAACTTTTACGGTCGAAATACAAGTCTAGCTGTGTCGCAATCAAAACACAGAAAAATGACTGACGACTTCGAACTGACGTAAGTGGAAGAGAGATAGGTGCGACCAATGGCAAGCGAGGTGAGATGTACAAACGGGGTTGGAACACAGCGCCAACAGTTGGTCGCCCATTGAACTTCAAAAAATAATAATCATAATTCGGCACATTGGCCTATACGAGTTGACGGGGCCTATATGAGTTGACGGGGCCTGCTTCGGTCTCAGCACCTGCTAAAGGTAGGTTCGAGGGACCACCCAGATCCTGGAAAAAAGTTGCAACTTAACGTTGCTCCAAGTTTCCTCAGGATCGACACTGATAAATTAGGAGATAGACTTAATAATTGTTTAGCTGCATTATAGCATCAGCGAATCAATTATTTTAAGAGCTTCTCCGTCTATGTCGCCCGTCCTCCGTGAATAGCTAGGGGTTTGTTGGCTCCCGCGGTCGCGTAGCGTCCAAAAAAGGGAAATTTAATTATCTTTTTTTTAATAAAGCCTAAAAAGGGAGGCATTTTTACCGCACGTATTTTTCGAAATCTCGAGTAGTGATTCCCTTTCTACCTGGAAAGGACAAGGGATAGCTACTCGTCACTTTACACAGCTACTCCAAAATCAACGAGCAAAAAAGTCGACTTCTTACCCACCGTGGACTTAGTCGTTTTTTCTCGTTGTTCCAGAGGAAATCACACCCATCTACCTTCGGGAGCTGGTAATGTGATTTTCGTTCCTCTCCTAGTCTTTCTGAATTTTTTTGAAACGCCGTCTCATGATATGCATTTAAAAGGATTGCCAACAAGCCCACAAAATATTATATTCAGATATTAGGGAACTCCTAAAAAATTAGAACGTGTGTTTTTTTCCTGCGCAACTGCGCGAATTTGGGGGGTCAGAATTAAAAGTTTCTTTTATTTTTTAGATTTCGAAAAACTTACAATCGTGAATAAGGAGACAAGGATCGTTTTTGTACGCAAAATGTTAGGAACCCCTAAAGAGCGAAATGTTTCACGAGCTAACATAATATGTCGAAATAAGCACCCAGAATGATTGAGGAGTGGCAATAAATTTAATTTGTTCATAAAAATTGTTGCTCATTTCAATCATTTTCATGCGACATTGTTGTAACTTTTTTTCTTGTAGAATAAACGCACCCAATAAGACAGTAAAAGAATTACCAAACTACTGCTTAAAACTTTGAATAACCATAACTTTTGGAAAACTTCAAATTTCGCAAAACCCTTTTGGGATTGTTTTATCAATGTAATATTCTATTAAATTGCTCATTTGTAGGGAACAATCACGACCCCCCCCCCCCCCCCCCCGAAAAAAGTGACCCACTTTACAAATTTTAACTCTTATACTTATACTTATGCATTACATGATTTATTACTAAGTTTTTTATTAATACGTCATTGGTATATATACGGGTAGCAGGTATAATATTGTACAAGACTTCATGCCTATTTTTCCTTCTACTGGTATCCACATTATAATTCTAATCGCATAACAGAATATTTAATAAAGCATGCAGCAACTTTAGTTTTATATGAAATCAAGGAGTTATATAAATGAGGTTTTGATTCCTTGTATTTTCTACTGGATCCCCAAAATCCCCCTCCTTGACGACGAAATTTTCTTTAAATTATTTATATATAACTTAACAGCATCCTACTTCCTCTGTACCTACATAAAACATAAGTATCTTCTATCTCATTTTCTACGTTCCGCTTTTCGATAAAATAGTATTCATGCTCTAAGATTTTCAGAATTTTTCTTACCGCCTCGTGTTCTGAATTTTGAGCCTATTCTCTTAATTGCTATGTCCTATAAATGTCTTATTACGTTTATGATCAATTAAAGTACATATCACGTAGAATGTTCTGTTATAAGCTGGTCCTTGTGCATTAGCTAAAATATAAAAGGGTTTTGTAAAACCATATTGAACTGCTAACTCTTCCAGAGCTCTTTTTACATTTTTTAGGTTCACCATATCTCCCTTGAGATATATATAACTGCGGCATATCTGTCCTTTGGGGGATGTAGTGGCCATGGTCATGAGCCCAAACATAGTTTTCCTATAATGAAAACGACTATTAGTTTCTGATCTTGAGTGTTTATTTATATACTATTTTGAGTTTGTCTACGTATTTTTGAAACAGCATTTCGTTTTGAAAAAAGTTAACAATTTAAAAAAATCCATAGTATTTGCCATCTAATTTGACATATTTCATTACTTCTTTTTGTACATAGACTATGAATGGATGTTTTATAGGCGAACATGGCGAAGGGTAGTAATTGAACCCAATCTTCATAATTCTCTGCATATGCCCTGACATAATCCATTTATACTACGTGGCTCCTTTCTTATGACCCATTAGACTGTGGCCTATACCCTTAGGTAGTTTTTGCGTTATTCCGAATATTTTTGATAAATTATTATTGATTATTACCATCTGGACTGGTTGGTAATTTGCCTACGGTGTCTAAGGAAACCTTATCAACATGTCCAGGGGTGCATAAGTTACCAGCATGGGTTCATGGATTTTTGCTTGAATGATTTTTTGTTCTTGGCAGACTTCACACTTCCTTACAAATTCCGTATCCTGCTCTTCATTTCCAGGCCAAAAGTATTTACCTTGAATTCTTTAGTATGTTTTATTTGGTCCATCATGACCTCCGATTTTGCCATTGTGATTTTCGGAAATGATATCGAGATGTGATCCTTCAGAGGATGTGCTCACATTGCCGTTGCATATGTTTATGTTACTATTTTTGAAATTGTTAATCAAAATTTTGAGTGATTCTCCCTTTGCTAGATCGTCTGTCAAATCTCCATGTCGTGAAATACCAAATTTTGAAATGTTTTCTCTGATTAAAGCGACCCGTAAATTGTGGAGGGCTGTTCAGAGGTATTCTTTATCCAAGTTGTTGACATGATGGCTTTTTATTGTTGAAGCATATATATTGTATCGTCCCCGGGGAGTAATCGGTACTCGGTTGCACTGATTTCAACTAGTAGCCTACCTATAGGGGTGATTATTTCACTGTCGGAAGAAAGAAAATGTGCATGATTATTCCTCAAACACCTTAAACTTTCTCTGCAGCTAAAAAGTTTGAAACTTGTTGGTGATCCATTTAGGTTCGTTTATTGACTCGTTTGATGGATATATTTTTCGTGAGTTTTTCTGAAAATTTAGAAATCCCTATGACCACTCTGTGTGGCTGGTATCTAGTGGATGAGGTTATGACGTCCGGGTTACTTGAATATAGAGTTGATACTGTCTTAGGTTCTCCGATTGTTGAGGGACTAAAATTTTCAAATATGTCTGGTGTTGCGGGTATCTCAGGTCCAAAAGTTATCCTCTTCCAATTTCGTTAGGGTAAATTGGGTAAAGGTTGGGCTTCTTTATCGGAGGATGAAATTCCTAGATCCACATTTTCATTAGTTTTTATGTTTATTTCCCTGTCTATCCGGCGTGTCTCATTCATCAACTTATGTACTCTTTTAATCGCTGTTTCGATTTGATCATCAAATTCTATCTCACTTTCTAACTCTCACTCTTTAAGGGCGTTGAGGAGTTCTCAATTCTCTACTCCTTCTGAAACTACTGTAATTTCGAGAATCGGAGCATTTTTCACGATGTTTCCTTTGTCTAGCCAATCCTGGCGGGCTTTTAGGGATTTTACAAATAATAAAAATAAATTTTCCAGGCTTTCTACCGATGGCTTGGATACATCTTCTTCTTGTATAATAGGTTTTGAGACGCTTATGCATACTTCTCCTTCCTGCTGGCTGCATGACGGCACAATCCTGGCTGGAGTAAAGTAGTGCTAGTTACTCAGTACAGGAAGCGTGTAAGACAATCTAACTCGCTTGATAAACACTGGCTAAGTTCGTTTTCCGTAGATTTAACTTCTCAGAACTCGTCTTAACGCGACGATATACGTATTTAACGTCACTTGATGATTCACAGCTACTGGACTTGCACCACTTAGGGGCCAGTAGTTATACTTACAAAGTACCGAGGTAATCCTTGTATAAAATACCAATAAACCCTCGAATATCGAAATGTCAAATCGCGACACCAACAGTATGACTTGAAGACTGAACGACTACTGACGAAAATACGAAGTTAAACAACGCGCGTAAAACGAAACGGTAAAAAGTTTTTGTTCTAGGTTGGTAACACCTTCTTCGACAGATGTGTGAAGTTTGAGCGGGAGACGTCTATTAGTGTGTGTTAGGCAACCATTGGTTCTCGACGCGAAAAGTTTGTCTGGCGATTTTTACCATGGAGAAAAAATTGAACAACGAGTTTGCTTGAAATTTTGTGTTTCCAATGGGATTACGGGTACGGAATCATTGAAAATGTTTCAGAAGTGTTTTGGGAAGTCTACTCCATCGAGAACGCAAGTATTTGAGTGGCATAAAGCATTCAGCGAGGGTCGTGAAGTCATAGAAAACTTGCCTCATGAGAGTCGTCCATCCACCTCTGTTAACGACGATAACATCGGAAAAGTGAAGAAAATTGTGCTCGAAAATCATCCTGTTGACATTAGAGACGTAGCAGAGGCTCTCAACATCTCTTATGGATCGCCTCAACACATTGTGGTTCATGTTTTGGGTATAAAGCGCGTCGCCGCCAGACTCGTACCGAAAACCTGAATTTTTTGCAAAAAGAACGTCCAGTAGAGATCGAAAAAGAGATGCTTGCCAAGGTAGCTGATGACCCTATATATCACGTTGCAACTACCCTAAAATCTACCGAATGACGCGCCAAAAATGAGCCAAAACCGAAAAAGCCACGTCAAAGTCGGTTAAAAATCAAGGTGATGCTCATCGTTTTCCTCGATTGCCGTGGTGTGGTTCACCATGAATTCGTTCCAGAGGATCAAACGGTTAATGAAGAATACTACTTGGCCGTCACATTCCATCCTAATTTTGACTGAATTTTTAGCTAAACACGAAACAAAAGTCATTGCTCAGTCACCGTATTCCCCAGATTTGGCTCCTTGTGACTTGTATGGAAAATTACATTAACCGTTGACATGTTTGTATTGGCTCGAAAGGAGCCTATTTTGAAGGCGATATAAAGAGTTGTATTAAAATACATGAAAATGTTGTTTTTTTAAACAGTTCGTGTCGAATTTGCTGAGATGGTCTTATTGATTGTTTCTATTGATTATTTCTATTTGATTATTTTTATAGCTCGCATTTTTGTCGATCGGCATATACCGTGTTACTCGATGGATCAGTATGTACATTGAAATTTGGTGGATCGGCACGTGTCTGGCATATATTATTGTTTATCGCTGATTATTTTCGGATAGTCATAATTATTATTTTCAACTGTTCAACGATCGCTGTTACAATAATGAATGTTTTTTTATTAAAATTTGTTAAATAGTCATTAACATTTATCAATTTAGTTCACTATATCACTGATTCTACAATATACCTTACAACTCAATTTCCCAAGCAATTAGAACACTCGGTTTTAATCACGTCTATTTTACCACATCCATAACAGAATCCATTCCTCGTTTTTTTACAGAACATAAACCCATGGTCCAATTATCGACAATTCAAAATTTCAAGAATTCGAAACCGTTGGAATCCTAAAAAAAAACGATTAAATTTGGACCAAAAAACATTACCCAAAATAAACAGGCATGAGAAAAACCAGCAAAAAAGAAAGAAATAAAAAATAAAAATAATAAAATTATAAACTACTTGCGCGAGGTTTCGCTGCTCTTCCAGCACCCTCTTCCAAGCTGAAATTCTAAAAAAAATATTTTAAAATTTCTCCCATCACCTTCCATAGGGACCCAGAACTCTCCTCCATGAACTCCTCCCGCAAGTAGATTATAATTTAATTTTTTATTTTTATGTGGATGGTGGTGTGAAATAAAGACAAAAGTAGACGAAAGAAACAAAAAGAAGGAAGGGCTTGGGCTACTTTGTGCAAAACAAGAGGAAACGGAAGTTAGATTAAGAGATGGCGATATGGTAGGTTTTGAAAGAGGGGCCTGCGCTTTAGGGGTGCCTTTAGTTTTCTCGCGGGTTCGCGCACCAACCTCTCTTTCTAACGACAGATGAGCTACGCCAATGTGTTGCACGTGTTTCAACACGTGCGTCAAATTATCTACCTGGCTTCCTACCTCTCGGATCCTTGTATGCAGTCTGGAAGAAAAGATCACTTATAGGTGGGGGGGGGGGGGGGGGAGAGATTTATAACGTCTGGCTACTCGATAGCCCTTATGTGCGATGCTAGAAAGATGGTCGAGATGGGCGAAATCCCCGACGTCGTCTCTATTTATAGCTAAATGTAGCCTTGCTCATAAATTGTGGTGCCCGTAGCTAACCTCCTCGGTTTCTGACATACGGGGGGTTAATCTATCAAACATTGACCACATTAAAGTCAGATGGTCCGACGCAGGTTCTTTTTCACCCTGAGTTCTTTGATGTATTTCTTGGCGAAGTTCAAACTGGAAATCTGAGTCCCCAAACCTATTTCTAAAAGTCCTTGCTAATTGACTAATGAAATTCTCATGAGCCAGACCGTGTTCCATCGATAGAAACAAATAGTAGTCGGAAGGAGAAACGTCTGGAGAGTACGGCGGGTGAGGTAAGACCACCCATTTTTGCGTAACCAAGTATGTCTTGTCCGTTCATGCGACATGTGGCCGAGCATTTCATGGTACTGTGGCCGTTTTTCTTCTAATGCCATGGCTTTGAGTCGGTTCGAAAAGGCTTGTTGAGTCACTCCCAATGATTCTGTCAATTCTTCTTGCGTTTGTCACGAGTTTTTAGCAAGTAATACATCTAATTCGGAGTCTTCGAAAATTTTATCTTTTCCACCGCCATGCCGGTCCTCGACATCAAAATAACCGCTCTTAAAGCGCTGAAACCACTCACGAGACGTCCTTTTACTAAGAGCAACCTCACAGTAAGTACCTGATAGCATTCTATGACCCTCATCCAGTTTTCTTCAAATAAAAGTAGAAAATCAAAACTTCCCACAAATGACGAGAATTCGACGCGGAAACTGACATCTTCGATGGAGAATAAATTCGTGATGCAAACAACTTTACTAATGTGGTGCTGTCGTCATGTTGACAGATGTCCAAGCTTACTGTGTGACATTTTTGATCTGCCTTTTTCGACCAGCGCTTACCGCGGAAGTCATTTATCAAAAAACAGTGGAAGAAAAATTGTATACCTAATACGAAGCAATATTCGCGGATTACTGGGTCATTGTCCAGTCGTAGTCAAATTTTCAATTCTATCGAAATAAGAAGAGTTCAGGTACGTCTGATAGGCGGCATTAACCCTTCCCAGTTCGGAGCCACTACCCGAAGTTTATGAAGGGGGGTCAACAGGGGTGTCTTCACGGGTGTCTTCACTTTCTATCTCATCTAGATCATTTTGCGAGGATTAAAGGGGGTCGGTACAGGGGCGCATGGCATTCTGTAATCGTTGCCGCACAACTAAAATGTTGCCACAGATGGAGAGTCCGCGTTTCTCCAAGCCGATTCTGAGAGCTTCCTTATCAAGTTCATAAGCCCAGGCGACAGCTTGTTTCTCGTTGGTCGGCATATTTACCTTTAGTCTAAAATTTTCTATCAGAAAATAAATACTTTGGAGCAACTGGTTCTCAAGGGTATTGGTATAGTACGATGTTCGGAACGGGAGGTAAGGAAAGAGAGCAATACAAACAAAATTTATCAGGGTCAGGTGCATATGTAAACACAGGTGTTCAATATTAGGTTCTTGTTGTGCCATCCATAGAATTTTCCACCATGAAGCTTCGGTATTATGTTTCCAAAACTAAATAAAAATAGAAGTTCCTTACAGCTTCAAAAATACGAGTTTGCCAATTTCTGTTTTAAAAGGAACGAAAATAATAATAAGCATCATAATAATAGTTTTCAAGAAAATTTAAAGCAGTTCTCCAGGCAGCGCACTGCAAAACTATGGCATTTTATATAATAAACCTGTATTCATAGTAGAGACACAAATTCTATTATCTATTATTTGAGACATCCGATAG
The DNA here is from genome assembly GCA_030998225.1 of Diplolepis rosae. Taxonomy (NCBI): domain Eukaryota; kingdom Metazoa; phylum Arthropoda; class Insecta; order Hymenoptera; family Diplolepididae; genus Diplolepis; species Diplolepis rosae. The sequence continues at coordinate 2,954,760 of JAPYXD010000728.1, read as the reverse complement.
GCGATTGGAATCAGCAAATGGCAGGTTCTACTGTTTGGGTTAGTCTTTATGCGATAATAATTGGCAGGGACAAATTCTGCTGTTTGGGGCACCGATGTGACGATAGTATCTTACAAGGGACAAATTCTACCGTTTTGGACATTAATTAGGCAACAATAATGAGATAGAGATACAAACTAGGCGATAATGAGACGATAGGAACGCGTTCTGCGGCTGGAAACATTGGGTAAATGATAATGCTCGGGAGGCGATAGACGATAAGGGCACTTTTCAAATTTTTTGGCTCCTAAGCATATCGCTCACGCTGCGAGCTTAGTAAGCAAGTATCGAAAAATGAATAATAATTGACCCAGAATCGTCGAGAACAAAAAGCGGCAGGTAGCGGTCGTAAAAGGGACGACGGATGCACTGCGGAACACACCTTTGCACCCGTGGAAATTTGTGAATAATATGAACCCTTACCGCTGTGATGTACACATAACATGAATCAGGTTTCTGGTTTGCACGCACAAGGCAGTAAATTCCTTTGCAATCCTTATCTCCTAGCTGACTGATATCAATAGAAATAAAAATCCTATTTTAATGAATTAACCTGATCGCTATAGCAGTTTCCATTATTATGGAAACTAAACAAAATATGCTTTACCATAAATAGTCAATAAATTTCCAATCGTTTCAAAATCACCTAAAATATCCAAGCTCATCAAAACTGTCACACCTATTGCAATCTGACGAGTAAGGGCAAGTTGAATCGACAAATGCTGTTGGAAAAGAACTTCGTAAATAGAGGTTCATTCTTCTTAAAATCACCTCGCGGTAATGAAGACGCCCGTCCGTAGTTCAGAACGCGTGGTTCACAGTGAATCGTGTTCATCACAGTCTCTTATTTTCATAATCAGTTTGAGTTTTCGAAGTAATCGTACAGTGAAATACTCGTACATATCCTAAAAATTATAACCGCTCTGCTAAGACACGTGAAAACACCATGAACATAGTAATCAAAGATCCTTCCGGCCTTTTTAAGCTCAAGAACAGCCACGGGATCAGACGTGCCCATGGTAAACCTGGTTTAGAACTGCGTGACTTAATTAATAGAATTGCCTTCAGGCGCAGACACAGAAGTAGGCAAGTTCTAAGTGTTTGATTTCTATGATTAAAAACTTCCGGCATGCCTAATCCAGACAAACCGCGAAAACAGGACAGTTGCAAATACAGTTTGGAAAGGCCTAAAAATCTAGAAGATATTCAAAACCTTTCCAAATCTCTACTCTAAACTCAGAACCCGTCCAATTACACCAACGCCTCTGTTGACCTACAGGATCTGTTTAGACCAAACAAGCTCTTCAGGCGTATTTATCTCCCCCACGTCCTTCAGTCAACAAAATATGCCCACTATAATGAGCACTTTAGACAAGTTCTTGGCACTAAGAAACCCCACACATAATTAACAACATAATAAGGCCTTAATTTCTGTGACATGATTCTTTTCAAGACAGCAATGATATAAATGATGACGTAAAGAAACATTAACATTTATATAGGTAGATATATAGTTTGATAAACTAACTAACAAAAGTGAGCTGGTTTAAGGAATGCAATTTGAGCACGGCAACAATTTATGGTGTAAGAATCTTAAATATATATGTGTATGTGAACGCTTTCACGGCTTCACATATATGTGAGTGAATCTGTAGTGCTTTTCAAATTTGACTTAAAAAGAAATCGTTGTTATCTATTGAACATAAAGATAATATGAAAAAATAAATAAATAAAAATAAAATATATTTTGAAATAAAACGAAGAAATTTTTTTTCACAAAATGGACGAATTTTGAAGTTCATGCAGTTCAGTTTACGGGTCCTATATCCAGTAAACGCCCAAAATAGTGTCAGGCTTATAAGGACTTTCCGAAAAGTTTTCGCTGGCAAGGGACAAGACAGAGTTAGGTTAAATTAACTATATGAGTGTATTTGTAAGCATAGATTACCAATAATTCTTATGTAACATGCGTAGTTTCAAGTCCCCATCTTATGGGCAAGGCATATATGTATATATATGTGTCCAGAATTAGATGAACTTGACATTAACGATATGTGGTTTCAACGAGACAGTGCCACTAGCCACACAGCACGCGTCACAATCGATTTATTGAAAGGCAAATTCGGTGAACGTGTTATCTCAAGAAATGGTCCGGTCGAATGGCCGCCTCGTTCATGCGATCCAATGCCATTGGATTTCTTCTTATGGGGCCATATCAAGTGACTGGTCTATGCCAACAAGCCAGCAAATTTAGGCGACCTCAAAGACAACATCCAACGCGAAATTGCTAACGTTCTTGTCGAAATGTGTGCCAGAGGGGTGGAAAATTTGGTTCAAAGAATCGACCGCTGTAAACGGGCTCAAGGTGGTCATATGACTGATATCGAATCTCATTCATAAAATGTAATGCTTTCATTACACCCACAATGAATTTGAACTCAATATCTCAAATGTTTCTGTGTTTTATTCATAGATAAAATTGTTATGTCCCTATTGGAAAACCATTTAGTACTATGTAATAATTTTCTGATTTTTCCGAATCATTTCAGTCGATTATTTGATTTGACAATATTTTTTACAACAATTGACTCAAAACTTTCTCTTTCTTTGCAGATCCTTGATGTCTACAGCATACGCAGGTCTGAAAATGCAACACGATTGTGAGCAACGCTGTCCAGAATTGGACGCTTGCATCAATGCTTCCTTATGGTGTGACGGAATATCTCACTGTCCTTCGGGCTATGATGAAGCAATTACACACTGTTCGATTCTTTTCCGATTACCACCCCTTCACCTAGGACTCGGTGTTCTCGCTGTAGCATTTATCGCAGGCGTTTTATGTTTTGTTTTCTTACGAATCTGTAGACAACAAGCCAGTCGATCTATCTCTCAACATCATCTCAAAAGTATTTCTTCTGAAACTGATATCATTGACGGCAAGGAAGTGATTTGCTGACAAAGCGACAGTTCTGTGCGTTATGTTGAGATCGATCGTGTTACTACCGTGTGACGATCACCACGTCTCGAGATTCAGGATATCCGTAAATTTGAGTCCTGAAGATTCAATCATTGGGGTGCCTTTTTGAGGCCTTCTATTAAACAAATAATCACAGTCGCCATTTTCATCTGTCAATAGAAAGGAATGGACTACGGTTATATCTGATTTCCACAGTTAATATGATTTAATAAATTTCGGTTTCTGATTTAGCCGTGCGATTGTGACATCAATTAAGTCATATGATGATTGAAAATACTGCCTTCGTCCTAGTTTATATAAAGAAAGCTGAAACCAGCGATCTTTGCTGTTTAAAAAAAGAAAATCCCTAGTTCGAACAAATTGAATATATGATTAATATTGCTTTAATTATATGAAAAAAATGGTGGACGATACTATTTACCAATGACTGATCTATGTTGACCCAGAATCATCCACGTAATGCATAGAACTGGGTTCCAGAATCAAAATAGACAAATTGTCTTAATCTGTTGAATCAGGAATAATTAGTAATGTTGCTATTGATCCATTTTTCAGTATTATTTTATAAATATTAAAAACGCTCTGGTCTCCACATGGATACATAAAAAAGTCGATATTGGTTATAAAAGTCATATTGTTGCTTGCGACTTCGTGATTATGGAAGTACTTGCCTTTGGATATAATACGTAGCTTTAAAAATTTCTTTTTTTCAGAACTTTAATTGATACAACGATTATACAGGAGGAGATGGATACATAATATAAATTAATAAGGAAATACAATAATAGAAAATTTGTGTGATTTCAAGCTGAATTTTAAGTTGGCGTTCCCATCGAATGAATTTCTTAACAAATTTGATACATTTTTAGGCAGAACCACAATTAGAATCATTTTTGCAAGTTTTGATGAAAAAATTTCCAATCGAATCGACGCGATCTTGTCCCGCTTCTCGACAATATAACAGGTTAACTTCGATTTATCGTAAAGTTCGAAAAACTGACTTTGAATTTCTAATCACTGTTTATATTTCACGTCAATTACTTGAATTTCTGTAACCTAACAAATCAAAAGGGCCTAGGGGGGTATGTATGCAAAAGTTGCCCCTGCTCGTATCCGGTTGATATTAACACCATAGATGGGTATCCATGTGACATGAAATCCCTCGAGAGGAGAAACTCCAATATTCATTTTTGAGGGAGTTATGGAGGGGGTAAGTAAAATCGAAAAAGTCATTTTTCTCGAGAACGGCTTGACCGATTTGGATGAAATTTATATATGTTATAGACACTGTCAAGACCTTTTAGAGGAAAAAGATTCAATTTTTTCCCGCGAAAAATAGAGGTAAAAAAATGTTTTGAAATTTTAAACAAATTCTTTTTAGGTTATGTTTTAGAGGTACACCTCTAATTTTTTCGTGTAAAAATTGCTTAAAGTGTCCCCTTCAACATATATTTTTCCCACATTTTTAGTCAGGGTGCGTCATGGCTCAAAAACAGAAAATCTTGCAGCGAGGTGCCATGTGGGTAATGGGTATGACTTGTAACATCGTCTCAAGGACTGGAACATCACAGATCTACATGGACCCTTCGGCTGTCACAATTCGAGGTTCTTTTTGAACGTGAGTCCCCTTTCCTCTCGTTATTCGGGTTGCTTGATTCGGGTGAGTCCCCTAGCCTCTCACCATTCGGGGTGCTTGATTAGCGTGAGTCCCCTGGCCTCTCACCATTCGGGTGCTTGATTAGCGTGAGTCCCCTAGCCTCTCACCATTCGGGGTGCTTGATTTAGGTGAATCCCCTTGCCTCTCACCATTCGAAGTCGTTCATCATTTTAATTATTATCGCTGTCACTCTCAATCACTGGAACGTAGTCGCTCTTTTTTAACACATCACTGAGTATCTCTGCAGGTCTGAAGATGCTTGACAAATTCCTGGCATGTGATAAATAATACACAATTGCAGCAATGTGTGAACAGCAACCAACAGTACGAGAGATGTGACGAGATGGATATCTTATTTTGAGTACATTTAACTCATCTTTTACATATTCAATCTTCAGCTTATGATCTTTGTCGACCATTTCTGCTAAATACGATACAGCTTGAGACAGTTGGTATGTTCCAGTGAACAAAATTTTTAAATCTCGTTCAGTCATTTCCGGAAAATCCAAAATGTCGTCCGATGTGACACTTTTGAAAGGAAGTTTCCGACGAAGCCATCCTTTTTCTTCTACTTCAGTAGCCAGAGTATTCTGCACGTTTATCTGACTATGCATTCTCTGCAATATATCATCGAAAGTGTCTACATCGGATTTGAGTCTTTTTCCGAAAGTGTTATTGAGGAATGATGCGATCCGAAAGTATGTTACAATTTTAGGTATCAATTTGTTGTCAATTTTGTGATCCAAAAGACGATACTTTTGTTTAAGTACGCCATGGACTGTTTCAACTGCCTAACGGATTTTCGTAACGAAACGAGATTCGTTGGATTCGTCCGCAGACAGTTGTTTTCTTTTTCCTTTCAAAGCAGGCATCAAAACTTTGAAATTTTGTTCTTCTTACTTCTCTTTTACATCTCGAGAACCGCGATCAAGGACGAAAACATCACCTTCTTTGAGGAATCTGCGTAAACCATGTGGATCTTCAACAACACTCTAAAAAATTTCAGCATCATTTTGATTGGAAAGATATGGTCCAAGCATGTCAACAATGAAGCCATCAGTCGTGCAAATAGTGAACGGTTTTCAAAGCGGGACTTTTTTCTGTCCAGAGTAGGATTTCATCTGATATTCATTATTGGTGCTTTTTTGGTGTCTAGCATACGTTCCATCACAAATCAAAAATAATTTGTTGTTAATGTTGAACAATTTATTTGCCATATCGGTCGTATGATTTCGAATCAGATCATCTCTGTTGAGAGAATATAATCCGAAACAATGTGGCAAAACATCAGCTTCAAAAGATCTCATCACACTATCACAATAATCAGAAACATTGTGTTCGTTTTCCAATTGTAAGATAGAAGAATTCCCACTGCGTAATTTGAACAAGAAAACTACGAGTGCTTGGATCGCAGAACAAGATTGGCTGTTTCGCAAGGAAATCAACATATCATTCAGAGAAGTGAGTTGTTCCCATTTTAATCCTGTGAACACTTTCAAATCTTTTTCGGGAAGACTATATTCCCCTATTTTATCAAATAAACTTGAATCACACCTCATAGAGAGGGTTTCCATTACTTTAGATAACTCCAATGCAGTGGCACTCGTTGTATTAGAATGTATCTTCAGAAGTTTGAGATCTTCTTCGAAAAAGCGATTCTTGATGATATGAATTCGACAGCATCGATTTCCCTGTGGTATGTATATATTTTTCTGAATATAAGACTGCATTCGAGCATCTTCCGGAATCGTAGTCAAATTCGTCGTAGAAGAACAGAGGCAACAATATTTATGAGTCACAATAGTCCGCTGAATATGAAGTTCAATGCATTCAACATGAAGGGTTTGATTATTCGATTTGAGTTTAACTTCAAACGATGGATCCTTAATGCTGATTGATTCATTGTCGGAAGAAGAGGCGCTCTCGAGGTTAGTATGAGAGTCATTGTTCAGATTCTTTTTGTACGCAGAAAGTCGACAACTATTACATAAAATGTCATCAACATCTATTTTTCGTTTCAGAGCAAGTGAAAAATGATTTTCTTCTGTTACGTTTTTTATCATCTTTTTCTTACCTTTCCTCTTTCTCAGGAAAACATCGCAACCAGCACATGTGACATTAATTTTTTGCATGTTCATTATTGCATCAAAGAGTGAAGATTATTAAATCAATCGATACTCTTGACAAAGTATAATTGATTATTGCGGTAGCATAAAGTCAAAAGAAGAGAATCAATTATATATTTCCGAGCATGAGTTGATCTTTTCGTTTCTACGAGTCGACAATTCACCAATAAGTTGTCATATAAACATTTGACAGTGCGGTTTAGAATAGGACGAATGAAGGACAGTTAGTAACGCAACGGCAAACAAGAGAACATGAAAATATTTGACGATCACTTTGAACGAAAGAAGAACAGGAACAGCAAGTTATAGTTGCGGCCACGAGTATTCTGCCAAGAGAACATTCAAGAACTCGTTCGAAATAATAGAAAACCAGAATAAGAAAGCTTATGTCCCGATGCACAATGGAATATAACGAAAACATTTGAATGTGAAAACAAGTGAATGGGGAATATCATCAAGTTGGTATCGTAGTACACAATGAAATGTCATGGATGCTTTTATCGTCTCAAAACAATCGAATCATGGGAGCAGCTTCAAAGTCGTAACGACTTATAACATGTCATGGAAACATTCGACTGCATTCATAGAATTAAAAAAAAACTTGCATCGTGTGTACGTTTGGGTCGTTAATCAGGACTACGTAGGTGTATGGCACCTCGCTGCAAGATTTTCTGTTTTTGAGCCATGACGCACCCTGACTGAAAATGTGGGAAAAATATATGTTGAAGAGGACACTTCAAGCAATTTTCACACGAAAAAATTAGAGGTGCACCTCTAAAACATAACCTAAAAAGAATTTGTTTAAAATTTCAAAACATTTTTTTACCTCTATTTTTCGCGGGAAAAAATTGAATCTTTTTCCTCTAAAAGGTCTTGACAGTGTCTATAACATATATAAATTTCATCCAAATCGGTCAAGCCGTTCTCGAGAAAAATGACTTTTTCGATTTTACTTACCCCCTCCATAACTCCCTCAAAAATGAATATTGGAGTTTCTCCTCTCGAGGGATTTCATGTCACATGGATACCCATCTATGGTGTTAATATCAACCGGATACGAGCAGGGGCAACTTTTGCATACATACCCTCCTAGGCCCTTTCGTCGAATATATTTATGAATGCAGTTTCAAGTAAATGACAAAAATATCATCATGGCACAATTGACATATATTAAGTCTATAATTTAGTGTTGAAATGGAGTGGGGAATTGACGTCGATTGAAGTTTTAACTTCTCTGAGACGAACCTTGAAAAGCTTTGTTTTACTTGCGTGAGTTACATGCAAATTCTTTTCCAATATATGAAAGCGAAGATAATTATGAGAAAGGATTGTGATAAATGTTACACCTAATTTCAGGTTTTGAATTTTTGCTAGATTAAAGAAACTTATCGTATTTTGACTCTGAGTAGAATAAAATGAAACACGTCAGTGTTTTTCTGCAAGACTTATGGGAATTAATTATCTAACTTACGTTTAACCTAAAACCAGATCGACCTCAATTTTTTCATTATTATTAGGATCTAGACTCAAAAATATTTGTAGCGTCTTTATTCATATGATAAATAACAACTTGTGGTCCATGAGGAAAAAAATTACTAGTTTTATTGATCAAATTATTGACGTTTTACATGGTATACAAGTTTATCGATAGGATTATATACTCTGCTAATATTTAGAACTTACGTGCATAGTAGTCTTAATGAATAATCATGTGATATATGAACTAATTACTAATTATTTTTTAAATCATTTCAGCCGATTATGTCGATCATTAGAAGCGTGTATCACTTGCCGTAATAACGAAACTCTTCTATATCGACCTTATCAACCTGTGATTTAGAATTAACTTAACGTCATTCAAGACTAGATGGAATTTCCAATATATTTTGAAAAAAAATTTCTGTAGCCGGATGAGGCGGGAATAGATTCTTTGAGAAATGTTGTGTGGAACCTCTGTAGCTCAGCTGATAGAGCATTCTACCGGCAATCGATAGCTTCTGAGCTCGATACTTAGCGGAGTCAAAGTGTTCCTTTTTTTAACAGAAATTTTTTTTCATGTGGTATATACACACATACAGAGTGGCCGCGAGTGAATTGCAAAATAGATCTATAAGTGTGAGTGTGACAGCAATATTACTTCACGTTAAAAAGAGTATGCGTTAAATCCGAAAACATTTCCCGAATTTCGTGCTGCTTAAAATTTCATTCATAAAAATGGAAAATGATTAAAATGACGGAATTCCGGAAATGATTTTCTGATGTTTGGAAAGACTTATTCAGCATATTTGAAAGTCACTTCCGAATTTCCGGAATTTCATTTTCGGTGGAAAACAGAACGCGACTTTCCGTAATTCAGATAATGGTTTTCTGAATTTTAAAATGTCACATTCTAATCATTTCAAAATTATATTTTACTTGATTAAATTATAATTTATGTAAAGTATATAAATTAATTATTTATTTACTATCAATTGAATGGCCGGATGCAATAATGGGCGTAGCGCTCGGATCTCCTCAAACATGATGTCTCGGTTACTGATTTTCCAAAGTCGAGAAAATTTAATTTAAAAAATACCATCATATTCAGCATTATTTATTTTCTTGACTTCGGAAAATCGGTAACCGAGACGTCACATTTAAGGAGATCCGAGCGCTGAGCCCCTTATTGCATCCGGTCCCTCAATTCATGAAAATTTCAATTTTATTTATATAATATTTATTTAATAATTATTTTGCTCAATGATTATATTTATTATTACAAATTTATTTATTAATTACAAATTTTCACTTTTAAACTTCAGCTGCCTGCATACTTTAGGGAAGGAATAGGGAAAATTTGAAACTTTGCTAAAGTAACGCCTAAAGCCTCAGCTATAAATTGAGCCCAAAAACATTTTAAAAATTTCATTAGTTTCCGAGATATACTTTATTTGTTGAGCGATGCTCGAAAGATTTTTGAAGCAGCGTTTCAGCCGGTCGCTCAACTCAAGAGACACTGTCAGGGCAGAATAGGCAGTAGGCGCTAAACTGGGCATTACTATTCGGAGAATATTTATTCTTTTTTTAATCTCTTGTCACTCAAATACATTTTAATTGTTTTCGCAAAAAGAATTTTTTTCACATAGTTAATATCTCTTTTCTTTATTTAAGGGCTCTTTATTTAGAAATACAATATTTGTATAGACCTCTGCGAAAAATTGTAGGTATCATCAAGAAATATAGTTAAAATATTTTAATTAATTAACTTTTTACATTCTCATCATGGATGAGAAGGTATTGGTTTTATGTGCAAAATCACTTTCGAAATTTTCATCAAATCTTTACGTTTTGAGACCCCCTGAGTCAGAAAAAACGGTTTTCATGAAAGTGTCTGTCTGTCTGTCTGTAGTAGGTCTTGTGCGGCATAACTCTCGATAGAATTATCAGATTGAATTGAGCTTTGGCAGACTTTATCGGAGCCGAAAAAGTAAGGACAAGTTCGTTAACCAGCCACATCCAATCAAAATTGAGGGATTGAGCACTACTTTTGTGTTTTTGAAAAAATCAAAAATTTCAATACTGGTTTTTGTTAGTGCTCATAAATCTCTACAAATTATCTCAAAAACATTTTTTGATTAAACTTTATGATACAATATTATTTTCTACATAAAAACCTACAAATTTGAATTGTAACATTTTTTCATAAGATGCATATTTTTCTTTTTAATTTAAAAAAAAAACTATTGAAAATCCAAAATTCAATTTTTTAACAATAATATGTGAAATACGAAAATGACGTAAAAATACAAAGTTGTTTGTTTCAAAAAGATCTACAAATTTTGTCCTACACAGTTTCTGATAAAACATATTCAAAAAGAATTTTTTTTTATCAATTCACACTAAAAAAAAAGAATAATTGGTGTGTTAAGAATGAAAAATTTGTAACAATCAGAGGATAATTTTCAAACAATTAAATTTGTTTTTCATCAAATATTATATTTTATTTAAAATTTGTTTAAATTCAAATTTTGTAATGCAGTGCAAAATTATTATTGATTTTGGAAACTATGGAAACAATTAAAATGTATTTGAGTGACAAGAGATCAAAAAAAGAATAAATATTCTCCTAGTAGTAATGCCCAGTTTGGCGCCTACTGCCTATTCTGCCCTGGCAGTGTCTCGTGAGCTGAGCGACCGGCTGAAACGCTGCTTCAAAAATCTTTCGAGCATCGTTCAACAAATAAAGTCATATCTCGGAAACTAATAAAATTTTTTAAATGTTTTTGGGCTCAATTTATAGCTGAGGCTTTAGGCGTTACTTTAGCAAAGTTTCAAATTTTACCTGGCCCTTCCCTAAAGTATGCAGGCAGCTGAAGTTTAAAATTGAAAATGTGTCAAAATCGGAAATTACGTCAGCCTTTCTCACACGCTGCCTCGGCTTCTATCCATTGAAAATACTTCAAATAAAGCTTATTCGATGCAAAATCTTATAATCTTTCAAATGCTTTTTTGAAAATATTTCTAACTTAATTTTTCACGGAGATAGTCGCTTTCAAAGACGAGCATGTTTTTAATACAATTTTTGTCGGTGGTCCCTCAATTGTGACCGGTAGTGTATATATATATATATATATTTTGATTATAAAATATAAATAATAATTTCAATAACAATAAATTCAATGATAATAAATTCATGAAATAATGCAATTCATTTATGGATTTTAAAGAAGAATAAATTCATGAATCCAATCAGTTTTTTGTAAATTTTATTCAAATGCTCGAGCTTTTTTCATATAAGAAAGAACTTATTCCTATTATTATCTTTATTGTAAATTTAATTTTTTAGCTCTTGAAAAGGACTCAATACTAGAGTCGAAAGCTCGAGTGTTTAAATATAGAATTTCGGTAATCGTATCAGGGACGAAACATCAATAAATATGACTATTGGTAAAGTTATATAGTCTCAACTTTATTAACTCCCAGCGAATGCGTCGCTCGCTCAGGCGGTAGCGTCATAGTAATAGGTAGCGAGGTATGGTCAGAAGTGTAGATACCAGGTTTTGAATCCCCCCTTAGATCGTTTTTAGAAATAAAATTGTGATTAAAAAATTGATTCTAATTTCATAGATTTCAGTGATCATGGATGAACGAGAAAAACCACCATACTTCCAATAACAATTTGCTTGTTTTGCTTTTTATAGAAATTAAAAAATTATAACGCTCAAGAGAGCCTTCGTAAATTCCAAGAAATATTGTCGGAATATCTGAAAATAGTGTCGTCAAAGGGCCTTCGGGGCCTAAATTCGGTTTATCAGCAACAGCGTTCGGATATTCTGGAAATGGATTTTTGAATTTCAGAAAACGCGTTGCGTTCCGGAATATCCGAACGTCGTTGCTGATAAACCGAATTTAGGCCCTAAAAAACCCTTTGAAGAAAATATTTTCGAAGATCCTGACAATATTTTTCGGAATTTTCGAACGCTCTTTTAAGCGTGTTCGTGTGATATATGAATATATATACAATTTGAGCACTTAGAGCCTATTCTACAAAACATTTGCCGCCACTCTATACAGGGTGAGGCACATAAAGTGTAACAGAGCGATAGCACTCAAACTATTGATCTTATCCAAAAATGTTTCAGACAAAAGTTCCAGTGTTCGAGAAGGCCGTCATACTGGATCACCCTATTTTTTTATCGGTGGAGGGGCTGAATCTGCGTCAAGGTCAACTCCACTTTTTTAAATGGAAACATGTATTTTTTTCGATTATATTATTACCGATTTTAAGGCGAATTTAGCGATCTACAACACAAGGTCATTCTAGTCACGCAAAGTATGAAAATAATCGAAAAATCATTTTCATTTCTTTTCATTTCTCACGATACCCATGATAATACACATCGATAGAGTATTGTTGACATCGTCAGAAAATAAACATTTTCTATTGACATATCAGTTAGTCACGCATTACCTTCTAATGTAAGTAAATCGCAACGCGAAAATGAACGATTTTCAAGAATATTTTGATGTGTTGATAGTGCTGGGGGAATGCCGTAAACACTACAGAAACGGCCAAGATTTGTATGCGGCTCGCTATTCTGATAAGCAACAAAAATCGCACATGGCTTTTAAGCGATTAGCTGACCATTTCTGTCGTTTTGGCTGCTATTTTAGCTTTTGCTGCACTAAATTCACAGGAAAATGGAAAATGGAAAAAAAGAGTGGAATTAGTCAGCGATTTGTATTGAGAATCTTTTATCAACACAAGTTCCATCCGTATTGTATGTCATTACATCAGGATTTGTACGGCAATGATTTCCTAAAACTCGTCAATTTCTGTAATTGGATTCATAGAAAAATGCGCACAGATGTCTCATTTTTGAGTCATGTGCTTTTTTCTGATAAAGCTAACTTGCAAATACGGGAAATGTGCATAGGCAGAATATGCATTATTGGGCAAATGAGAATCCTCGATAGATGAGAACTGTACCATTTTACCATCCATGGTCCGTTAATTGTTGGTGGGGCATTGTTGGCGATCACGTCATTGGTCCATATTTTTTTGAAGGTCTCTTGATTGGGCAAGTTTATGCAAACTTTCTGCAAAACGTACTGCCTCAATTAATGGAAGACGTGCCCTTGCGTGTTCGCATGAACATGTGGATGGAACACGACGGTGCACCACCCCATTATGCTCTGTGTTCAAGACAAGTGATGTATGAGATTTTTGACGAAAAGTTGATAGGACGAGGCGGCCCAGTAGCTTGGCCACCTCGTTTGCCAGATCTAACATCACCAAATTACTTTTTATGGAGTTTTGTCAAAGAACGCGTAATGGTTGGCTGAAGTTAAACGGTCTTTTCATCAGCGAATTAACTAGTGCTCGCAAGCCGAGGGTCATTACTTCGAGCATCTTCTGTAGGTAGACCCAACCTAAGGTTAGTGGATCCTTTGAAAGTGATTATTCCGATATGTTTCCATTTTTCGACTATTTTCATACTTTGCGTGACTAGAATGACCTTGTGTTGTAGGTCGCTAAATTCGCCTTAAAATCGGTAATAATATAATCGAAAAAAATACATGTTTCCATTTAAAAAAGTGGAGTTGACCTTGACGCAGATTCAGCCCCTCCACCGATAAAAAAATAGGGTGATCCAGTATGACGGCCTTCTCGAACACTGGAACTTTTGTCTGAAACATTTTTGGATAAGATCAATAGTTTGAGTGCTATCGCTCTGTGACACTTTATGTGCCTCACCCTGTATATGCTTATATATATGCTGTTTTCATTGGAGCTGTGATTCAATATGTTATTCTGGGGTGGATGTCAGTCTTGTAAACATTTTGAGTGCTTCATAATTGTAGCTTAGATCCTATAAAAATATTTATTGCTGGTCTTATGTTAATTTATCCAATATCCATGCATATACGTTGAACATGTAATACATATATATTGACACTGTAAAGAAGAGTTCTGTTCTTTCTGAAATGAGACAACTCTTTTCCAAAGTCAAGTAGAAAATTTTTTTTAAAAACTTTTTCTGTCATTTCAATGTTTTATTTCGAAGATTTTCCGGAATTCATTTATTTTTTGATTTATAGGTGGTAATTTCTTAAACCAAGTTGCGGGGGGGGGGGAGTCCAAGAAATTTCCAACAAGGAACAAAGTTTTCGTGAGAGCGGAGCGAGCGCGGTAATCATGTGAGTTGGGAATCGACTAGTCCCCCACTCGTTTAACATACTATTTTCTTTACATACCACTAAGGAGAATACGGTTTCAGGGCCTGGCTTGAAACAGCAAAAATGATTGTTTCCACGATCGATTGATACAACCACGTCATCGACATGTACGTTGCATTTCTTTTGCGCAGAGCACGTTAAACTAACAATTCAGGTTGGAATTTAAATATTTCCAAACTTTCTCATCACTAGTGTGAACAATAAGGTTTGAACATACGGACTTATCATCGGTCGTGGAATCGATCATTTTTGATGTTTTGCGCCAGGACCCCACAAGTCGTATTTCCTGCCCGCGTAAAAAAGAAAATAATGTTTATCTTCTACGATCATAATACACCATAAAAGTGATTCTGATCAGAAGGTTATTGTTAGAAAATTGTCTGATTTTATAGCATTGTTCCATAAAATTATAAAATTTATTTTTTTCGCCATTTTCGATTCTTCATTCTACTTATTCTCAAAAATTTTACTATGTTTTGAATCAAGAAATTAATGAACAATAATATGTATGAGTATTTTATTTTAATGTAACAAGTTTTTACATACATATTTGCCTGGAATTAGTGAGTTATATATTAAACGGAGAAAAAAATCTGACTATAATAGTAAGAACACTAGTCATGCTTTTATAGCAGGTTTCGTTCATGCTATCCTGGTGAAAAATCATACATTTTAAGCAGGGATTTCTTCATGCTAAGAAAGTACTGAGATGGTTCACTATAACATGAAACCGTTTTTGTTTTGACCAAGAAAAATTATCATCAACTCTCATTTTTATTTTTTTCAGATTTGGATAGTTAACAACAATAATAATAATTATATAATTAATATGATTGCAATACGAAATTATAATTCCAAACTATAGTAATAATAATTATTATCAATTCTTATTTTTTTTTTGGTTTTCATATTTGATAATAAAATGATAATAGTATATTATCGAATAGTAAGAAAAAATTAGTAAATAATTATTTTTCAACTTTGTTCTTTTTTAATTTAAAATTGAATAAACATTGTCCTGCAACAAAATAACGAAAAACACTAAAAAATTATACCTTTTTTTCTTATATTGATTTTATCCAGTTTATTTCTAAGATTTAGAATTTAAGTACTATTTAAAATTTATGTAATTTAAACACTGGATGCATGCTTACAATGCCACTCAAAGAAACGAATTGATCCCTCGCGAGCAAAGGATCACTTCGTTTGGTGGGGCGTTGAGACGGCCCATCCTCAAGTTTCCGCCTTTTTCGGGGAAACGGGAGTGAAACCCCCGAAACTAGGATCGCGATAAGAACCAACAGATTCACACGAAACTCGCACGAAAGAATTGCGAGGTTTCGTTAAGTTTTCGCTCAATAATCAATGATTTACCTCCAAACCGGAAGTGAATGTGGCACGAACGAGGTAATCTGGTTTGTACGGACATTTTCGTTCGTACTCTCAGCGAGCGCCACACTAACCTGTGGTTGCTGCTACTCAACCGATCACCTAGGTTACGCAGCTTAATGCATGGTCGCTGAATGGGCGGCGTCCCGCGCTACTATTTCTTTTATTCTCTTTTTTGCATTATTTAAATAAATAATGAAACAATTAAATAAATATAGAGACAATAAATTAATGACTGAGTATTAAATAATGTTAATAAAATTAATCATTATTATTTGATGATAAGTATAAATATTAAATATTACAAATAAATATAATTATCTTTACAGGATCAATATTATAAATATTAAATATTATGGGCAATCGTAATCATAAATATCAATTATAATTAATAATAAATCAAGATCAATTAGTTAAACATGTAAAGGCTCTCCAGATAATGAGCAAAATGCCAAATTTATAAATAAATAAACAATATGCCTTGGAATATTTTTAATCTTTGCACCAGGTTTAAACCTTCCCATACTGCCGCCCAATAGGAGCCCGCGCTTACGCAGGTAGCACGTGTGATTGGCGCCTGTGTATACGGGCGGCCAATCAGGAAGCACTCAGACATCCATGCCTTTCGTGCACCGCGACCCGCGCCAGGAAAAACGGCGTGGCGAAAAGCGTTCTCCTTGTTACCGCGCGTTATGCTTTCTCTTTCCAGCGCATACAAATCTTCAAACGCCTCCACCGGACGTAATATGCGACCGTTTGAAATGTGAAAGGCACCGTTATAATCGCGGAAACATTATCATTCTTCTGATACCAGTTTCCAGCTCCAAAACAGTCTCTAATGGGGGGAAAACTTCGTGTAAAAATTTCATAATTTATTGATCGTATTGGACTTGATCGCGGTGGCTAATTGAGGTGATGTGCTTGGTTGCAGATCCTCGAGAATGAGTTTGGTGCCGCACCTCTAAAAGGTAAGGCAATATCGCTCCGGGAAATTTACGAAATAGAAATAGATCGAGGCTCGGAACAGGCACTGTGCATTTTAGCATGACAGTACCTGTCTCTTGAGAACTCGATCGTACATGTCTTCCCTACCCCCCATAGTTAGGCATCAATGGTTTTTAGATCGTTTTTTTTAATTTTGGGAATTTCTTTTTAAACACGCTTCGCTTGCTGGACGATTCCTTTTTTTTCCAACGAGCAAAGCCTGCGAGTCGCGCGTATTTGCATACAAAAATTGATTATAATCAGGGAGGGCGGCAAATGATGATTAGTGGCAGGCCTGTGTTACCAAATTTTACAGTGCTCTGTCCACGCCTGATGCCTCCTTTTATTAAAATTAATCTCTCATAGAAGGGAGGGAGAGTTTCGAAAAACTCGAAAAGTCATATATGTTACGAATTAGAAAAGCCATTGGTCGAACCCATTTATTTTCAGAAGTAGGGAAAACCCCAAATTTAAACGTATCAAGAATTAAAAATCGTGAGTTTATTTTCGGTATTCTCGCTCCTTAAATGAAGAATTCCGTTTCGCGAAATTTTCACCCTTCGTGTGACCCACGCGTAAATTTTAAAAAGGCAAATTTTGAGGTGATTTTGAGCCAAATTAGGCAAAAATAATTCTAAAAATATTTAAATATCAATAAATTGAGAATTCTAAACTTGAAGTTCAAA
Organism: Diplolepis rosae; assembly: GCA_030998225.1. Taxonomy (NCBI): domain Eukaryota; kingdom Metazoa; phylum Arthropoda; class Insecta; order Hymenoptera; family Diplolepididae; genus Diplolepis; species Diplolepis rosae. The sequence continues at coordinate 2,937,183 of JAPYXD010000728.1, read as the reverse complement.
CTCGAACTTAAAAAGCGAAACTTTTTGGCTAAATTAGGCGAAAATTCGGTTTCAAAATATTTAAATATTAATAAAATAAAAGTTCAAACAGTCGAAATGTTTCAGTACCAAGTTTTATGCTTTTAGAGCAGTTGTGCCTTGCGAAAATAGTTCGAACTTCGCCTTACTATGATTGCAAGAAACCTATCCTATTTCAGTATGAGTTCTCTTACAACCGAGATGTTATGCCACGCCTACTTTCGAACGTAGCACCTCACGTGTTCTCTCGGTTGTAAGAGAACTCATACTGAAATAGGATGAGATTCTCACAACCATAGTCAGGTGAGAACCTTGCTCTGATAGCATATGACACTAGCAATAATGGCATGAGCTTGTTCCTTTTATAGTATAAAAAATTTCATGCTAAAAATGCAAGATTTGATGCAAATACTGGCAATACTTGGTCATCTCTTGTTTTTTGGGGGTCCTGTGTTGATACTGCTGTTGCAGCAGTAGCTACGCTCCTGATCTGAATGTATCCAGGCTTTTTTGACAAATGGGACCACGGTCGAATGCTTTTTGCGTGGAGAATGCGGCAACGTTAATGATATAACTGACGACATTAACATATAATTGGCGAAAATCATGAAGTTCCGCAATAAAAAAAGTTCCACGACGGCAACTTGTTGTTGCCAAAGCAATCCGATTTTGAATGTCATTCTAATTGTTTAAAACAAGTGACAACATGGAGCCCCAAATGACAAGCGGAGTTCGAAGATTTTTATCGCGAGTAAAATGTAAGTTTCCACTTTTGCAATTTTAGTTATGTTTGTGCAAAATGTGCGGTCACACATTTTGATGAGGCATTTATAATATCAACACTTCAAGTAGTTTTGTTTCCTTCATTGAACAATAAGCATATGAAAATTAATATTTGCAGATTAAAAGTTGAAAATGCCTTCCAAAAAATGAAATCGTCGAGTAGAAACATGGAAAAAGTAACTTTAAAAATAAAATTTTTGAGAATAGCTTTGTTAATAAAGTTTACATTTTCCAAATATGCCTTTCGAAATTATAATTTCAAGAATGTGTTTATTGAAAATACAATTTTTGAATTTAAAGCTGAGTTAAGTAATTCAGAACATGAAACTAGAAGTTAAATTTACTTTATGTCCAATAAGGCGGAAAAAGTCGTTTGTACCTCGGGGGACATGGTGGAGATGTGACTTGGCACATAATCTCCTATTTAACTTTTTGTAATAGTTAATTTGGCATGGGGTCAGTTTAGTTACAGATTTTTTTATGCGATGAAACACATAAAAAATAGAGAAGGTTAACATTTCGGCCACGAATGGGGGCCCTCTTCAGTGCCAATAAGCTTAATTGGAACGTTCAAATATTTATTAACTAAGACATGTAAACTAATAATTATTGTATTTTTGTTTTTTTCTTGTGCTTATTAATTTGAAAAAGATAGAGTAAACATGCAGAAAGACTTATGAGTAAGCGAGTTCCTAGTCATGAAGGAACCAGGCCGTTCCAAAGGCTGTTCCAACGAGTTCCTCTCCCACAGGAACCGTGAAAAATGCGACCGTGGAAAGCACTCCCTCAAGGGCACATATATAAACATAATTATTTCAATAGAGAAAGAAACAACACGATGGAGAATATAACGTGAATCCTTGGTGAAGCACGCACAGCAAACCACACATATGCACGAGCACCAGAAGTAAAGGACACTGAAGTTAAAACAATCAGAACATTGCAATTGGTATACTGTTGTAAGTTGGCGAAAATGCGCGATCACTGGGGACTTAAAAACTACTGTAAAAAATTTTTGGGGATTTTTCCCAAAATTTTAGTAACGCAAATTATACCAAAATTAGTGAATTTTCCCCAAATACTTTGGGAAATATTTCCGAAAAATAGGGAATTTTCCAAAACTATTGTGGAAACTTCCTTTACATATTTTTCGGGAATATTCCCCAAAAAAATAAAAATTGGGAATTTTCCAAAATTATTGTGGACATTTTCTCCACATATTTTTGGGGAATATTCCCAGAAATTCGGAAATTTACCAAACTATTTGGGAAATATTTCTTAAAAATTGGGAATTTTCAGAAACTATTGTGAAACTTCCTCTAATATATTTTGGGAAATATTTCACATAAATTTCGAAAATTTCCCAAATATCTTGAATAAAATATACTCTATAATTTAAGTGGGAAATAAAAATAGGAATTTATTGAATTTTTTTATAAATTACAAAGTTTTATTTCGTTTACTTATACATATTATTTCAAATTACACTCGAAAGCGTCTTTTTTTCCACAGAAGGATTTTCAAATTCTTTAAATATACATATTATAATTGACAATAAAAATCGAATGATAAATTGTTGCTGAAGCCTACAACATTTTCTATTAATTTTTCTGCCTGGGAATCTTTGGCTAATTTTTGTATTTTCCACTTCTTGTTTTGTTTGTTTTGATTTTGATTCTAACACTATTTCCTTTCCGATGACAACGGCAGAGATACACGATTCATCATAAAGGGACATCCCTCAAACAAAAATTATAATATATTATTATAGCATACGTTGTAAATGTGGTGCGTTTTTCAAAAAAGTATATGGCTTTGTCCAAAATTTATCTTTTACAACCAATATCAGCCTGGAGGAGTCCTCAGCATTTTTTACTTCCTCATCAGAAGCGTTTGGATCCTAATCACAAAAATAATAGTTTTATTGTATTCATAATTAGAGAGAACATATCTGTAGTTGCTTATTTGATTCAAGAGTTTAGATATTTGAAAAATATAAATAAAAATATATATTGTAAAAAATCGATTGATTTCGTACATTAAAAAAATACGGTTTTCTTCGATTATTAAAAAAACTAGAGTTCTCACACAAAAATTCATATTAAAATAGATTTTACTGGACTCAATTAATCATCAACCAATTCACAACTCAGGGTAATTACGAGCGTATTTCAAATTTCAATTCAATTTCTATTTTCATGGTGCTTACTCGATATAATTTGAATTGTCAATAAATATATTTTATATCATTAACCATTCTCAATCACTGACTATTCCTCATCCCTCAGAGAGGATCCTTCCGATCCTTACATAAAACGAGGAGATCTTTTAAGAAGAGAAATGTTACGTTTCTGACGTAACATACTCAATCTCCTATTTTGGTGCATCGGCCGGGAAACACGTAGTCAGTGAATGGGATATCGAAATTTTACAATTACTAAAAATCCAAATTTTATAAATTACAATTATAATTTGTCTGTTTTCACGCATATTTTTGATAAAATAAAATAAATTTGATAAAATCACGAAAGGACTTGACATTGAGGCTAACTTGAGTGATTACGAGTAAATAATCATTTTATTTTATTTGAAATTTTACACACATATCTGTTTTAAATAAAATAATTTTGTCAATTCACAAAGGGATCTGACCTTGAGGCTAACCCAAGTGATCAAACGACTTATTTTATTTGAAATTTTATTAACTAAATTTCTGAAGGTACAAGGATTATGTAGGATTTTGTGCTTGAGTCAAGCCTGTCTAATCTCGTACTTCTTTAATTCTAAACTGTTAAATAAGTTCTAATTCGAGTTAAAACGAGAAAAAACAGCACATGAGACTATAAGTCCTTTTTAGATTCGTTGAACGGTTTCCATTTGATTACGATCCATTGGGTAAGGCAAAATTCAAGTGCTCATGCAGTATCGTTTGAAACTTCTATTGCAACTCTGTTGACTAGCAGAATATTTTTAATTGCAACAGATTGAACAAGATGTTGTGCTTGAGTCAGGCTTGTCCAATCTTGCATTAATAAAATTCTGTATATTTTATAATACTGTTTGAGTGTATAATAAACAAAATATAATAACAAATTTTTATTTTCTGGTACTGTAACAATTATTTCAAAATCATTTGTGACCCATACCATTCGACAATTATATATATAAAAAAAACACATCAAGTATCCCAGGTAAGACAAAGACCAAAATTAGTTTCAATAAGAATAATTTTGAAACAAAAATTCTAAATGAATATTTTTCTGTAAGCACATGGAAATTGGTAGAATCAAGGCATATTATTTTAAGAATTCTGGTTGATGATTATAAATTTACCTGACTCGGAACATTGAGACAAATTCATGTTGTCTAATAACAAATTATCAATCACATTTACTGATTACAAAAATCTTTTAAAACGAAAAATATTTGAAAAACTTTTCTGTTGATCCAATTGAAAATTTATGTATTGTAATTTTAAGTGTCTCCATGTACGTATCAGTAAATTTTATGTTATAATAACCTATGTCTGGACCCAATCCCAGTGAATTAGGGAAATCACAAATTCAAGAAAATCCTATTACGCGCAGTCAAGTTAAGAAAAATATTGAACTTGCAAAATTTGTGACACAAAATCAAACTGGTACCCTTAAACCAAAAAGAACAGTTACTGTGAAGGAAAAGGTAACTAAAGATAAGTTCGAAAATATTTCTAACAAGTACAAAACAAATATCAGTTTTCAATTAGATAATATTTCTTTAGAGAAAACCTAAACGTTTGAACAGTACGAAACTGCCGGAACAAGTAATTTATCTGACTCAAATAATTGGCTTAATTCGAATTCAAAAACTAATTCAAGTATTATTTGTGGATCAATTGATCAGGACGAAACATTAAAAAACGAAACTACTTATACTGACAACGAAGATATAAGTTTACTTAGTTCAACGATAATTCCAAAAAATACAGTTAAAGAAAGAACTAAAATAAATTTATCAGAAAATTCTCTTAAACGCTAAACAATTTTAAGTAATCACGATAGCGACGATAATAGTAATGACAACGAACAAATGGAACAAATTGTCCACAACAATCCTAATAATCAACAAGTATCCTTAAGCGACGCGTTAGAAGTAGTACCTTTATTTGATGGAAGTAACATTCCATTATCACGTTTTATTGAAGGATGTTATGAGGCAAAGGCAATGCTGCCAACACCTGCAGCATAAATTGTATAATATGTAAAAAACCAGGATATGTTGCTGAAAATTGTTATCATTTAATCAAAGCACAAGAAGCAGAATCTAGAAAATAAAATCCTAATTTCTTTATGCAAAATCAACAGCCTAATAATAATCACCAACGACGAGAAAATATTTACAATAATTCTGCAAGAAATAATTACCAGAATAACCACTTTTTAGGAATCAGAAATAACAATTATGATAATAATAACTATGCGAATAACAATTTTTCAAGGAACAGGAATAACAATTACAATAACTTTTCAGGTAACAGAAATAATTATCCTAACAGCAATAGATTCCATAATTACAATAGTAATAATTTTTCGAGAAACAGAAATAATGATAATAGACAAGAAAATCTAGATCACAACAGGTATGCAAATCACAGACAATTTATAAATCAAAATAGCCAACGTGAAATGCGAAATCAGCAATTAAGTAGAGCAAATCAAAATCATCCACAAAAGTAAGAAGTTATATGCAACTATTGTAAAATACCAGGACATATTATAACAAATTTTAACGTTAGATTAAATAAACAATAATCGCAAAATTCGGAAAACTAAAACGCTTTCCCCAGTACGGATGCACTGAGGGAAGCGTAAGGCAAGAACCAGAAGCATCCACTTTTAACGATCAACCGGCTATAAAGATAATCGTTTCCAAACCAAGTATAATTCCATCGATAATTATATGCGCAGAAGGCCTTCAAAGCCCTGCTCGCATGATGATAGATACCGGTGCTGGTCGAAATTTGATTAAACAAAATTCCGTTAATCCTAATTTGCCAAAAGATGGAAAAATAGTGTTAAAACTTACAGGAATAAATAATTTACCACTTTTTACAATGGGACGAATACAAATAAACGTTCTAGAATATCCAACAATATTGAATATAATTTCTAATGAAGTTCCAATAGATGAAGACGGAGTTATAGGTTCAGAATTTTTTCGAGAAAATAAAGTCAATATAAATTATGTATCAAAATGTCTGGAAATACAAAATAAACTGTATCCATTTGAATCGAGACAGATATTAACAATACCAGCTAGAACAGTAACAACATTTTATGTTCCAATTAAAAATATTAAAAAAAGCGAAGGTTACGTTCCTCGGCTACATTTTGGCGAAGGAATTTATGCAGGAGACGCAATTGTAAAAAAACTGCAACGGTAAAGCTTATATAAAATTTGCAAATACAAACGAAATTTCGGTAACAATATCAATACCGGCTATTACTTTAGAAGACTTTGAAGAAAGAGATTTTCAAAATGTAACAAGTCAATCAAGCAATTTAAAAAACTTAAGTGATGACGATTTATCCAATCAAATTCTGAATAGCTTCTTAAAAACCGTCAATTTTTTCAACAATCCATGCAGATTTTTTTACATAACAGGTGAAAAAAGAATAGAATGCATCAAAAAACTTCTTCGTTTGGATCATTTGAATCAAGACGAATACGAACATGTAGAAAGATTAATTATTAACAGTGCAGACAGATTTCAAATCCCAGGAGAACCACTCGAAGCTAGTAACGTTTTGCAACATTCGATTCCAACTATAGATGATTCTCCAATTCTTTCAAGACAATATAGATTTCCCCCTGTTCATAAAGAAGAAATTACAAAACAAGTTGACGAATTATTAAAAAATAAAATAATAAAACCTTCACAATCACCGTATAACACTCCAGTTTGGATTGTTCCTAAAAAACCAGACTCTAAAGGTAAAATAAAATGGCGAATGGTTCTAGACTTCAGAAAACTTAATGAAAAAACAATCGGAGATTCTTACCCACTACCTAACATAAACGATATACTCGATTCACTCGGATCTGCCAGATATTTTTTAGTATTCGATTTAGCGACTGGTTTTCACCATATAAAATTGGACGTTAAAGACTCTCATAAAACTGCATTTTTTACACCTCATGGCCATTATGAATTTGATAGTGTGCCCTTTGGTTTAAAAATCGCTCCTGCAACATTTCAAAGGTTAATGTACATTACTTTAACTGGATTAATAGGGACAGAACTCTTTGTATATCTTGACGGCATAGTCATATTTGCTGATACACTAGAAAAACATGAGAGAAAATTTAATGATTTAATACAACGTCTTCGAAAAGCAAACCTTCATTTACAAACAGACAAATGTGAATTTCTACGACCTGAGATAGGATATTTAGGTCATATAATTTATAAAAATGGAGTTCGACCGGACCCCAAAAAAATAATAGCCGTAAAAGAATTTCCAGTTCCAAAAACACAAAAGAATGTCAAACAATTTCTAGGATTAGCAGGATATTATCGTAGATTTATCGAAGGATTTTCCAAAATTGCCATTCCTCTTAATCAACTTCTAAAAAAGGATACCCCTTTCATATGGACCGATAAACAACAAACAGCTTTTGATATTTTAAAATCAAGATTATGTGAAGAACAACGTTTACAACGACCCGATTTTTCTCAACCCTTCGTTCTCAGAACAGATGCCTCAGGATACGCAATAGGAGGTATATTATCACAAGGTGAAATAGGCAAGGATAAGTCAATAGCATATGCTTTACGTAGTCTAAGTGACACTGAGAAAAAATATGACACATATGAAAAAGAAGCACTTGCAATAATATTTTGTGTCACTCATTTCCGTCCTTATTTATATGGAAGAAAATTTACCCTAGTAACTGATCATAAACCACTAGTTTGCTTTCAAAACTCTAAGGATCCTTGCTCACGAGTTTCGCGCTGGAGGTTAAAACTCGCAGAATATGATTTTGATGTAGTATACAAAGCAGGAAAAATGAATGTCAATGCAGACGCTCTTTCAGGAAACCCTATTATTAATGAAGAAAAATCAAAAAATTTACACGAAGAAATGTACACCTTCATGACATCTAAAGAAAAAATGAATCTTGAGAATACCTTCATAAAAATTAACGAAGAAAATAATATCAAAAAAAGGAAATAATTCCAGAAGAGAATATTTCAATTCGATATTTACCCAAGATGATATAAATGACTTTAGGGAATCCTCACAAGATCCAATATTAAATATCAATCCTAAGTTTTTAGAAACTTTTAATGTTTCTCCCTATAAAGAATTATTTGATAACATTTGTAACAATTTTCTGAAATATACAAGTTTATTGAAACTTTTCGCATCAAAACTTCTGTTTATGACTATTATACTCTTAAGTCCAATACTTGGAAAAAATTATGAAAATTCGCCACGGAAAACCATGACTACTAGGGGTAAAAAGAAAAAACAAGAACAAATGAAAAATTCAAATCAGCATAAAAATCTAGAAAATTTAAATCAAAATGAAATCCAAGAAAAATTAGACGAAAATTTTTCTTCTAAACCTTTTGTGAAAAAACCTTGAGGTAGGCGAAGAAAAAATCTATTTACAAATTTAAAAATTATTCCCTCCCAAACAAAAAGTAAGAGAGGTAGACCAAGAAAACAAATATATGAAAATGAATTACCAGAAATAAATATGCAAAAAGGAAGCCGAACAAAAGTAGAATCAGATTCCGAATCTGATCCTGACTCTGATCCTGATTCTGATCTTGAATCTGATCCTGAATATTTCGACTATTTCAATGAAATCCAAGCGTAAAAATAAAAGAAATAAAAATGGAAAAAGCCTAAACCATTTTTTTATACCTCAAGAGGAAAAAAGCAAAAATTATTTTTCTACTTCTGAAGACGAAGTAATTGATATGGAATATGAAGATGAAGAGAGCTGTGAAAGCTCTTGTACTGAAGAAATTTTTGAAAATGAAAATATCGAAGACGCTTTTAATGAACGGAATTCTGAAATAAACAAAAATCGACAAATAAATATCAGGGAAAATCTCGAAAATGATAATAATTCAAAATAGGAAGAAAACCGTCCACCCCCGGAGCCACCTCTACCCAATTCAAAATCTATCAAGCAAATTTTAATGAATAAAAATATCGTTAAATGTTGCGATCAATTAACGATGCGAAAAGATAATTATGTATATTTTGTTACAACAAATGGAAATCCTCGAAATAGTGGTTCAAAAAGTCTATAAAAACGTGGAGCCTTACCAAAATTTTAAAACTTATAAAAGGGAACAGCGAAAGAAATTAAAAAAGGAAACTATTATCATTTTCCCCTTCTGATTGAGGGATAAATTCGAGACAATTTATCTGAAACCTTAAGGTGGCTTGATCGTTTTTGAAAAAAATTACAGACTGCTCTGAAACTTAGAGATTATCTCAATAAAATATGCTAGATTCATTTGGAAAAAAGAAATACCGTGGTTGACGATGTCATTGCCGAAACAATCGCTACCGAAAAAATGTCAGTTTAACACGTAGTCTTACGGGATTCCTCGTCAAAATCGGCGAAACACCGGAAAAAATCACAAGTCCCCATAAATCAAATATATACTAGTACTTTCGATTTTGAGGAATCTATTAGTGTTATAAAAACGAAGGGTTGACGACTTCAATCAAGAGAAAATTGCGAAAAAGGTACAGAATATAGAAATCGCCTCGAGGTGAAACTAATAATTTTTTACTGTCGCTTTCTTCCGTGATTCTTTACCCTTCTACTTAGATGTTACTATAATAAATATGATTATTAAAAAAATAAGTAGCAATGAGCATTCATGTAAGACGTGCCCCCACGGTGCCCCTCACTTCATACGACACCAAACGCTCAAGCCACCTTAAATAATATAAAATTGTCAATTTATATATTACTCGAATTATCTCAAAAATTGAATTTACGATCAATTAGTATTTCAAAGACATCAAAAATCAAACATATAGCTTGGGAAGAAATAAAATTAATATTTGATTCAGTTTTTGCAAATTCACTTACGAAAATAATAGTTTGTAATGGCATAACGCAATATCCAACAAAAGAACAAAGATCACAATTAATTGAAAAAGCACACGCCTCAGCATTAGGAGGCCATAAAGGTGTCACAAAGACCTATAATCGAATTCGCCAAAAATTTTTTTGGGAAAATATGAAAGTCGATATTCAAAAGTATATTCAAGGCTGTTTACAATGCCAAATAAAAAAATTAGTTCGGGTTAAAACTAAAAATCCTATGGTTATTACTGATACACCCACTACTGCCTTTGAAAAAATATCAATGGATATTGTTGGTCCACTACCAGAAACAAAGTCTGGAAATCTGTATATTCTTACTATACAAGACAAGTTTACAAAATATTCTCTAGCTATACCCCTTCCTAATCATCAAGCTGGTACAATAGCAGACGCGTTCGTGAAAAAATTTATTTGCATATTTGGATCGCCAAAAGGAATACTAACGGATCAAAGCAGAGATTTTTGAAGCAATTTATTTAAAAAATTAGCAAAATGCTTTAGAATCAAACAATTTCGTACCACAGCTTTTCACTCTCAATCCAATGGATCACTTGAACGATCACATCATGTCCTAGGTGAATATCTCAAACAATTTGTAGCAAAAAACTCAGAATGGGACGATTGGCTAGAATTAGCAATGTTCTCATATAACACAAGTGTACACGAAACCACAATATGTACGCCTTACGAATTAGTTTTTGGCAAATTAGCCCGTGAACCCTCTAGTGAACCTCTGTCACAAAATGAAAAATTGCAAACCTATGATGATTATTTGATCAACTTTGTCACACAACTGCATGAAATGCGAACATAAGCAAGAGAAAACCTCACAAAGGCAAAAGAAAAATCAAACATGTACCACGATAGAAAAATAAATCCCTTGGAAATAAAAATTGGGGATAATGTATTTTTATTAAGAGGAGGAAAAATTAAAAAACTGGATAATCAATACACAGGACCTCACGAAGTTTTAGATTTACTAGGAAAAGGAAGTGTAAAAATGAACATAAAAGAAAAACCGACTGTAGTTCACGTCAATCGAATAAAAAGACCGCACGTAAATATACAAAATTGATTAACTGAATTTAAGTTCAAACTTAAAACAATATAAACTTTGCATAAAACCAAATTTTAGAAACATGTAAAAGTAATAATAATCAATCGCAATGCCATGTTTTGAAGAAATCAATTTTAGATTTAACCAAGTTTTTTCTTTTCAATGTACCAAGTTACAACGTATATTAATTCATATATGTAATCAGCAATCCTAATATTTTTTAAATCTCTATTATTAATATTATATATGTCAAATTCTCTTTTTACTAATGTATACATCAACGATCGTAATTCTTGGAAATTACTCTTTAGTATTTTATACCTATTCGATAAAATTTTACAATTTTTCATCTTCTCGTCATCAACAATCATTATGTTGTAAGTTTGAATAGTTATTATCAATCAAAAAAAAAATTGTCAAATTACCTACAATTACCACTATAACATATGTAATCAATGATTGTAATATTTCCAGAATTGTATCCTCTGTTATTACTATGCATTTATGTAAAACTTGTTACAAATTTTTGATTCGCAACAATAATTTAAAATGTAACTTCCTATGTATAAACGAAATTTTTTATGTTATGAATTGTTGAATTCAACTGAAAATATGTACTTGATTGAGTAAGCATCCTGGATTAAAAATGTATTCTTCTACCGAAGTTTCGATCGCGGATCGTTAACCCCCAGCGTTCCAATTAAGGGGGAGGTGTCACGTCCCGCGACTCTACCGCTACAAGTAATACGCAGATTAAGAAACCAATAAAGGGATCAAGACAGCATTACAGCGAGTGTGATTTTATCGACGCAAGTTATAGACAAATCTACAAATCAATAGGATGATCAATATGAAATTACCATGTGTCGTTATAATACCCACACATGATAAAAAATCGACTGACCCAGAGAGAAATTGAATGAAGCCCTACAATACCAACACACTACCGTCACAACATGCAACTTGTAATAGCATGTGACTTGTAATAACATGCGACTGGTAATAACATGCGACTGCTCATAACATTTTACTCGTCATAGTTGACCTTTCAAAGTTCTATAAGAAGCGAAAGTTCCAATAGAGTTCATTTCAGTTAGTTAGTCAACGTCCGATTTCTACAATGTAACCAACGCGAGTCCAGTCCAGTGCCATCGAATCTATAACGCGAGTGCAATCCAGTCAGTCTAGTCCAGCTTCACCAGATTTCTACCGCTACACAACCCAAATTCTAACCCGACACTGAGTTCAACGACTCTTAAAAGTGAAGGGGAATCACCTATCAAATTCTCTTTAAAACTGGGATCAAAGAATCAGCTAATTCAAACGTCTGGACTACGAGTTTACTATATAACAGCAACTATCTCAAGATTACAACGGAGACTCAACTGACCACATTCGCCTTACTGGACTCAATTAATCATCAACCAATTGACAACTCAGGGTAATTACGAGGGTATTTCAAATTTCAATTAAATTTCTATTGTCAATAAATATATTTTATATCATTAACCATTCTTAATCACTGACTATTCCTCATCCCTTAGAGAGGATCCTTCTGATCCTTACATAAAACGAGATCTTTTAAGAAGAGAAATATTACGTTTCTGACGTAATAATATGAAGAGTTAGAATAAAACGATTTATATTCTATAAAATGATATACTCCCGTAATTTCAATTTATTTATGTTGAAGCGACATTGAGAACTCAATCATTAATTTGAAGTACTAATATTACATTCAATAAAATTTGAAGATCCGTAATCTTTTTTAAAATATATCATTTATATCGATCTATCAATTTAAAAAAATATTTAAAACTTACCTTTTACGTTAACACTTCTTGAATTTTGTATTCGTTCACTCGTTTCGGATATACTTATAGATACACTTTTTGTGAGGGTTGAAACTGAAATGTTGGAAAATAAAAGTAATGGTGTAAGAAAATTTGCTTGGGAAATTCCGGTTGTAAAACTATCGTCACATAATACTGATGGGTACAATCTGCAGTGCCGGATTCATGGAAGAGTTGAAGGGGCTCCAAAATATACTGACGGATTCTGCGTCTGAAGCTTAGGACAGGTTACAAAAATATTTTTATGTGCCACTGGCGCGCAAACTCGTTTTTTCGCTACAGTTAACAGTAGCGCAATGTAGTACATTGCGCTACAAAGGAATGAAATGTAAAAATTGAACTGCGCATGCACCCATAGCCATGAAACGAAGCTCAATCTTTCTTATTCTTCTTCTTCTTCGTACAGCGTTAGCATCTTACTGGCAAAGCCTTGTAAATTTGAACTGCGCATGCGTCTACTAAAATCCATTACTACTACACAAGATCGATAAAATCAAAATGGCCGGGACTAGTCGTGACATATCAAGTATAATGACTAGCGCCGCAAACAACTACAATACTAGATTAGATTCAAGTGTATGCATAAAAACTCGTACACTGAGAAAAAATCCTGGGCATAGTGACGTGTATATGTAGTTGAAAATGTCCTTAACTACTTTTTGTGGCTGAATTCAAGCAATGGTTGACCCGTCAATGTAGGTACTAAAAGTGGTCGCAGTGACTAAGTAATGTAGTCACAGCGACTATGTAATGTTGTCACAGTCACTATATATAAGTGTCAACTATAAAGTTATGTTAAATCAAATTGCTAAAATCAAATGCATGAAATCACTACGTGGAACATTGTATTTTTCATAGCAGCTCTTTTGAAAATCTGTTTATCGGCATCTGTAGAGCTGGTTGAAACTTTAAAAGTAGTAGGATTTAAAATCACAGTTTCGAGCCGCTCGACACTTCAAATCAAATTCTCAAAAGAGTTGCTATCAGTTGCTATAAAAAATAATATGCATTACTCGAAATAATACACAGCGAATTCAACGAGTGTGAAATTTGCTACACTGGTTATAGCGACTACGTTATTCTATCTATGACAACTCAATGTTTCAAGTTCACATAGCTAGGTTTAAGAGTTAAGGACAATTTCAACAGTGTTAACTAGTCGCCACGACCAGGTATTCAGAATCAATTCAGAATATGGCTACCATGGCTACAAATCATGTTACTGTAGCCATGGGTCAAGTAGCGACAACAAGTCTCCCTCGTTACAGTCACTTTTTTATTTCCAACTACATTATCCCTAGTCATTATGACCAGATGCTATTTTTCTCTGTGTATACGCACCGGAGTCACATAAAATAGAATACGTGCCAATGCACACAATTCGGGAAATTACGTGACCCGTGACAATGCTCGCAGGACTGATCGCGCCTCAGCTTCGTCTCGGCTTTGTCTCGGCTTCGTCTCGGCTTTGTCTCGGCTTCGTCTCGGCTTTGCCTCAACTACGTCTCGACTACGCCTTGGCTCCGATCTCCTGCGAGCATTGTCGCTCGTCACGCAATAACCCTCATTGTGTGCCAGGCACGTAATATACTATTGTTTTAATAAATACTTTATACTATTCTCAATTATTTCGTAATAGTTACTGTATTTTAATATACAAATGTACAAAAATACACAGAGACGAATACGCAATGACTACAACAAATATAACTGTAACAAATAAAAGACTTTTCACAGAGAATATTTTTCAAGTGGTAAAACCTATTGAAAATTCTATCTTGTCTTAAAAAGACATTTGTCTCAAATAGTGCTACAAATAAATCTAAACACATTTTGTTTTAAAATCAAAATTCGAAAAACTGTTGCACTTTGAAGTTTTCAAATTTTCTTCGAAAATTTCATGTTTGAGGGTTTCAAGAATTTTGTTTAGAATTCTAGATTATTTTCAAATAGTCATACAAGTAAGTCTAAATATATTTTCTTCTAAAATCAAAATTCGAAAAACTGTTGCACTTCGAAGTTTTCAAATTTTTTCGAAAATCTCATTTTTGGGAAATTCAAGACTTCTCTTTAGAGTTCTGGATTCGACTCAAGCAGTTCAACCAATATGTCCAAATACATTGAGATTTGAGATTTAACCTTTTAAGAGCCAAAATGGCGTAAACGATACACCGGTTCTTGAATCCGTGTAACTTATGCTATTCACGACTGAAAAAATTGAGAGGAATATACTTTTGAAGTTCAAGACGTGCCCTTTACAATGGTAAATACAAAATTGATCTAAAGATTTATTAATTATAAAAAGCTTCAGTTTAAATAAAAAAAGCACGATTTTTTCAATATTTTTTTTTTAAAGCGAGTTTTGAAAGGTTTCCCTTTCTGTCAACGACCTGCAAAATTTTTACTCGGTGGAATAAATATCTGAACTTTAAGTAAGTGTGGTTCAGAGATTAATTTTTCACTTTAGTCTTTACAAAAAGGCGCCCGAATTACAAAATTTTCACCATACATTCAGGATTTTTTTTTAGTTTCTGACATTTGATCAATTTTAATTCACTCACAGGTCAGATTTAAAAAGTGTCAAAGGGACACACATGAAGGTGGAGCGTTTCGGCGGGTTTTTCCCTAAGAAAAAAAATATAACTCACGATTTTCTTTTGATCTTTTCGATCACACGAAACTAATCAATCAGACGGGTTGAGATCTGTTTCTCTATTAAAATTGTGGTTTCTTTAGCGTCCAGGTTCTCTGGAAGTAGGTGTTCCTGGCGAAGTCATTCTCGTCGATTTCTGACTTTCCTCGTCACCTCGGTTGATCTCTGATTTGCCCCTATCAATCCCTACCTATCTGAATTTGGCAAAAGAAGGGCTAATTTGGCCATTTCCAATTCGTTTTAATCACCCGATGGGGAGCCAATAAGAATTATTAACAGAAGTTTATTAGAAAAATTAAGTTTTTATTAAATAATTAATATTTTGCCGCGTTGTCTAGTTGGTACGGTGCGCGCTTCGCTGCGCGTTAAAAAGAGCTTTTTCTCATATTTTTAACTTTGCTAAATCCCGAGAAAAATGCCCTTTTGCATCTTCCTGCATTTATGTGTAATAATAAAGGTATCATAATAAAGGAAAATAGATCAACGTGTCGTCATTTCATGAACGGCCTTGACTCACTGTTTAGGAGCGAGGCATACACACAAATATTTTCATTAGTTTAAATGCCTACACTAGTTATCTAATTTATTTCTAATCTCAGTTTGAAGTAACGAATTAAAATTAGATAAGAATATTTCGCGAGTTCAATAACGTAATTATAATAAAATAATAGGATGAAATATACGGGTAGAGATTTGATGAGATAATGGTTATTTTATTCTAGCTGAGACTGGATCGTCTCAATGCCCCCCTAAACGAAGTGATCTTTTACGCAGCAAAAGATTGATTCGTTTGGGAATATAGGAGCATTATGCATGTAATATAAAGATAATGTCAATATGCTAATATGTATGATAGAAAATTCTTTTTTATTATTATTTTTTTTTTTTGATTTTTTTAATTTTTATTAATTTAATAATAATCTTCCCTATCACTACACGATATATAATTATATGATTATATGACTACAATCATACAATGAACCCAAAATCAATCATATTACTATGGTCATAACTGTTATCATAATTAGCTTTTTAACAACAATAACGAATTTTTTATTTTATACTTTTTTTATGCCATGTCGCCCCAATGCCCCCCCCCACCCCTCAAACGAAGTAATTCTCTGTCCATAAAGATTAATTCGTTTCAGGACCTAACCTGAAGCTTGCATAATTATAAGAATCTCCTCTTTATTAATTTCAACAAAATATGCCTTATATTTGAGGTTCATTCCTCTTCCATGTGAGAATAAATAATGGAAGTTCCTTGAACGTGGGTAGCCCTGCCGGAGAAGACTAACCACTCTACCAAGGACCAACCATCTCTCTGGGATATCCCATCACCGACGGCGACTTCCCCACTGATTTTTCCAACTTCAAAGTTGATACAGGCAGTGTTGATGAAGTCGGTAAAGCACTCGCAGGTTTCTCTGCTCCATATGTTAAAACGGGGTGGTTTTACGCCTTGTACGGCGCACTGAATTGCGAATGCCGGAATTTATGCATGGTCCTTTCCCAGGTAAAAAACCTTCTCGAGGTTTACTTCTAGGTAAATGCCCTCATCTACGTCAAAAATCACCAACTCGGAACTCGTTTCGTGGATGATTATGTATCCCCTCCCGGTTTGATGTTCCGAGTCCAGGTACGCAATCGGGGTCATCGTATGAGCGTCCTCCGCTCTGATCCTCAACCATGGGGGCGCTTCCTGGTATATCTCGTCTAGTTCCTTCTTCAGTGCAGCATATTCCTCCTCTCGATCCCAATCTCTGACCAATCTTTGAAGTTTTAAGGGCTGCAGCACTGGACAGGCCTTACATTGTAGGTCATCCCGACAGAAATCAGAGGATTTGGGATCTGATTTGAGGGTCCTGCCAATTCCTGGGCATCCCCCGACCATGGTGTTTGGGCCATCGTTGATGAGAGCTGCTTAGAAGAACCAACGAAACAAAAAAAAATTTCTCAAAAAAAAAAGTCTGCAAATGTCAGTAAAAAAACTGAAATCCCCCTTTCTTCTTTTGATTCAGGGTTCCATAATATGAAGGTTCCAGGTCTGATTTGTTTTTTGATCTGATATGGACCTTCATAAATTTGTAGAAATTTCTTTAGAATTTTTCTTCTTGGATCTGACTCGTTTATAGCTTCAACAAGTACAGTGTCACCTTCCTTTAGAGCCGTTAAACGATGATCTTTGTTGAATTTAGCAGCTCTTTTCAAACCATTCTCAGAGATATTATTTTTAGCTAACTCTAATTTTATTTCGTAATCGGTTTCTGGGCCATAAGGGGGGAAATTTAGCCAATTTTTCCATGCCCGTTTCGGCTTTTTATTAAAATGGAGTTCTATAGGAGTGAACTCTGCGGTATCGTGGTGTGTTTCGTTCGTACAACTTTTTATTATTTTTATCCAGCTCCACCAGGAACTGTGGTTTTCTTTTACAAGTGATCTGAAAAACCTAGATAGTTCTCGTTGGATTCTTTCCACGATATTGCCTTGTGGGTGTCTTATTGAAGAAAACACTTGTTGAATACTTGTCTCTTTAAGAAAGTTTGACCATTGTGGAGAGGTGAATTGTGTTCCATGGTCAGTTATTATTTTCAGAGGTTTTCCAAACCTAGGAAAATGGTCCTTGTTTAGCTTGCTAATTACAGCCTTAGTGTTGGCCCTTCTTAATGGATACAAAACCACGAATTTCGAGAAAGCATCAATGGTTGACAGGATGTATTTGAATCCGCCCTTTGATGGTTTCAGAAAAACAAGTTTGGTTGCTAACCTTGTTTCTCTGACATGAATCACAAGTTGATAGACGTTGTCTGACCATTTTTGCCAGTTTTGGATAATAGAAGTATTCCTTTAGCATCTTGATTACCTTTAAAGGTCCAATGTGGGCATACATTTCGTGACATTCATCTATCAGGTCACGAATAATGCTTTTGGTCACACATAAACGTTTGTTTTCCCCATTTACGAAGTATAATAAACCATCATAAATCTCATATTTGTTGGTTTTCTTCTCTTCGACTTCATTGATTTTCTGTTGTAAAGTAGGGTCCAATTGTTGCTCCTGACTGAAATTTTGAAGTTGGTTTCGCAATCTAGATGAAGGCCTTTTTGCCAAAGCATACAAGATTATTTTACCATTGCCATGGTTCACCTTTTTATCATCTTTACTTCCAGATAATCGACTTAGAGTGTCTGCCACTGAGTTATTTTTACCAGGGCAGTGCTCCATTGAAATTTCATAACCTTGGATGGCCATAATCCACCTAGTGAGCCTTCCACTTAAAAGTTTACACGTTTTTAGGAATATCAAAGCTTTATGATCGGTTCTTATTACGATTTTTCCGTCTATTACATAGGAACGAAATTTTTGCAGGGCCCAAACGATCGCCAACAGCTCTTTTTCAGTAGTGTAGTATGCCAGTTCAGCACCCTTCAACGTGCGGCTAGCATAAACGATTGGGCACGTGTTTCCATCCTCATCGAGTTGGGAAAGGATAGCAACCAGTGCCAAATCACTTGCATCTGTTTGCAGGTAAAAAGGCTTTTTAATATCTGGGTAGTTTAACAAAACTGAGCTGCAGAAGAGGGTTTTTATTTCTTGAAAAATATGTCTCTATATTTTTTCAGAACCTCCCAAAATTTCCTCTTTTCTTCTCCATCAAGTAGCTCGCATTTTGCCACCTTTTCTTCAATTTCATCATCCGTTATGCAGTATTTTTCTTCGATTTGATCATATTCCTTAACATTTCTAAATTCTTCGTTATTTTCTGGGCAGTTATCTTCAATTTGTAAGTCGTTTGGATCAATACTTGTTAATTCCCCGTCAGGCTCCATATTTATTTCATGGAAAAGCCTGATACTTTTTTCTTCATTATTTAAAAATTTAATTCTAATTAGTTTATCCAAATTTCGCAGTACAATATTATTTTCCTCCATATCGATCCTTCCCTTGAACTTTTTGAGTAAATCTGCGCCCAGAATACAGTTTTTATTTAGTTTGGGTATTATTATTAATACGCAAGAATATGTTTCTTCATTTAGGTTCAAATCCGCATACAATTGGTGCTTTAGTTTTACAGGTTTTACGCCCGTGGCTCCTACTACGCTCGTACCAACAATTGGTAATATCTCGCAACTCTTAAATTTATTTTTATTGTTTTCAAAGAAGTTTTCGGATATGCAAGTGATTTCGCTGCCAGTATCTATTAGTGCTTCAGTTTCAACTCCTTGAATTTTGACACGAATATTTGGACAACTATCATCATTATCAGTAATTTTAATATCTTCTGGTTCGAGTAAATCCTCCCTAACATTTAATTCTAGAGGTGTTCTCATGTTATTCCACCCTGGGTTTGCCTCCAATACCTTAATATTTAACTGCCCAGGGCTCTCTAGTTTCCCTGCTTATCAGATACCTCGATGTCGTTAACAATGTTTGACATGAAGGTTCGCTATCATTTATTAAATTTAAATTCTCATTGCTACACCTTTGCATTGTGCGTGGCGCGTTAGCAACCAGAAGCACTTTCCTTATTCCTTCATTCGTATTTCCGGAGTTTCCCCGCTGCGCCCCGTTGTCGCCATTTCGAGGCTGCCCATGTACGTTAACGCCTCTATACGGGGTGTTTACATTATCATTTCGATGATACACACACTTTTTTTTCGTATCCATTACCGCTTACTCTCGAGTTATAATTTCTTTCTTTTATATCACGCCCATTATTATCGTGGGCCCGGTTTGCGCCAAGATGGCCTGAAAGATTTAAGTCACGCCTATCGAAACGAGAGTTATACCCGGGCCCCGGGTATAACCAGTGTCTCCAGAACGTGGGATTTTTCGGCCCCCACCACGTTCCCATCTGGGAGAAACAAATGCAAACGTGGCGTGTCAGTGTGTCGGCTCTGCTACACGCTGCGGTCACCAGCTTCGTGTAAAGCCGAAGGTGCACGAAGACGGACTTCGTTACAATGCTTGAGTTTTCAAGTTATTTTTAGATTTCACGCTTTCGTTTATCGAGTCGAAATTAAGAATTGTATTTTTCTCGAGTACGTGCGAAAGAGGCGCGAAGCAGACGACGAATTTGAATTTACGAAGTATATAGTTCAAGAAATAACAATTTTCTTCAATTTCTTGAAGAAAGTCTGCATGAAATAAACATCAGTATGATCTTGGAAAATTTCATGAGGGTTTCAACACTTCAAAAATAAACTTTCAGTGAAATTTAGTGACAATAAATGTATTAAATTTGAATCAATATATAATTTTCCATTCCAATTTATATACTTCTTACTAATTTTGTACATTTAACAATTTTTCAATTAGAACAATATTTTCTATCAAGATAAAATGAACATAAAATTCAAGTTCATAATTTATATTTTCAGTTATATGTTAGAAATATTTTCATCTCACATTTTTGTAGTCTAAGCACAAACTTTTCATTCCAAAACTTAAAATCTCTACGGAAATGGAAAATTGTCTAATAGCAGTAGATAAATTAAAAAGCTAAAATATGTGTTTATTGGTATTTCCATATTAACATATAAATATCAATCAACTTTAAATTTTACATAAAAATGTTCGTTCGAAGTGTTCAAATCTTGTTACAATTTGAAAAGATTTTATGGAGGAGTGCAATCTTCTGGATGAAATATTTTGTAGTTCTTAATTTGTCTGTCCGTCTGAAATCGTAGTAAGATTTGAACAGTAAACAACAAATTTTCCAATAGAATTCAGGATCAATAATAGTTGATTCAGGAAATACTTCAACTCTGTAGAGCATTTTTGTATTTCGAATTCAAAATGTGTGCTTAAGCCACAAAAAAGTAAGCTGGAAATGTAGATATAAAACTAATTATGTCATGTTTATGTCTTCTTAATGGAAAATACTTTGCATATAATTCTCTAATTCGATATTTTTTTAATGTATGAACATTCAAGAAATTGATAAATATTCCATCTTTTTATAGGAACTAAAAATTTCCGGATAATTCTTTGATTGAGAAAGCTAAAAATTTGTCAAATATTGTAAATCGGCTACTTTAAGCAAAAAATTATGTTAGAAATATTTTATCAAAAAAAAATAAGACACATTAAATTACGGTTTAAAATCCACATTCATAGATTGATGGTAAAAGCAGTTTAAAGTTTTTTAATCTTACGTTTTAGTGACGTATGCACAGACTTTTAATCAGATAAATGAAATGCTTTATAGAAAGTCAAAATTTTCTTATTACTGCACTTAATCAAATTTATAAAGTAAAAATATTTTATAACTGATGCTTTCACTCAATTCATTAAACATTCATTAATTGAAAATTGTACTCAAAATTTAATCTTGCAGCGTTCCAATATTCCCACAATGTTACAAAATCTTATTAATCATTATTTTAGTCGAATTATTTTCAAAATATTTAAAAAATAAATGTAAATATTTTGATTAAATACTCTGTCAAATTTTGCATTTGACTGATCTTGCAAAATTGTTAAAAGTTTTGAATACCGATAGAAGAAACTTTAAATGAAATTTTATGTCCATAAATGCTTAAAGTTCTATATAGAAATATCAACTACAACATTCTCAAATTTTATAAATAAGCTACTAAATTCAAAAAGTTTCGGATTTTTTTGAAAACTGTACAAATTTCAGATATGAATCAGTCAAAATCTACTGATTATCAGTGAAATTTGACTGATTTAAATAACTAAAAACAGGTTACTGTGAATCAGTCAAATTTCACTGATTACTTCAGTGAAAAGCAACTGATTTAACAGTGAAAAATATTGTTTCCACTGATGATTCAGTGAAAAGGCAAATCACTGATTCAATCAATGAAAATTTGACTGATTCAGATTTAGAGTGTATACAAATTTCAAATATAAAGTGTACTCTGTACATTAATCAAACAAATTTAGAAGATGAATATTTTAATAAATATTCCTAAATATTATTGGAATATGATACATATCGATTTAGAAAAACTTCCTCAAAGTACTCAGACATTTTTCTTATTTTACGATATTTTTGCACCATGTTTGACCTTTGGGTAGGATTCAAGAAAACAATTGTAGACATACTTTCATTACTTAGTAAAATACTATGAAGACTTGCTTTTTAAATTAAAGCGAAAACTTTTAAAACCTTTAACAATCGGTTGCATAGATACTGCTCTTATCTTGGACGCAATTAGAGAAATAGGTTTTTTTGCTTTTTTTTAGATCTAGTTTTTGCCTTAAACATAAAAGAAAGAAAACACATTTGAAATATTAAAATAGAAAAGCTGGTTCATTCTTAGAGAATCCCAAATATTCTGAAATAAAACTCCTTTCCACACCACCACGGAGGTAGAGTTTACTAGTAATAGTTCAATAAATTTTATGTACTCTAAATAAATTTTTTCGTAATTGCAGAAAACTTATTCCAAATACAAAAATTGTATCTTTAAATGTACAGGATAATTAATTATAAAAATCGTTCGAATTTGAATTTCAAGGACTTGTACACACTTTCAAGGCATATCGTTTTTCCTTTTGCAAAAATTTTTAAAACTTCTAATTTTTCATGTAATTGGGAGTACATTTAAAAAAAAATTGTTTTCTCTATTTTCACTCGCGCTAGCTTAACAAATTTTCAGAATTTTACGATTTTATTAATATTGTATTAAGTGTCTACATTTCTTGAAACTATCTACAGGAGAAAAATTTTAATACTTTAGTAAAGAAAGGTTTCTGAAAAGTTGTAGCTCAATCAGATTAATAGCCAAAAAGTTACCAATGTTTTAAATCGCAAACGAACGGTATAGAGGTCAAATTGGAGACGAAAACAAATAATAATAGCAACCTTCTTTTGTTTTCTTCTAAGATATACTTGATTCTCGCTTTATGCGTTATTTGAGAAGGCAAGAGTGTGGATTCTTCATATTTTTATCGTAATTCCTTATTGAAAACGGCAAAAGTAAGAATATTATATTATTATTTGGTGATACGTGAGTGCTCTTACGTACGTTATTGTTTGATGCTTGTGGGTAAGATTATTTTGTGAAACTTAATTTGTGTGCAGATTACAAATTATTCACATTCGCTCAATTTTATCGACTTTTCATCTTATTCATTCTTTTCAAATAATTCTGTTTTCCTTCGTCGTATAATTTATTGTTCACAATGAGTAATCCGGTTGACCCAAATTCGAGTGTTTTGAAGGACAGCCAGGTTCAAACGAAGGTTGACCACCGTTTGAACTCTGGTTCAAACGAATGTCAACCCGCTAGAAAAGTCATGAAAAATGCAAAAAACTTTCAGTTGGGATGGTTTGAGGAATTTCCGTCGTGGAGAGAGTGGGTGGTTACATTAGCAGATGAAACAAGATTTCATTGCAAAATTTGCAATAAAACGTTGCTATGTGGCAAATCGGAAATTGAAAAGCATGAAGCATCTTTATCACACAGAAAGAAGCAAGAGTTTTCAAATAAATTAGAATGTTATGGAGTAGTAAGTGAAAATTCTTCTAATGTAACTGCCAATTACCATTCGCGATTTCATCAGAATTGATAGGACTTTTCCAAGATATGGAACCTTCGGTTTTAAAAGACGTTAGATTGAGCCACACTAAAATGGTCCTAGTTGTAAATAACGTCGTATGTGCTGCTGAAACTGATCGCATGGCAAATATTTTGCGTAAGCAATCATTTTCAGTGTACGAAGACGAAACGACCGACAGGACTCTAGAAAAGTGGCTGTCATTAATGGTTCGATATGTGGAGCCAACGACATTTTCTGTCAGGGTGGAATTGCTCCAGCTTATTAATGTAAATGCTTCGGATTGTTCTGCCTCTAAAATTTTTGATGCGTTCGAAAAAGCATTGTCCGGGCAGAAAATCCCTTTATCTAATATCTGTGCTTTAGCTTGTGATAATGCACAGGTGACAGTCGGCAATAGGTCCTCATTTAAAACAAAATTAAAGGAAAAAAGTCCCCGTTTAATTGTTTTCCCGTGTGTCTCGCATTCGTCAGCAATTGTAGCAAAATATGCTTGTGCCACAATTCCAGATGTAGAGGATATAATCAAAGATTTGCCAGCTTTTCTTAATGCTAGCTCCAAGCGAACGGCTATTTTTCGATCGATTGTTTTGTAATTAGGAAATGACTATCAAAAAATTCCTAGTCATTCTGAAACTCGCTGGCTTGTCCGCTATCGATGCATACATATTATAATAAAGAATTGGGAAGTTGTTCTTCAGTATCTTATGGTCCTCGTATCTGAGAAGGTAGAGAAGGCCAAACACTTGTTAGGAAAAATTCAGAATCCTTTGACACTCGCATATTTCCTATTCTTGAAATTTACTTTGAATAGGTTCAACGTATACAATGCTAAATTTCAAAGTTGCGAAACAATGGTTCAGGAACTCCAGCCAAACTCGGCTAAATTCTTCGTATGGATTCTTAGCCGTTATTTGAAAGAGGGTCTTCTTCAACCGAATTTATTCTTTCAAATCATTAGAAATGTTAACTTTGCAGATCCTAGTAATCAAAAGCCGCTTCAAGACATTGACGTTGGTAAGGAAAGGCGAGAATATTTCCAGCAGCAACTTACAAAAAAGAAATTTCAAATAGTAGAAGTTGATCTATTTCTTCGTAATTGCTTGAAATTTTATGTCACAGCAAGCGAAGAAATTCGCAATCGACTTCCTTTTGATGACATCTTCTTGTCTTGCGTTGCTGTTTTCCGGCCTCAAGTAGCTTTCTATGCTGATCGAAGCGAAACTTTTCCTAGGGTCTGGAAAGTTTGTCAAGATTTAGGGTCGTTTGATAGAATAGGTGTACAAAAAGAGTGGGATTCTTTACTCAAAATCAGACAGGAACTCAAAGAAAAGTGGTCGAATTTATCTTTTGACGAAATGTGGTCTAGTATCGGTGTATCTTCGACGAGTACAGGAGAAAAACTTTTTCCAAATTTGACCTCAGTATTGAATCATGTTCGGAGTCTTCCCTCATTCAAATGCTGAGGCGGAGCGAGGTTTCTCCATGCTCACGGACGCGAAAACTCCCAAAAGAAATCGCTTAGGAAACAGGACGGTCAACTCAATTTTTGTTACTCGATCAGCCCTAAAGGCGAGAGCTGAAACAGCCAGAACAACGAGCATCACTTCGAAGCATTTGCAATTAATGACCGAAAATCTATATGAGATGGCAGAAAGTGATAGGGAAAGTGGTTTGTCGCTCTTCGCTCACGCAGGAGAGGATTAATTCTAATGGCCAAGGCATGACGTTTATCAATTTCAAACCCCTTTCTTACTCACAAAATAATGACATTTTATTTCTTATATCAGAGATACGTTCTTTATTCCTTTCTTCGCGTGCCTCGGGTATGGAAATTGTTTAGTTTTAATTATTATTTTGTGAGTAAGAAAACATACTGAAATTGAGTAATATCACGCTTTGGGCATAAGTGAGAGGCAAGGGGACTCACAATAATCAAGCACCCCAAATCATCCCGAATTAATCAAAATTCTTCATTATTTGATTTAAAACAAAACATTTTTGTTCGACGTATACTGGCATTTGATAAAGGCAAGCCTGAAGTTCGGGCTACATTTGTAGCGTTTTTTACCACTTTGCTTCATTTTTTTCCTTTTTTCTTTTTGCTTGAAATCAAAAACCCTTTTCGTTTCGTAGGACGTGGACTAGGTCTACAGGGGATACCACGTAAAAAAAACGAGCCTTAAACTCTACCTCCGTGGTGGTGTGGAAAGGAGTTTTATTTCAGAATATTTGGGATTCTCTAAGAAGGAACCAGCTTTTTTATTTTAATATTACAAATGTGTTTTCTTTCTTTTATGTTTAAGGCAAAAACTAGATCTAAAAAAAGCAAAAAAACCTATTTCTCTAATTGCGTCCAAGATTAGAGCAGAATCTATGCAACCGATTGTTAAAGGTTTTAAAAGTTTTCGCTTTAATTTAAAAAGCAAGTCTTCATAGTATTTTACTAAGTAATGAAAGTATGTCTACAATTGTTTTCTTGAATCCTACCCAAAGGTCAAACATGATGCAAAAATGTCGTAAAATAAGAAAAATGTCTGAGTACTTTGAAGAAGTTTTTCTAAATCGATATGTATCATATTCCAATAATATTTAGGAATATTTATTAAAATATTCATCTTCTAAATTTGTTTGATTAATGTACAGAGTACACTTTATATTTAAAATTTGTATACACTCTAAATCTGAATCAGTCAAATTTTCACTGATTGAATCAGTGATTTGCCTTTTCACTGAATCATCATTGGAAACAATATTTTTCACTGTTAAATCAGTTACTTTTCACTGAAGTAATCAGTGAAATTTGACTGATTCACAGTAACCTGTTTTTAGTTATTTAAATCAGTCAAATTTCACTGATAATCAGTAGATTTTGACTGATTCATATCTGAAATTTGTACAGTTTTCAAAAAAATCCGAAACTTTTTTGAATTTAGTAGTTTAGTTATAAAATTTGAGAATGTTGTAGTTGATATTTCTATATAGAACTTTAAGCATTTATGGACATAAAATTTCAGTTAAAGTTTCTTCTATCGGTATTCAAAACTTTCAACAATTTTGCAAGATCAGTCAAATGCAAAATTTGACAGAGTATTTAATCAAAATATTTACATTTATTTTTTAAATATTTTGAAAATAATTCGACTAAAATAATGATTAATAAGATTTTGTAACATTGTGGGAATATTGGAACGCTGCAAGATTAAATTTTGAGTACAATTTTCAATTAATGAATGTTTAATGAATTGAGTGAAAGCATCAATTAAAAAATATTTTTACTTTATAAATTTGATTAAGTGCAGTAATAAGAAAATTTTGACTTTCTATAAAGCATTTCATTTATCTGATTAAAAGTCTGTGCATACGTCACTAAAACGTAAGATTAAAAAACTTTAAACTGCTTTTACCATCAATCTATGAATGTGGATTTTAAACCGTAATTTAATGTGTCTTATTTTTTTTTGATAAAATATTTTTAATATAATTTTTTGGTTAAAGTAGCCGATTTACTCGATTAAAAATTGGTCAACTTGTATATTTCAAAATTCTGTAATAAAAGTATTTTCATATTATGTTTTTGTATCCTATGCGTAGAATTTTAATTTTAAAATTGAGATTTCTCACAAAGAAGAAAGATTGTCTTATTAAAGCAGTTTATTCCCAGAAGTTAAAAATCATTTACCTAACATTTCGATTCCAAACATTGAATATTTATTGACTTTGAATAAAACAGAAAAAAAATGTTTATGAAGTTTTAAAATTTTTTTACAATGTTACGAATTGGGCCGAATTTAGAATTACGAAATCTTTCATTAGAAAAAGAAAAAGTCACTCACATGAAATAAACTTCTGTAAGAATTATCAAGATTGAAGAGATATTAAAATATTTGAAAAATAATGCAATTGTAAAATTGCAATTTATATCAATATTTGACAAATTTTTAGCTTTCTCAATCAAAGCATTATCCGGAAATTTTTAGTTCCTATAAAAAGATGGAATATTTATCAATTTCTTGAATGTTCATACATTAAAAAAATATCGAATTAGAGAATTATATGCAAAGTATTTCCCATTAAGAAGACATAAACATGACATAGTTAGTTTTATATCTACATTTTCAGCTTACTTTTTTGTGGCTTATGCACACATTTTGAATTCGAAATACAAAAATGCTCTACAGAGTTGAAGTATTTCCTGAATCAATTATTATTGATCCTGAATTCTATTGGAAAATTTGTTGTTTACTGTTCAAATCTTACTACGATTTCAGACGGACAGACAAATTAAGAACTACAAAATGTTTCATCCAAAAGATTGCACTCCTCCATAAAATCTTGTCAAATTGTAACAAGATTTGAACACTTCGAACGAACATTTTTATGTAAAATTTAAAGTTGATTGATATTTATATGTTAATATGGAAATACCAATAAACACATATTTTAGCTTTTTAATTTATCTACTGCTATTAGACAATTTTCCATTTCCGTAGAGATTTTAAGTTTTGGAATGAAAAGTTTGTGCTTAGGCTACAAAAATGTGAGATGAAAATATTTCTAACATATAACTGAAAATATAAATTATGAACTTGAATTTTATGTTCATTTTATCTTGATAGAAAATATTGTTCCAATTGAAAAATTGTTAAATGTACAAAATTAGTAAGAAGTATATAAATTGGAATGGAAAATTATATATTGATTCAAATTTTATACATTTATTGTCACTAAATTTCACGGAAAGTTTATTTTTGAAGTGTTGAAATCCTCATGAAATTTTCCAAGATCATACTGATGTTTATTTCATGCAGACTTTCTTCAAGAAATTGAAGAAAAGTGTTATTTCTTGAACTATATACTTCGTAAATTCAAATTCTTCGTCTGCTTCGCGCCTCTTTTGGACGTACTCGAGAAAAATACAATTCTTAATTTCGACTCGATAAACGAAAGCGTGAAATCTAAAAATAACTTGAAAACTCAAGCATTGTAATGAAGTCCGTCTTCGTGCACCTTCGGCTTTACACGAAGCTGGTGACCGCAGCGTGTAGCAGATCCGACACACTGACACGCCACGTTTGCATGTGTTTCTCCCAGATGGGAGCGTGGTGGAGGACGAAAAATCCCACGTTCTGGAGACACTGACCCGGGCAAAGAAGTTGGACGACTTCTATAACCGTTTGGACTGAAACCGGATCCACGATTATAATTTACATTTCGTTGCACATTGTCTTGACTTATTTCGTAATTGTGAGGGTTCAGATCCGTTTGATTATTGCGCTGTTTAAAACTATTTCCTTGAGGAGAGTGTATCTGCCCGTAAGCATTTGAAAAATATGGATAATTATAAAAACCACTAAGGCCATTATTGCCAGTATTTGAATTCGATGGCCCTGTTTGATCGAACGCGTCCAGCAATTCAAATAAATTATCATATGTTTTAATGTTTCTAATAATCATGGCGGTTCGTATATCCTCATTATAATGCCTGGACAGTCTAGCCACGATTTCTGCCTCTGAGGGTGGTGGAATTAGGTCTTTAGCATTATTAATAATTTTAATTGCATACTCTACTCGCGATAAGTTTTTATTTGGAATAAATTCCCCAAATTGCAATTCGGAGCTGATATGAAAGCAAATATCCTCGTTCCAGTATTTTTTTATGAACTTTTCTCTGAAAGAGTTAATGTTTTCTTGGTCTGAAGAAACCTACTCCCACCACTCTCTAGCAATGTATCAGTTGCGCTAATGTATCGTTCAAAGTCTTTTAAAAATCGCATAGGCCTTTCGCGCTTATGCCCGGAGAATCTCGGCATAGGATATTTGTTCATCCAAGGTGAGACTGCTGAAGAACCACCCAGGTTTTTCTGAAGTTTACTTTTTAAACCAAACTGGTGGTCTTCCAGGTGCTTAATTCTTTTTTCACGTAACATTTTTTTCGCAATAAGATCACCACTTAAACAGTGAAGCTCCTCAGAAGCCTCACCTAATGTATTTACTTTAGCTTCAACTGTTTTTACACTTTTTTCTAATTCTAGATTTCTATATACGCATTCTGCTTTACGCATTTGATCGCAGCTATCCATTCTGTCGACAATTAAGTCGGTAAACTCACTGAATTGTTTCGCCGTATTTCGCTTTAAGTCAGATATCTTTTTTGAATTTTTCTTTACCGCATTTATTACTTTGGCTTGATTATTTGCAACGCTTTTTATCTTAACACCGATTAACTTGAGTTTTAGCAACATTTGATCAAGTTCAGCAATGTCTTCATCATCAGAGTCTGTTATTTCTTCAACCTGTAGGGATGAACAAGATGACTCATTATCAATGGATTCGCGTGTTACATTGTTTTCATTCAGTGATAAGTCTAGCGCTACATTTTGGCCATTGGAACCCTCATAATTTCCAGCCAGCAACTGGGTAGTGTTTCTTAACAACTCGCCCATATTGAAACTATTGGCCATCATGGATTGTGATTGTTTTAAGGAGCTTTTAAGTTGATTATCCGAGTTTGCCATTATTATTATTCATTAAATAATAGAAGAGATATAAAAAAAATGGTACGGAAATATTTATGAACACTTTTAATTCGGATCTATAAATAACCGTTGTGTAACCAGGTTAACAATTATTGTCGCTAAGCATTAACCAGTTGCAAGAATAATATTTAGCCTATTATAATTTTTCCTATCATTATGTTGACAACTTAAATTAGTATTATAATCTCTTAATTCTTAGACCTTAAAGGATAATTACTTGATAATCAGAGGAGAAAAAAAATTTGATAATCAAAATAAAACGTTTCTATTTTGGACAAAAAATTTACCCGAGGACAGGTTGATTTTCCTTATTCACTTTTCCTTTATTCTTTTCATTTGAATAAGACAAACGCCATTAGAAACACTTTTTGCATGTTGAATTTTACTAAAAGAAAATTCTTAGTGACTTATGTCAATATTTTTGATTGTTTAAAGTTTTATCAAAAAAAAAAAAAAAACTCCATACGAAATTCAAAACAGAGGAGCATATGCTTCAGTAAAAATTATTGATTTTAATATTTTTTCATTGAGTAGTGTATTCAATTTATGATGATTAAATTCCGAATTTACTAAATATTTGCCTTCGCCTATACAATATTACTAACTTTCTTAAATTATTAAGTAAATTAAACCCATGAATTTTTTATTGATGAGTACTAAATAAAAAATAATTCTCACATCCTTTCATTCAATAAAAAAAATATGTATATTTCATGGCCTTCGTTTTATTTCAAATTAATGAGTCAAAATTATTCCACTTATTGCTTGGTAATAATTTTGGTTCGCTTTTAATTTTATTTAATACATCGGACTTTATTTTCCTTCAATTTACTTTCTCTATTTATTATTAAGGAGACAGACATACAAATTCCGTATCCCTCATGCACGAGTCATGCTGCTAAATGTCAAAGTCAGCTGAGCCGTATTATTGACTTCGAGCCGTGTTTTGACAGCGTACCTTCACCTGAGTACTTAGAGTACAACAACCTCGTGCTTTATTTTGCTATCGCACGCGTGGACAAGGAAATTAAGATTGTTCATTAGGAAATTATTACGGCGATAGCTTCTATTTGACTTTATTCTTAATTTACAAGTTCAAGGCTTTTATATAGCTTGCGTAATATTTTGCCACTTTACAACAGTCTCAGAATCCGATGAACTCGCACACTATACGTATCCTCCTGAGCACTAATGCGGGTATCATATTTCAGTAAGAAAAAAGTCTAATTTACGCGAGTATCATACGGAGTTAAAAAAACTTTACCAGAAATGAAATTTGCATAATCTATTCTAAGTTGCATTTTACTTTGTATATCCACAAAAATGTGTACATTTTTACGACGTCGGTACCGTATTGAGTGCCTTTCCTTAGAGAGTTTTTCGAACATGTGGTAGGTGTTTGCTTTTCTCGGACGCTTGAGCACATAGAAATCTCAAGTGCCGGAGACATTAAAATAAATTTTGACTGTGTATAACCCTTGGTGTTAGAACCTGGCCGATCATGGAGAATGCTCTCTATATACGTCAAACTCTGAACACTAGTCTTCCTAAATACGACTGCTTTCCAAATCAGTTTTCTTCTAGCCATGTGGCAGAATGGTATACTTACATCCGTCTGTCATCTCTGTGGTTTCTGAGAAAATAAATAAATTCTTCCGTACCAATTGCAATGTTCTGATTGATTCAACTTCAGTGTTCTTCACTTCTGGTGCTCGTGCATATGTTTGGTTTGCTGTGCGTGCTTTACCAAGGATCCACGTTATATTCTTCATCTTGTTGTTGTTTCTTTCTCTTTTGAAATATATGTGTTTATATATGTGCCCTTGTGGGAGTGCGTTACGCGGTCGCATTTTTCACGGTTCCTGTGGGAGAGGATTACTCGTTGGAACATTTTTTGGAACGGCCTGGTTCCTTCACACCTAGGAACTCGCTCACTCATAAGTCTTTCTGGAGGTTTACTCTACCTTTTCCTAATTAATAAGCACAAGAAAAAAACAAAAATACAATAATTATTAGTTTGCATGTCTTGGTTAATAAATATTTGAACGTTACAATTAAGCTAATTGGCACTGAAGAGGGCCCCCAATCGTGGCCGAAAAGTTTGCCTTCTCTATTTTTTATGTGTTTTATCACATAAAAAAATCTGTAACAAAACTGACCCCATGCCAAATTAACTATTACAAAATTATTATTGTGCGCCAATATAACAACGAAAACGTACGGAAACATGTCACGATATAATATACTATTTACCACTTGATGATACAATTTTAGAACGCTAAATTCTAGAATTGAGGGGTCCAATGAAATAAAAGCAGAGGGGCGTGGCCTAATAGGAACGGGAGGTGATACGTAGAGCTGGACTTCGTTCACTTTGAATTTCAACGAATCCTAGCGCTGTGTATCCCCTCTCATTCCTACTAGGCCGCGCGTCTCTGCTGTTATTGCAACGAATCCCTCAATTGACAATTGCAGAATTTCTGAACCCTGAATTCTAGAATTCCGAATTACAGCATTATGAATTCTAAGATATAGAATTATAAAATTGTAAAGTTCGGGATAGAGAATTCTAAAACTCCATATTTTAGAGTAAAGAATTATAAATCTTATAATATGTAATCTTGAATTCATAGTCGTGAATTCTAAATTCTCGAATTCAGAATTCCACAATTGTTAATTCTAAAATATTGAAATCTATAATTTCGAATTCTATTATATAAAATCATGATAAAAATTATAAAATATAGGATCCTACAATTAGGAATTCAGAGTTCCATAATTTTATTGATAAATTCGGATTCCAAAAAACATCGATTTTTTAAAGTTCAAAAATCATAGCGATATATTAAAATATAAAATTTTTACATATATTAAAAGCAATATCGACATTTAACAAAATATCGGTAAATTTTGAAACACAACTGTCAAAATTTGATCATTTTGAATTTTTATTTCTGTGAAACATGCGAATTTGCAAAAATATTTTTTTATAGAAGTTTGACAAATTGAAAATTGCAGATTTGGTATTTGTGATTTTTTGCATACCGAACTTAATAAACTTTCAATAATTTGGAATTTGGAATTATGTAAATTCCAGGAAACTCAATTTCGTGAAATCGTCGTCCTACCTTTCGGGTCTATTGTTGCATCAACATCAATCAAGCTTAACCTGCTAAAGGGTAACAATGATCCCCCAGTCAAGAGTAAGGTCTTAAAATCATGTAGTTCGCCTTTATCGTCAAATGCAGTAAAATTGTGGGAAAATTTAAAATGTCTCATTAAAGTGGTTGATCTCTAGAGCTTGAA
Source organism: Diplolepis rosae (assembly GCA_030998225.1). Lineage (NCBI taxonomy): Eukaryota > Metazoa > Arthropoda > Insecta > Hymenoptera > Diplolepididae > Diplolepis > Diplolepis rosae. The sequence continues at coordinate 2,903,315 of JAPYXD010000728.1, read as the reverse complement.
AATTTCCCACTTAGTATTTCGATTAGAGACACTGAAAATTTATAGACTTTGGATTAAGCGGACTAGGAATTAAACTAATCCTATTTTCAAAGTCTAATTAAATCATTTATCATCCAAACGATTTAAAACTTTAGTATTTACCTTTTGAATAGTAATGCTATTGAAAAATGCAATAAAAAAAATCGATTTTTTCACTTCCTAGTCCCCTAAAGCATGAAAATTTGTTTTGGAGTTTTAAAATCCTTTTACAATGTAACAAGATGAACCAAATACTTTAATTTTGCTGCATATAGCCGCAGAATGATTATGTTTGTAGTTTAATAAGTTTGGACACTACAATAATTTTTTCAAATTCCAAACAGCAAGACATTTATTTTAAAAGGTTCGCATACAAAAAATTTACTACTGGTATATATACAAAGGATTTAGTCTAATGCAACTATAGTTTTCAAAACTGTAGAATATACAGATGTAATCTGTATAAAACGCAATTATGTCTGTACAATTTACTAATCTGCAGGATTTACCGATTTTGTCCGTGAAATTTACAGGTTTTCATTTGTAATTAGTCTACTAAAACTTGAAATGAAAATATTTCTAACATAAAACTGAGAATGTAAATTTCAAGCATAAATTTATGTACAATTAAAATGCTAAATTGTATTGACCCTTGGTTTAAATAGTAATACTTGGTAAGATTCCATTGGCTTCAGGGTCCATAAATGAAAAAGTTTATTTAATCAGACGTTTCGGCTCAAATCGCAGCCCTCATCAGTGATATTTATTAAACTCTAGAAAATACAAAAAGGTGGGTGGCACTGATTTCCCATTTTTAGGAGTAACTAAAGTACTTATATATATAATGCGAAGAAAGAAAGGAATAATACATATATTACAGACATATATGATGCAAACAGATTGAATTTGTAGGTGAAAACAAGGGGGAGTTTGGATATTCAATCCGAACGTACCCTGAAAGCCAATGGAAACCTACCAAGTATTACTATAAATTTATGTACATCTCTTCTCAATGACAAGTAGCTTGCACACTTGAATTTATTTAAATGTACGAATTTGTAAAGAAGTATGGAAATTCGTAATCACTAATTGACGCTTTGACTTTTGAGGAGCTAAGAATGTTTTAAATTTATATATTGATTCAAATTTTTCACTTTTAACGTGTTAAAATCCTTGAATAATTTGACAGGATTTTTCAGATATTTATTTTAAGCATACTTTCTAAAAATTTCAAAAAAAGAAATATTATATCTTGAACAATATATTTCATATATTTGAAATTGTCGTATATTTTGCGCCCGTATTGCAAGATGTCGAGAGATCGACATCGACAAGCCGCGTTTATATGTATTGCTTACATAAGGGAACAATTTACAGCCTTTTATCAACATTCAATGGGTTCATGTAATCGTAGAATACGATAAGTCAAAGAATCATTCCAGTCAGCAGAATGATGTTTTATTACCAAATATGCGTATTTCAACCAACGAGATCACCTCTCTCAATGAATCGAATAAACAAAGTTTGATTTAAAACTTCAAATATTCAAGTATAGTTGTAAGAAAGGAAGTCACACAAGGAGAAAAGGATCAGAGTGAGGTAAATGATACCTGAAGTGCAAGTACCAGTGTTCAAACAGAGAAACCTCTGTTGAAAAGTACAGTTCTTCAAACTGGACACCCATTCTCGAAAGAAGCAATTGTGCAAACAAATTTAACGTCGTTATAATTAACACTTTACTTCAATGATATGAATTTCACGAATTCACTTACTTCGCAATTGAAGGCCAAATTTTATATGATTACCTTAACGCAAGAAGCTTTCAAAAGGAACGACCTCAAGAGGAAATATTTCACAGATCTTGAAAATTTCAAAATTCTTTTTCTGATACTCGAAACGATCGCTCCTTTTCTTTCTAACAAGCATGACGTTTCAAGTTTGTGTACGTTCCAGCAATTAATATTAACTTTAATGAGGTTACGATTAAATTTTGACTTTAAGTATTTAGCAGAGAGGTTGAAATTAGTAATCTTATTACATAAGTTTGATGCACTAATACCTGACTTATGAGTTTAGGTTCGACAAGAGTCCCACTACGATTTCAGCATATTTCTACGGGTGTGTGGATGTTTTATGATCCAACTTCAAAGGACTTGTGTACTGGTCAAGCAGAGAAGCTCTGATTGAAACGATGCCATCCTGCGTCAGAGAGAGTTTTGGTAGCAAAGTAGCAGTAATAGTGGACTGCTTTGAAGTCTTTATAGAGAAGCCCTCTAATCTGTACACAGGTGCGCAATGCTGGTCGAGCTATAAACATCACGCCACTATTAAAGTGTTGATTGGAATTACACCACAAGGCACAATTTCATTCATTTCGGATCCTTATGGTGGCCGCATAAGTGATAAAGCTTTAACAGAAGGTTCCGGAATACTTGACCACTTGCGACCGAATGAAATTGTTTTAGCAGATAGAGGATTTCTTATCGAAGATTCCGTGAGAGAAATGCAAGCTGAATTAAAAATTCCAGCTTTTACAAAGGGTAACAGTATTATAACTAAAAAATGTTCTTTCAGTTTTAAACGTTGAAATGAACAAAACTTTAATTTCATCATACCTTAAATGATAAAATAAATATCCTTAATTATCTTCAATATATTTGTCTTGGAATATTTAAAATATCTTAAATTTTCTAAAGAAAGTAATGAAATTTTTTAGTATACTTATAATGGCTATATTCGTTTATATGTTTAGAACAATATTTCAAGGGAAATTAGAGGTAAAAAAATCCTTCCGTTCATTTCAACGTTCAAATTTTTTTATATATAATTTAAAAAGTATGAAATTAATAAATGAATTCTTATTATTTATGTTCTAGGGAAATCACAACTAGATCCATTAGAATTAGAAGAAACACAAAAAATAGCTCATGTGCGAATACATGTTGAACGTGTTATTGGATCGTTGAGAAAAAATACAACATTTTAAAGGACACTGCCCATACGATGAATTGCAAACGTACAAGGTGAAAAAAGTCAAATCGACAAAATAATTTGCGTGTGTAGTGCACTACTTGTATATAATTTAAACTCTTCCATTGTATCATAAGTTCAACATGGAAGTGCTTATTGATTTTATTAAACAAGTCGACTAATTTTCTAAACTAAATGTTGTTCCTGTAAACGTAAATGCATGAAATTAAACACATTGTAACGTCCCTACTTTCCCTCTGGTTGCCAGACGCTTCAGTCAGCCAGGGTTCGGTAGGAGTGGGGGAGTAGGGAATGAAATAATCGTTGAATACGGTCGAATACAATTTAAATGACAGTTTATTAAAGAAAAGGGCTAATAAAAAAATACATATATATATAATACAATTAGATTTAAATAGAAGAGTGCGTGTGTGTATGTGTGCGTGTGTGAGTGGATATAAAACTAAAAGATTCGTTGTGTGCCGGTGTCCGTGTAAGAGAGTTTACGTGTGGGTGTGTGTGTATGTGTGTGTGTACATGCGCGCGTGAGTGTGTGACTGCCTGAATGCGTGAGAATGTAAGCGGAATGCGTGGAGCGGAGATGGATGTGTGTGAGGAAACAAGTGGGTGCTGGCCTATTTGTTTCGTGATTCTGGAATGAAAATGTAAAGAAAAGTCATGTTCGTTATTGTTCGCGCTGCGACATATAACTTGTCTGGAACACGGGCTTCCGGGAAGCGCTCATAACCGCCCCTGCCCCTCTCCTTCCAGTACGTATGGTCCGTGTGGTTGAGTCGGCGTCGTCTTAGGGCAGGGTGCTCCCAGCGGTATCTGGGTCCGCGCCCTGCCCTCAGATCCCCGGCCATGGCGGTTTCGGGTGTGTCGGCCGGTTAGGTCAGTCGGTCGGTTATTCAAAGGAGGGGGGAAGCGGCGGTGTCGCGTGATTGGTTGAGCCCGGTGTTGGTTTCGGCGTGCGTTTGGTCGGGTTCGGCCGCGTTCTAGTCGGTCGAACAGGCGTAAAGTCCGTTGTCTAGGTTGGGTCAAGTACCCCGGTCTGGAAATGGCGTCCTCGCCCAGGGATGTACTGCCGAGTACAGTCCGTCACAACATGATTAGGAAAAGCAATGATGTAATTACACTCAACTTCCACTTATTTTGCTGCTCAGTTATTTTGCCGCTTGGTTATTTTGCGCCGCGCCGCTTACTTATTTTGCGTTTACACAAGGTCGGATATCCCCTTCACGATCCATCGAAATGCAAACGATTTTCCAACGCTTTACAGAAAATCAATTAAAAAACTCGAATCGCAAAAAAAATATGATTGCATGAGAAGTAGTGGGAATAAGGAGAAATGCAAATTAAGTAAGTTTTTTCCGTTTCAGAGGGCGCAAAATAAGTGGAAGTTGAGTGTATTTCTTTTTAGATGTTTTTAGTGGATACATAATAGCTATAGTCATTGTGTCATTTAGTTTCTTTCGGTTTTTTTCACAATTTTTACTCATTCAAAAAAATAATAATTTCCAGACATCCGGGTCCATGTCCTTTACGTTTGGACACTATTATTTTCTCGAAAAAGTTATAATTGTGAAAAAAACAGAAACCATATTGCTCTCATTATCTTATCTCTTAGCCTTATTTTTTTTCTTTAAACAAACTTCTAACCCTGCATTGAAATTTCTCAATTCTTTTTTGAAGGTTCTTATTCAGGTTAGTAATTTGATCATTTCAGTAATACAAGTATATTTTCTAGAACTACATCAGGTTTGTATTTTTTACGATAAGTAAGTATATTCCATACTCTTCTATTTATATATTTAAGATTGTTTACAAATTTCGTAAGACTAAATTAAACAATAAATTATACGCATAAATAAAATTCCAAATGGAACCATTGGATGCTGCAACCAGAATTAGCGCACTGAACCATTTCCTTTCCATTATCTGGTCTTTGACAGTCGCAAAAAACTTGTATAATTTCAAAGCAATTATTTTTTTGTTGAGTATACCACCTCCCTAATATTTCGGGAATAATTACATTTTCGTTCTTTATTAAACATGTGCTTTTCATATCTGCAAATTCAGATATAGATTTGGTACCATCTTTCAGTAAAAATGGAAATTTTATTTCCAAGCATCCAGATTCACAGCATTTGCAAGTAACTATGCCATCAGGACTTGCCCCTAATTGTGGATGTATCAGAGAAACTATGAAGCCAGTTTCTTCAACCTTTAAATTCGTGTGGTTTTTTTCTTTCATATAATTCGCATAAGCTCGTCTAGCAATACTTTCATGGGTCTTCCCATATTTGATTTTTGCTGGTTCAAACAACATTCTAGTAGGGTAACATACCCCTATTATTAACGAGTTACATGGTTTTCCTATTGATGTGTTGCATGCTAATTTCAATGTTGTGCATGAAATCCTTCCCGATTTCAATTTATACCAAGTGTCACTTTTACTCTGAGACCTCGTCAATCTTTCGATACTCAACTGTTCTTCTATTGTAGTCGACAAGTCTAGCTCAACACTTTTTAAATCTTCCAGCAAAAATGCTACAAAAGAAGAACTGTGGAAGTTCAATAAATTGATTGGCACATTGCTTTGATCAGCAGTTGTTCTTTTAGATGCAAATGGTTTAATCACCGAAAGTATTGCAGCTGATGGTTTCACTTCTTCAACTTAAGTTAAAAATTTCAGCAACGTTGCACCTTCTAAAGCAGAACCATGAGCCGCTTCATCTGCAATAAATATACTCTTAAGAATGCAAATAAGAAACAATCAAAAACATAGACCAAATTCTTTACTTATGATAAGTTTTTAACATTAATATTAAAATTAATTTCTTACCTCTTTGTTGAAACCGTCTTCCCCAATTCATTTCAGAAACTTTTGATGGTTTCACTTTTTTGCTAACCTTCGGAATCGGCCATATAGCTAATTTTTCATTACAAGATTCCGTGTCTTCTTTAGCTAAACATCTTGAATTTAGTGCAAACAATATCCCTGCAGAGTGGCTACACACTTCGCCTAACCCGGCTACACAGGTACAATGTGCACTAGAAATGGAGCCGTCTGGTGAAATGATGATCCACACATCTCCAACTACAACGTAATATCCCTCGATTTTCTTAAATTTCAGAGCTTGAACAAATCTTGCTCCCACAAATTTATAAGCTTCTAAGCTTTTATAGGCTTTCAGCTGCTCACCAGTTTAAAAACTGTGTGTCAGTATTGAATAATTGACTAAATCCATTGTAGATATTTCAGGTAGTTCTTCTAAGTTATCACTTAGTTCGTGTGTTTTCATCATGAAGGGACCACAATTATTTATTATTTTGATCTTTTCCAAGTAACGTTATCTAACTTCACCTGATAAAGTTTCAAAATATGTGTCTGGTGACTTTATTGCCTTAACTGGATTTAATGACATTTTCTATTATCTGAAAAAATCCAAAGAGAAGATGAAGAAACAAGATTTCTCGTTTTCAACACGTTCTTCAAATCCTTCAAAACAAACGGTCATCATAACCTACAAATTTATGACATTTTATTTTATATTAAAAAATTAAAAAGAATGACAAGCGACAAGTAGGTACTCAAAATAAGCGGAAATGAATTCTACACATGAAACATATGATTATTAGTAAATTCATGACTTACTTTTAAGCTCGAAAATTTTGTTTCATCAATTTCCCAACGATTCCCATATATTTCTTTCGTCCAAGACCAACCTTACCTACAGTCTATCCCTAACTCCGAACTATCTATTAATATTTATATTCTGTATTTTTATACTTCTATCTTTTTTAATGAACTTGTTTTCTTATGTACGGAACTGTTTCCGGTAATTTTCATCACCTACTCCCCCACTCCAATTGAACCCTGGCTGGCTAAAGCGTCTGGTAAACAGGGGTAAAGTGAGGATGTCACAAGTTTAGAAAAAAAAAAATTTCAAGTTCTTTTAAAACGTATTTGCAAAACATGATTTTATTGCGAGAAAATATTGTTCAATTACTAAATTTGTCACAAACTAATAATCATATTTGAAACTCCGCCATTACCGGTCCCAAGCCCGGATGAGAAAGGAGGAGGGGTTACACGAACACCAACATGACACGACACATTGACAGCTACACGGAACACAACACACCCAGGACCTGAGAGAGCGTTTTGCGGGCGGGCAGGCTCTCGCCGAAAAGAATGCATGAGGCCAAGCACGGAGCATACGCGTCCTGCAGCCCACCAACGGTAGTAGCCGCAAGGACTCTACCAGAAGTAGGGCTGTTGCCGTCAGGATGGCCGCCAAGGGAGCCCTATAGACAGGCTTTTTCTAGAGATGGGCCTGCCGGACGCACGCACCACGACGGCCGCTCGGCGACCTTCAAGCGCGTGAGGACGCGGTGTGGAGCGAAAGCATCAGGGGACCTTGAACAGGTTTCCTAATGCCGCACGAACGAACACGGAGTGAATGCGGAGGGCCCCTTAATCGGGGTATCGCCCCAAATGCGGATGCGGCGACGAGGCTGTACTTCCCGCGTGCGCTCTAGGTGGTCACACCACAATCAAACGCACGAGTCCGACACCCACACACACCAGAATGAATGGAATGCTGAGTGAATGGGACTGCGGCCGGCGCCTGGTGAGTATTCCCGATAGACTAGCCAAGGGAAGAGTAATAGCTTCTCGACCAGGGTAGGACGTGATGTCAGTACCTCACCTCTGTGGAAGTGATATGGGTAACCTTAAGTCTCTCCGGGTTTCGGCCGCGAAGGGCAAAGATCCCGTGAAACCACATGTTAAATTGGGAAAACCGCTCACGATCCTACTGTCTGGATCCAATTTCGGGGTTGAAATCATGGATGTCCGGGCGCAGGAATGAAGGATTACCTGGTCATTATTTCCTTGTATCCGACGCTGCGTAGGATAAATCGCACACCGTCTAGCCTGAAGTCCGGGTCAGGTGCCGGGGCGGACCTGGCACCACTTGGTAGATAGGGGTGACGTTAAACCTTTTGCATCATTATGGCGCGGGACTATCCCGTAACCTTTTTATTAGCTTCCTCAAATGTGCCGATAGAATCGACCATCCGATAAGCCGCTTCTCAGTTTCGGCTCACACAATCAGGGATTTATAAAGGCGGGGATAGTCGCCCTACTGCAGTAGGCAACCGTCTTAAAACTACTACAGAGGTGTTGAGCGGAATGCTCAACACCCATAAATGTCTTCTAGAAAGCGGGATCAATTCCAGAAGAGGCTGGAATCCTAACCCGCCTCGAAAAGGATGGGTATCTTCCGGAGACTGCGCTCTGCGTCTCTGGGAGATACCCCGAAAAAACTCACGAAGGGGGAGAAGAGGGTTGCTCCTTCTCCTCCCGAAGATCGGATTCCCAAAAAAGGGAAGGGCAGCTCATCGCCCGCATACGCTGCGGCCACCAGAGGTCAGACCCCACAGAAGGATGAAGATTGGCAGCTGGTGGGAAAAAAGAAAAAAAATAAGAAAAAGATGGAAAAAAGGTTCCTGTGCCCCCTGCACAGGAACCTAGAGTCAAGGCAAAGTTGCCAAGGCGCACTCCGACTGCTAGGTCAGTCAACGCTGTCAGGGTATCGGCGAAGGACGGTGAGTCCTACGCTGAGATCCTGAAAGCCATGAAGGCCAAGGTGAACCCCCAGAATTCGGGAGCAGAGGTCCTCTCTATCCAGAGAACTAGGAGGGAAGGAAAGAGGTTGTTGCCGTGCTATGCATCGCGCTGGGCAAGCCAGACCTCGGGGACCAGTGCAGGCTGTACAAGCGCTTCGGTGGTGTGCAGACTGCGGTGGTCCGTTTAACCGAGGCGGACGCCCAGAGCTTGCTCGGGCTCGGTAGGCTAAGGGTGGGGTGGGTGAACTGCCGCATCCGAGAGCATGTCGAGGTTGCCCGGTGTTCCAGGTGCCAAGGATATGGCCATGTGTCGCGCAGCAGCACGCTTCCAGGCAGGAAGGATGCCTGCTGGAGGTGTGGGGGCGCGTCGCACGTGGCCAAGGAGTGCAAGGCTCCCCCTCGGTGCCTGACCTGCGCTGATAGGGGCGAAAAAGATGTCGCCCATGCTTCGGAGAGCGGTTCTTGCCCAATATTTGGGGCAGAGCTCCGGAGGTTGAGAGGAAGAAATTGAAGTTCCTGCAGCTCAACCTTGGGAGAGGAAAGGAAGCCCAGAACCTTCTGATGCAGACTGCCAGGGAGAGGAGGGCCGATGTGTTGCTCATTAGTGAGCAACATAAATGGCCCGAAGACTCTTCTTGGTACCAGGATGCATCAAGGAGGGCTGGGATCCTTGTTTGAACCTCTGATTTGAGCATCAGGGATTTCCTGGAGACCGACGCGGGGTTCGTTTGGGTGAAGGTGGCGGGGGTACTTGTGTACAGCTGCTACTTCTCTCCCAACGATCCTTTCGAGATCTTCGAGACCCAGATCCTCCTCCTTGAGGAAAGCCTCAGAGAGGCTAGTGGGCGGTCCCTCATCGCGGGTGACTTTAATAGTAAGTCGCCCGAGTGGGGTGAAGCCCGTCTGGACAGGAGGGGGATCTTGGTCGGCGAGATGGCCGCTAGGAATGACCTGATTGTATTAAATCAGGGCAGGGATTTTACGTTCAGACGAGGAGCGGGGGGGTCGATTATCAACCTCACGTTTGCCGCGCCCTGTCTTGCCTCAAGGATAGTCGACTGGTGCGTCCTCCAGGTAATAACCTTGAGTGACCACCGGTGCATTGAGTTTAGCATCCGCGAACGGAGTCACCCAGTGAATACGGGAAGGGGCGGCAAAGGCGGCACAAGACGACTCAGCAAAGACAGGTTACATAAACATCTTGAGGAAACCAGGCTCATAGATGAGCTTGGTTGGGCTAAGTCTGCTGGGTCGTTGGAGGACACCATGCGGGCGTCGAGGCGGAAAGTGGTCGCAGCATGTGATCACTCGATGCCTCGACGGGGGCACGGGCGTACCGTGGACTCAATGTACTGGTGGAACGACCAGTTATCTGTCCTGCGTCGGGAATGCCTCGCAGCGCGGCGGAGATTCACCCGCTCAAAGGGTGATTCTCTGCTGCACGAGGCATGGAAAAAAGCAAAATCAGCTCTGAGGCATAAAGAAAAGCCGACTTCAGTGCTGGAAAGACTTGATTGGTGAGGTCGAGAAGGACCCATGGGGTCTCGCCTTCAAAGTAGTCACCAAGAGATTGATGACTAGAAGAAAGACCCCGGGCCTGGATAATCCCGATCGAGTCAAGTACATCGTGCTAAGCTTGTTTCCGCATGTAGAGCCGTTCTAAAGACAGGACCGAAGCTCCTGCGTGGTCCGGTGAGAAGAACTCTCCACTCTCGAAGAACTAAAGAGAGCGGGTGGAAGGCTCAAGGCAAACACAGCGCCGGGGATCGATGGGTTGCCAAATGAGATCCTCAAAGAGGTGATCGGGGTATACCCGGAGATCCTCCTAGAAGTCTTCAACTCCTGTCTTCGGAAGGGGAGGTTCTTCGCAGTCTGGAAGAAGCAGAGGTTGGTCCTGCTGAGGAAGGGCAACAAACCTCTAGGGGATGCCTCATCGTATAGAGCAATATGTCTATTGGATACGATAGGGAACCTTCTGGAGGAAATGATCCTACAAAGACTACAGGGTCACATAGTCCGCGAGAATGGTCTCTCGGAAAACCAGTTTGGCTTTCGTAAATGCAGGTCCACAGTTGACGCCATCCAGGCAGTGGTGGACATCGCCACTAAAGCAAGAAGAGGAACTGGTAAGCGTAAGGTATTCTGCGCGTTGATCGGCATTGACATACGCAATGCGTTCAATACCGCGAGATGGAACATCTGCATCGAGGCGATGGTGCGGAAAAAGGTTCCAGACCACCTGTTGCGAATGATAGATGACTATCTGAGCTACCGGTGGGTGATATATGCGGGCGACAAATGGTCTCTCAAGGACGACGATTTCCTGCGCATGGACCTGTCTGCTGGAACGAGCATCATCGGCTTCGCGGATGACGCACTTGTCGTGTGCGCTGCTGACGACGTCGGAATTCTGGAGCCCAGGGTAAATGATAGTCTGTGGCAGGAAAAGCGTTGGTTAGATAGTAGAGGTCTGAAAATGGCCCCTGAGAAAACCGAGGCATTGCTGGTCACAGAGAGGAGACCCTTCCAATATCCGGAGATCGCTCTCGGGGAACATGCAGAGCACACACTTTTCTTCTGTGCCAGGTGGGGCGTGGCAAGAGAGGCTGTCGGTCGGGAAGTGGGCGCCCAACTCACACCTGACACGATGGTCTCTCTCATGCTCCAGTCTGAACAAAAATGGACACTGATCGAGTCATTCTTCACCATGCTGATGAAGACGAGGGAGCTCGATGGGCGTGTAGAGCGTGGCAACAACGGGGGCCAGTAGAAATCGCATCGGGGCCTGCACTCGTGGTCCTGCGTCTTGGACGGACTTGGCCGTCCGCGTCGTCCGGGGGAGGAATTGCTTTATTCTTCCCCTGAATGGCGCGGCTAGTCGGCCTGCCTAACGGGCGTGCGACCGCGGATGGGAGTCCCAGGCGAATGGATGACGGAAGATTCGTACGCGATTTTAAGCTGGAACCAACCGCCCGTGAAGTTTAAAGCCGAAAGGCGGTTCCGCGGGCGGTGTATTGGTTCGAGAGAGGAGGTTTTTTGGTTTTAGCAGGTATGCCTAGCCCCGTCCTAGGAGAGTCCTGTACAGCGTCTATAAAAGATTTCGCCATTTTTCCTGCTCACAAAAAACAAAAAAAACAAGAAAAAAATCATATTTGAATAAAGTTATTCCTCAAACATTGAAATATAAATATGTATATTCAATTCACACTTGCAATACCATAAAATAAACTTGAATGTATGTGAATCAAAATAGAACAAAAATATTTTCAAGAGTGGTAAAGTAGAAGCTAGTAATAGATGGTATAACAAAGAGTTGCAAAGCAGAGGTGAAAGTAATACATAGAGCGGTAAAGTAGCGCTATATTTCGGCTCGGGTTCCGATCTTCCGTACAAAAAAAGAGTCATGCGCCATCGTGATAATAGTTCTGGTAATTCCGCTACAAAATCTACAGTTGCTGCTGATCGCGAGAAACAAGAAATGTTGCATTTTCTTTGCGTAATTCTGTGAAATCTATTAAGGGGTCTACCACATTAGACGCTGGAAAAAAGGCTATTTTCAAGAATTCTTTTTGAGAGGTTTATATCATACATATTAATATGAAAATGTTGGTTTAAGATCCAGTATGTTAAAGGCTATAGCGCATATCATACGACATTTTATTTTTTCAAAAATAACAAAATAGCGGACATTTTTCGAAAAGAGAAAAAAAAGTGCTTTCTTCACCTTTTTTTGCAAGAAAATCAGTTAAAATAATAATTTAAAAAAATCCTTGACATGCTCTATAGCTATAGTTGTAAAGAATATATGGTAAAAATTTTATGAGGATCAACATCTAAACAAAAATACGAAGTATTTCAAAAATTGGAATAACGTTATCTATTTATTGGCGCTTTCAAAATTTACAATAATAATTATTATGTTTTCAATCTTAATACTTATCATTACAAAGATTTAAAATGTTATAATAATACAATTATAAATTGCGGCAATTCTTATCATTATAGTAAAATTAATCACTATTTATACAGATTCTTTTTAACTGCACTATAATTAATTATCAAGTGGTCTTTTGAAGAATTGCATTATTTCATAAATATCTTAATCACGGATTAATCCTGAACATTTTCCGTTGTATAGGAAATAGCTGGACTCAGTTTGCGTCCGATATTGATACAAAATTCAGTCGCAACTTTTTATATTCTTATCAGAGGAGGTACCGAGCGAGGTGTCACTAGAACCGCCTGATGTCACACTTCGCCTTCCTATATGTGTAGGTAACTAAACGTTACAGAATATTACAGAATGGTGTCTTTCGGGAACGTGCGGTAACGGTCTTGTCGGTGTTGTCCCAGCGCAGCCCGAGTAGCACCCAATCAGGGGCAGCTGATGCTAGGTGTCAGCTCACGCAGAGAGCTGACCATTGGAGCACCCATCCGTGACGTATGCCCAGGCAGCGGCGATGATAATGAGTCTGCGAATGCCTGCGAAAAATGAGTGAATTGAATGAATGACAGCGCTGCATGACTGTGATATGTGTCCTTTGAAAGTGAGAGAAGATCCTATAGACGGGCTCTCTCTTGAATGAGGCTCGGAATGAACTGGTGTATGAAATCTCCTAGGGGATACTGCAAAGCCTCCGCAGTCTGTGACCAAAAACTGTCTAAACGATCGTTCCCGTATGGTATCATACTGGGAGTGCTTCGTTGGCAAGTGGTGCCTTCCCGGCCCAAGAGGAGGCGAGGCTGAGGTGAGCCTAGCTCTGTCGAGGTGGTGTGTCATGCGGGATCAGGATCCAGCCCCTCCGGGACCATGATCGGGTAGTACGTATTGAACACAGGTGTCAGAGACTGTGTGGCTCCGAGCGAGTCCGATCCGACCGTGTATTCCGGGACCGGCTAAGCGAAGGTTGGGCCTCAGGGAACTGGGGTAGGACTTCGGTCCGAGGGTACACCCTGTCCCAACTATTCCGACCCGCTACTCTACGCAACATACGCTGGTGAAAGAAAGACAAAAAATGAAAAAGAAAAAGAAAAGAGAGGTTCTTGTGCCCTCTGTACAGGATACTTAAAGTCCTGAGGAAGGGGGGTAACGTCTCGGTCTTCGAGAATGTGCTCAATCAGTCGGTCGGGTAGAAGGGAGATGTAAAGTCTGGTCTCGAAGAGGTCCCTTGAAGTTCGGGACCTCGACGAGACCGTCACAAGGGAAGAGGTTGTTGCCGCGCTGTGCATCGTGCTGGGTAAGCCAGATCTCAGGGCAGTGTGCCCAGATCGGACACGCCAACCATTCGCACACGCTTAAAGGCTAGGTACGTGTGAATAAAGTAGGAGCTGTAAGTTTGGTTGCGCGCGCAACCGAATTCTCCTCTTCTGAATTCGAAAACTCGGAGATTTATGCAAGAATTCCCAGTAAAATGGTTAGAAAAGGAAATTCTAAAAATATCCTCAAAAGATGGCACAAAAAATAATTGTTTCATTTGAAATATTTCATTAATTGCAATTTGAAATGATTTTCATGAATAAATTGTCTAGTTTTTTAAAGTCCGAAAACCATTTCAATTTTTTCAATAAATAAATCAAATTACTTCAAATTATATAAATTTAGTTTAAAAACGCTTAAAACTCGAGAAAATTTTACAATTGGAATTGTTTAAAATAAAAATTTCTGTAAAGAGAAACCATTATAATTATTTGTAGATCTATTTAATTAAATATTCCCAACTTATTCAATTTGAAATTGGAAATATTGTTCAATACCTCATTGTTTTTAATTTATCCATTTATGATTTTCTTGTGAGCTTTTAATTAATCACATTTAAAAAGAACTCATAGCCTTAAGAAAGCCTTTGGAAATTAAAAAAATTTTGAGTTCAAACGATTTTAAAACTCTTTCATTTTCAGATCATATATTGTATTATTTATTTATCTGATTGATATTGTGCTTTTGTGACATCTTAATATCTGTAATTTATTACCTAAGGTATAGTATAGGCAAGGAAGAATTAAAGAGTTATATATTGTCAGAAAATAGAATTATAAAAAAGTTAATTATGACAGAATTTATTAATTGAAAATGATTATTATTTTAAAAATTTACATAAAAATACAATTAATTAACAATCTGAATTTACAATATTCAAAATCAAAGAAAGTTGAAATATAAAACTACTTGAATACAACAGGTTATGAACTTAACCTCAAATTCTGCATTTAAATTCTACAAACAAATAGTATCAAATAAATAGTCCTTGCTGGTCACACACTCGAAACAATTATTTAACACTTCCTGAAATTCATAATATGTATGTCACGTCATGAACATTATTTAAGAGTTTTTACAAAATTTGTTAGCTGTCAAATTATGAAAACGGATGTCGCCGGGCGAGCAGACGACGAAATGCACGAGACATCGAATCGATGAAATCGCAGAAACTCAGAAAGTTAGGAAACGCTTGCTATTACTTTATTTCGTATATGCTATATATAGACGAAATAAGGAGAGAGCCGAAGTTTCCCGAAGATTTTCGGGCATCTCCGAGTTTTCGAATTCAGAAGACGAGAAGTCGGTTGCGTGCGCAACCAAACTTACAGCTCCTACTTTATTCACACGGACCTAGACTGTAATTGTGTGCGAATGGTTGGCGTGTCCGATCTGGGCACACTGCCTCAGGGGGCCGGTGCAGGCTGTACAAGCGCTTCGGCGGTGTGCAGACTGCGGTTGTCCGTTTAACCGAAGCGGACCAATGATGTTGGTGTTAAGCATACCAGACTATACATTTACAGACCGCTACTATTGACGGTTGATATTAAATACTTCAGTTGGTTTTTCTCTCGATCGATATCTTTGCTGCTGACGATTTGGTCCTTGAGATATTTGAAACTTGCATTTATCAGTATAACAGATACTATTTAAGAGTAGATTATAACTCAGCCAATCATAATCATCAACGAATTCAACATTCTCGTTCATCAATTCACTGCGATCAATTAGTTCCGTCATAATTTCACTGAAAGCCATTCGCCTGGTTGGGTCATTATTGTCTTCAATTATTGCCTGATGTCTTTGAGGTCTATATGTATGATATTTATTTTGTTTCCATATCCTAGATACAGTAGATATGCATACTCCGGTTTGCGCAGCTACCGTTTCCCATTCGTAAAATGATTTATCCTGGCTGCAGCACACACTTGAACTTCTATTTCTTCCGGTACTTGATGACAAGGGTACTGCACGTCGTAGATTGGCATGACATTACTGATTTGCAAAAATTTTGCAAACTATTTTGCGAATTTTTTTGTTGCGAAAAAAAATTGGTTTTCCTACAAAAATATATTTTTCTACCATCGAGTTTTTACAAATATAGACGGTTGATTGTACTTTCATAGCACTTCATACTCCATAAGTGGCTGAACATTTGCCAAGCATAAAATTTTTTTCAATTATAAATTATCATCATCGCAAAAATTCTGTTTTAATCATCGATAGGTAACTAATGAATAGAATAATTCAAAAGAGTGGTCGCGCAATTCAAACATGAACAAAATTGCGTGCAAAAATTTTCACAATTTTTTGCATCTCGAATTATGCATGAAAAAATCTGCAAAAATTTACAAATGTGTGTTATATTGGAAAAAACAACTCTGATTTTTTTCAAATTTGTCCTGATTAGTTTAGCTAAAAAATGAAAAAAACGAAAATGGTAAAATCCGCCATTACTCATTTAAAATGGCAGATAATGATCTGAAAATTTGAAAAAATAATCTCTTGCCCAACCTCTTCCATAATGTTAATGCCAAATTTGATTTGGTTTTAAGGCCGATTTGACATGGAAACCCGGCTATGCCCATTCAGCTGAACTTAGAAAACTGGGAACACAGGTCGAAAAAAAAGCGTAAAAAAAACGAGGTTGATCCTAAACTGCTGACCTATTGTTCTCAGCGTGCTGCTGTTTGTTTTCACCTTCGCTCTTCATCTGCATTTATCAAAAACCACAATTTTGTATCAGCAGTGAGAATTTGGCGTGAATCAAAATCTGTATGGTAAGAGCTTTGCTGTAAATTTTGAATAATAAAAATCGGAGCATTTCGAGCTATGTAAATTAATTAAAAGCAATCCGTAAATTCTGTGAATGTTGGTCGATTTTTGCAAATGAAATTTCGTTTTGAAGCTCTTGTAATGGACATTGCATAATTTTTTATTTCGTCAATTAATATCTTATCAGAAAAAATTTGAATAATCGAACTCGCGATAAGCCAGTCAGTTAGCAGCCCTCGGCTTGGTCCCTCGCGGATGGGGCAGAGAGGGGACTGAAAAGCAACTAAGGGGCGGGCAGGATTTCTCTCTCGCACTTACACCATTTCCACAAGCTCTCTCTCGCGCTCATGTGTTTTCCTATAACGTTCAGTTATATTTTAGACCATAGTATTTTCACAACTTATCAAGTCTTGGACATTTTATATAAATTCAACGTCCGAGTGATACATAATTCAGAGAACTATTTTTTCTACCAGCAAATCATAAAGTGGACACGGGAAAAACATTAATTTTACTCATGTGGTTGTTACCCTCGCTTTACTCGGGCAACAAGCTTCACACCCTGAAAATAAACTTTTTTTTCCTAGTTGCTCATTACACTATTATAATAAATAACGATAAAAAATGATAAACTTGAGGGTATGGATTGCAGAACCGACACTGAAGCGTGACATCGAGCTTCCTAGTAAGCAAGAGTGGGGATTCCTCGTTGATCTAACGTCCGAAATTGCGATTAATTGATTTGTAATAACATTTCAGCTCGATTCAATCAGAATTGACTGAGATATGGCCAGTTAAAAATTTTATTACAAATCAATTAATACAATACATATACATAGAAATCATTTACAAAAAATTCATGTGAAATGATGGATGCAGTTGCATAGATAAATTTGATGCATATATTTCACAGGAAAAATGAAGTTTTATCGAAGTTAATCAAAGTTAAATTAACTAAGGGTTACATGTAGGTATGTAGTGAAGATGTCCCATTGAGAGTCGAGAGGAAACCAAGAGATAGGATCTTGTTTCATACTTCATTTGCAAAAATTAATTCAGCCTTTAACTAAGAAAATCATCATGTACTCTGATTCAGGAGGGGAGCAGAATCAAAATATCAAAATGACACTTTTTCTAAAAAAATTCCCTTATGCAAGTGAATTGGTGTCAATTGTCCCAAAATTCTTCTTTTCGAGACACAGCTACAATAATTGTGATGGCTACGTTAGGAAAGGCAGCTAGCAAACCTATCATCGCGTTGAAGCCAGTTCCCGCACCACCTACGTCCCAGTGATTTCGCCTAGATAATAGAGTTCGAATCAAACTCCTGTAGGATCCACAATACCGGAATCAATAAAGGAAAACTTGGTCTACCTTAGCCCCCTTATGGGTCACTGGTAGAGCGCGTAGTCCGTAGAAGGCGTCTCGAAATACTAGCCACTGTAAAAAAAATAAATCAAATAGAACAAATATTAAAAGGAATGAAACATTTATTATGCAACCGTCAGCCGGACATTATACAATCGAGCTCTAATAAAATCGACGTAACAACACTCTTCCTATGTTCTGCGTCACTACTCAATAAGCTCAAATCACAATATTTCCACGTGCCAAACAAAGCCCAACGGACATCCGTATGCAAGAACTATATATAAAAAATCCCTCGTCTGAGGGGGGCTTACAACAACTCAACACTCGTGAAAACTATAGGGCTGGTCTAAAATACGCGGCTTGGTGAATGGCCGCCATTGCTTTCTAACCTTTTCTCTTTTCTTCACTTAACAACCGCGCCGAACGAGCCAACTTTTAACAAAACTCTTACATCAAATATAACTATTATTAATAGTATATTATGTGCCTAGGCACACAATGAGGGTGATTGCGTGACGAGCGACAATGCTCGCAGGAGATCGAAGCCAAGGCGTAGTCGAGACATAGCTGAGGCAAAGCCGAGACGAATCCGAGGCGCGATCCGTCCTGCGAGCATTGTCGCGAGTCTCGCAATGTCCCGAATTGTGTGCATTGGCACATATTCTATTTTATGTGACTGTGGTGCGGATACGAGTTTTTATGCGTACATTGGAATCTAATCTAGTACTTGCTGTAGGGGTTTACTGCGCTAGTTGTACGAAGGGGGCGCAAATTGGCGACTAGTCCCGGCCATTTTGATTTTATCGGTCTTGTGTAGTAGTCAGTGCTAACGCTGTACGAAGAAGAAGTGAGAAGAAGAAGAATAAGAAATAGATTGCGTTCCGCTGTAAGACTATAATGCGCATGCGCAGTTTAATTTCTACATTGTATTCCTCTGTAACGGAATATACAACATTGCTTTACTCTCAGCTGTAACGGAAAAACGAGTTTCCGCGGCTGAGACACATAAAATACGTTATCTTGTCCTCCGCTACGCTCGCCTGTCATGATCGCCCACACAGGCTATTATTTTTTTCTTTTTCAGTTGCACATGACAGGCAACAGTTCTTATCATGCCTCACACCACGCAATTTCTTTCCTCGCTTTTGAAAACGCACACGCCAAACCATTTATCGTCTCCACGAACTGGACTTATTCTTGCTGCAACCTTAAGCCGCATCCTCATGGTTACTGTGTGGACAATGGGGTCGGTGATGTTCATACTGCATTTGTCCTAAGTTGAATTCCTAAGTTAGTTTGACGAACCGTCACACGTGGCGCTAATTGTACAATCACTCCCTGAAAATTTACAGTAATATACGGAGAATTCAATAAATCCAAATCCTGACGTTATGATATACGATACGGATGGGACTTGTGTTGATGTAAGATTCTTAATACAGATAGCTGACTTATTCCACTCTTTTTTTCCATTTGCCTGCTGCTCGCATGTGAATTCAGTGCAGCAAAAGCTAAGATAGCAGCCGCATTACTTTTATTAACAGTTGGTCGACGTTTGACTTGTATTTGTTTCACTGTACCGACGCGAAAAAAAGGGTCAGTTAATCGCTTAAAAGCCATGTGCGATTTTTTTCCCTATCCGGATAACCAGCCGCATACAAATCTTGGGCGTTTCTGTAATGATTACGACATTCCCCAGCACCATCAACATATAAAAATATTCTTGAAAGTCGTTCATTTTCGCGTTCCGATGCACACACATTAGAAGCTAACGCGTGACTAAATGATATGTCAACAGGAAATGCTTACTTTCTGCCGATGTCAACAATACCCTATCGATGTGTATTATCATGGGTACCGTAAGAAATGAAAATGATTTTTCAACTATTTTCATACTTTGTGTGACTAGAATGACCTTGTGTTGTAGGTCGCTGAATTCGTCTTATCATCGGTAATAATGTCATCCAACAAAAAATACATTGTTTTATTTAAAAAAGTGGAGTTGACCTTGATGTAACTTTAGCGCCTCCGCCGATAAAAAAAAGGGTGGTCGAGTATGACCGGCCTTCTCGAACACTGAAACTTTTATCTGAAACCTTTTTGGATATGATCAATAGTTTGAGTGCTATCGCTCTGTAACTCTTTATGTGCCTCACCCTGTATATATGTATGTGTGCGTGAAAAGGCCTTTCTCGGGTCGCATTCTTTTTTAAATTATGATGATTTTTAGCTACAGGATAGTCCGAAATACCTATTTGTGAAATTTTAATATAACGTAACAAGTGTCACAGTGTTGCCGGAGTGAGCGCTCTCAACTTCCCGGCAGCTCAAAAGAAAATTCCCAACTTTTCCCGGACAAATTTCAAAACTTCCCGGAACTTTCCCGTAAATTAAAATCATCTAAAACTTCTTAAAATTATTTAAATATTTTACACTCTGTTAAAAATATGTCTTATCCTAGGTTTTCATAGTTTAAAAAAAATATATATTTGTTAATTTCGAAAAATAATCAAAATTCTAAATCAAATAATTGTCCATCGACCTCAGTCTTTATGTTCTTTACGTTGATGAACAAATATTATTTTAAAAAATTGTGGATAAAGACCCGTAGGACCTAAATTACTCTTACGGTAAAGTACCACATGCCCTACTAGAGACAATATTTTACTAATAAACGTATAAACAATATATGCGTACTGATCACGTTTAGAAAATACGGTACAGAAACATATCTTTACTTTTCTACCTTTTCACACCTATAATCAAAGAGAATCAAAATAATTATATAATTTATACTTACAGGCATACACGGTAATTTGGGATTCTCTTTTCTAATCAAAAATATATACATTTCCGAACTCTATATTTTAAAAATCTATTTCAAATTCCATTCAATGATATGAAAGCGCCCTAAGGGCCTGCAACCAATAAAATGCTTCTTTTTTTTATCAAAACTCATTATGATTGGTTGTGTTTAACGAAAGATCTCTTGTTAAATCTTCTATGCAAATTTAATACTTAATAAGGCAATTATAAGACAATATCCCGGAAATTCCCGGAATTTCTTGACATCCCGTAAAATTTCCCAAGTCAGTCAAAATTTTCCGGATTCCGGGAAATTTCCATGCAATTGGCATTAGAATGTACTATAGGCATTGGCTAGGTCTAGAAAAAAATCTGGGGAAATTACTAAAAAAGAGAGAAAACCACCTATTGAAAAGAGAGGTATAACTACGTCACGCGCAGCGGGAGATTGCGCAACGCATTACGTCACCAAAAAATATACCATAAAAAGGACACGCCGCCAAGGGAAAACTAGTCTTGTAAGCAGAATTCAAGTGCGGCATTTTCTAAAAAACTAAAAAGGCTTCTCAGCGTGAGACAATTATACCGTGCAGTTTGACAGTGTAAAGACCCGAGAGTCATAAATCTATCGTGGCCCGTTTTACTATCCTTGAAGGGATCTTAGACTCAGTGACAAAAAGGGTGAATAGTTGTTGTGTCCTTCTCACGCCAGTGGATATTCAATCCTTCGTAGTCACACCTGTGGGAATAGCATCGCAGTCATACCTGTGACGAATACTTAAGGAAAGAAAGGGAAATCATAAAGGTACCCCCCCCCCCTCTCTCTCTCTCTCTCTCTCTCTCTCTCTCCCTCTCTCTCTCCAATTTCATACCAATTGTATTAATAACTTTATAATTTCAAATTTATAATCATTTTAATAAATTTAATTTGTATTATTTAATAATCATTGTGTCTTTTCATTGACTTATCCTCATCCCTAAGGGAGGATCGTTCGATCCTAACTTAAAACGAGGAATCTTCGATCAAAGTAAGTATTTACGTACTTGTGACGTAACATACTTCCTTTTTTCTGGTGCGTCGGCCCGGGAAACACAAGTCAATTGAAATTTAACACATTGATTACACAGGCACACAAAAAAAACCAAGTCTCTGATATTTGAACGCGACACATATGTTCCCATGTAATTTGATCCGCTGATCACGAATCCGCGGTCCAATTGACCCCATGACATCTGGGTCAAGGGCATTTGAAGGTCAAAATTGAACACACACATTTGAGTTGAAAAAAATGACTAATCTTTATGTTTTTTGGGTCGCTGAATAATAATTCGAGGTCGGTTTGACCTCAAGTAGTAAAGGTCAAGGTCATTTGAAGGTCAAACGTGTTTATTTTGGAAATAATGCATTTTTGACTGCAGATTCTGAAAGAACGGAAAATTTTACGTCCAAAACTGTATTTTTAAATTTTTTTAATATGATCCAAAGGTCATTTCAAGGTCATTATAAGTGGTGATGTGGAGAATCAATTTAATCACTGCAAAAATACGAAAATATGGTTCCCTTCACCTAAACTATTGCGGTAATATATTTTGGTGATCGTTGAACCAGAATACAAGGTTCGTCTGTCTCCTCAAGGACAAGATAAGGGTCGCCCCATCAAGGTAAAAAAAGAACTGAATCTCTGCAGAACTATAAATATGAGACTTAGCTATTGTTTTTTCTTCTATAACGCTTTCTTTTACTTTCGAAGGATCTGTGTAGCGGATTTCTAATTCTTTTTGCGCTCTCGTCATCTTCTTCATCATCTGACACTCGATCTCTTTTCAGTAACCAACAGTAGTCCGCCAACATATTTACGTCCCATTTCCCTTGCCATCTAGTTTCAGCCTCTTTCAGATCTTGATGGAACCGTTCCCCTTGTTCTTCGCTGTAATCTCCCAAGTTATCAGGGAAATAGCTGAGATGAGCATCCATAAAATGAACTTTGTGACTCATCAAACATCCCAAACACTTACAGTTTCTTATCATATTTGCTACAATAGTTTTGTAGTCATCGCTTTTGTTATTTCCCAAAAAGTTCTGACAAACATCTCGGAAACTGAGCCATGCAGCTTTCTCTAAGTCATTCATGGTATCAATGAATTTTTCATCGTTAAACATTTTACGGATTTGAGGTCCATCGAATATCCCTTCCTTCAACTTCGCTTCACTTAATCGAGGGAATCGCTCCACTAAGTACTTAAAACATTTTTCACCTTTATCCAACGCTTTGACAAACTGTTTCATCAGCCCAAGTTTTATGTGAAGAGGCGGAAGTAAAACTTTTGAGGGATCAACTAAAGGCAGTTTCAGTATATTGTAACTTCCAGGAACTAGTTGTGCTCTTGATTGCCAATTTTTTTTACATAATGGTTTTCGCGATCTCTACTATCCCATAAACATAGGAAGCAGGGATACTTTGTAAATCCTGACTGTTGACCAAGAAGAATCGTTATTATTTTTAGATCGCCACAAATCTGCCAATTATGTTCTTTATATCGTATTTTATCCAATACGTATTCCACATTTTCGTAACTTTCTTTCAATTGCGTTGAGTGCGCTAAAGGTAGACTTGCGTACCCATTTCCATTATTGAGATGCACTGCCTTCAGACTCCGTTTTGAGGAATCTATAAACAATCTCCATTCTTCAGGAACATAAATACCTTCTTTCATTTCGTTCATCAAACCTAAAACATCTGTGCAATATACCAGAGTGCCTTCTTCGTCTTTCTTGAAATATTGACGGAATTGTTTTTCTCTATTTCTGTAGACTGATGACTTCGTTCCCCGTTCAAGCATTCCTCGATTTTTCAACACAGCGGCCATGTATTCAGAAGCATCTTTAGGAAGCCCCATATCCCTGATAAAATTACTTAAACTTTCTTGATTGAATAGTTTTACAGGTTTATTTTTTTCCTCCCTCAATTTTGGAACATATTCTTCTTCATGATCATCTTGGTCGGAGCTATCGAGAGATTCTTCTACACTGTCAAACCATTCCTCCCTATCAGTTTCTTTACTCGTTGAAGCTTCATTCATTGATGGACTCGTATCCATTTTTTCGTCAGCACACTCTACCCTAGATTTTCCTGGTACAACGGAAGATACTAGTGCGTATGATATCTGTGACTTTGTTTTAACGTTGAATCCTTTAACATTGGTATTGCAAAAATAACAATCTTTTTCGGATTCAGGTATTGACCATATTACTGGTGAAGTATATTTCAAAATTTTATCATTTCTGGTTTTATCCCATCGGATAAGCATATTAAAACAAGAGCAGCAAATAGTTTCTGGAGCAAACGTTGAATTTTGAACAGAAAGTTCTTTTTTATAACATTTCTCATATATATCTGTACATTTTTTATTCATTGACCTACGATATTTGCTTACTTCATATTTCCCGCAAACGTAACAAAAAATATTTTTATCAGTGCCACAAAAGTGGCTTGCAGCATCTTCAATTCTTCTTGTAGCATCATACTCCTTATTAGCCAAGTCACCAATTAGTAAAGAGCTGCGGTCACTTGATGACGATGATTGCGGGCCCGCTTGCTCACCCTGACCAACCGCCGATACTGGGCATCCAAGACCCTGCATCGTAGACTTTCCTGTGCCAGCCATGACGGCGTCATGCCTTCACCCCAGGGCTTAGCCGGAAAACAAACAAGAAAAACAAAGCCGTTTCCGCCGTCACCACGTGGAGGTGCCCTGGGTGCTGACACAAGATAGGTATTACTGATAGATACTACTCCGTTCTTTCAGAATCTGGAGTCAAAAATGCAGTTTCTTTTCAAAATAAACAAGTTTGACCTTAAAATGACCTTGACCTTCACAGCTTGAGATCAAACCGACCTCAAATTCGAAGTCAGCGAACCAAAAAACATAATGATAAGTAGTTTATTCCACTAAAACGATATTTTTCCCAATTTCGACCTTCAAATGCCCTTGACCCAGGTGTGATGGGGTCAAAAAGACCTCGTATTCTGATCCAGCAACCACCAAAATATATTACCACACTAGTTTAGGTAAAGGAAATCATATTTTTGTATTTTTGCAGTGATTAAATTGATTCTCCACATCACCACTTATAATGACCTTGAAATGACCTTTGGATCATATTAAAAAAATTAAAAAATACAGTTTTGGACGTAAAATTTTCCGTTCTTTCAGAATCTGCAGTCAAAAATGCATTATTTCCAAAATAAACACGTTTGACCTTCAAATGACCTTGACCTTTACTACTTGAGGTCAAACCGACCTCGAATTATTATTCAGCGACCCAAAAAACATAAAGATTAGTCATTTTTTTCAACTCAAATGTGTGTGTTCAATTTTGACCTTCAAATGCCCTTGACCCAGATGTCATGGGGTCAATTGGACCGCGGATTCGTGATCAGCGGATCAAATTACATGGGAACATATGTGTCGCGTTCAAATATCAGAGACTTGGTTTTTTTTGTGTGCCTGTGTTATTGATAATAAATAAATAAATGATTATGAAGTATTATTTCAACTTGAAAACTTAAAATTTCAATAAAATAGATTTGTTAAATCACAAAGGGATTTGACCTTGAGGCTAACCTTAATGATTTAATAATCAAATCATTTCTTTGAAACTTTATAATTTACGTAAATTGTATAAAATAAAATAAGTTTGAAAAATCACGCAGAGATCTGACCTTGAAGCTGACCCAAGTGATTAAGTAACTTATCTTATTTAAAAAATTAATCTAATTTGTTAACTAAGTTTTGATTTACGTTAAAACAAACATAAAAAACAGAATATTTTTAATTGTAAAAAAAAAATTTGTCCAAAGATTTGCATTCAAGTTAACTTGTCCAATATAATGAAAATAATTCGAATGATCAATGTTATAAACAAATTTGTTTAATTGTTATAAACAATTTATAAATAAATAAAAAAAGTTATTTTAATTTTCATAAAAGGCACATTTCGACGAATTCAATTTACTAAGCTCAGCAGTAATAACAATAGATAATAAAACTTTGAAAGAAAGATTGGAAACCTCATTGGCACGCGAATCTATAATTAGTAACAACGACAGCGACGACGACAAAAGCGAAACAGAAGTCATAAATCAAGATAATCCAGTAAAAGTAAATAACGAAGAAATGGCCGTAGTCATACCCAACAGCCAGCAGGTATCCTTACGTGACGCGCTAGAGGTGGTCCCATTGTTCGACGGAAGCAACCTCCCATTGTCACATTTTATTGAGGGTTGCATGGAGGCAGAGGCAATGCTACCGACACCTGCAGCTCAAGAAAACCTCGCAAGGTTATTAAGAGGTAAATTAATTGGAGAAGCTAGAAAATGCATTTTTGGTTCTACTTATACAACAATAGAAGAATTGATAGAAAAATTGAAAAGAGTATATTGTTACCAGGCCAGATGATGACCTCCTTCCCCCAGGTTTAGTTATCCATATATGTAGAGGTTGATGACCTCCCCCTCCTAGGTTTAGCTGTCTATATATGTAGAGGTTCAGGCAGGCCTCGTCAGTTCTTCTCTAACATCTCTCAAGAATAAAGACATACAAAGTGATATCAGTTTGATGTCACTACCTTTAAAAATTAGAAAGTTTAGTTTTCACTATAACATTTTGGCGATCCTGCCACGATCCGCTTAAGTTCTCGGTTTTTAATTTCTACGAAAATCCACATAGAACGCGGACCTGTGCGAGACTTGGAATCCACGGACCCAAGAAGCTAAAGAAACTTTACGAAGTTTTAAAAATAAGAAGAACTCCGGACTTCACTACGGTAAGCCCGAAAACAGGAATAAGTAGCTGATAATAAAAATTAGTTGGTGAATTTAGTAGCCACTATACCACGTAAATTATCAGTGAAAGATTCCATTAAAATTGAACGAGGCCCGCAATCAGGCGGAAGACGCATCTGCGTAAGTAAGCAGCCAACGCCCAGCCAGGCAACCGGTTCTCAACAGTAAGCTGACTCATCTCTTCGACACGTCAAGGAAGGCAGGCGGTCTACGGATCCCACATCAGGCCACGAGCAGCACAGTAAGCATTACTTCTAGAAAGTGAAAGTATTGTAAACATTTCTCAATCGATCTTGGGCCTTAGAGTATAAATCCTCTTTACGTACGTTGCACGGCGACTGTACTACGGTACAGGTGAGGTAAAGTTGAGGCAAGATCGGGTTGGCTATACTCTGTGTGTTCACAAGCACTGGCCACCCTTAACAAATTAAGTATCACTACCTCAAAATCAGTAGCAGTTTGTAGCAACTTATACTGCATTTTGTTGTATTAAAAAATAAACATTTAAAATTTTACCGCGACATTCTACACCCGAGTCACAAACAATAGATAAGTAGGTACACTGGCGTTTGATAAACACCGAGATAGCACGCTCTATCAAACTGACTCATCCTAC
Organism: Diplolepis rosae; assembly: GCA_030998225.1. Taxonomy (NCBI): domain Eukaryota; kingdom Metazoa; phylum Arthropoda; class Insecta; order Hymenoptera; family Diplolepididae; genus Diplolepis; species Diplolepis rosae. The sequence goes on along the minus strand of JAPYXD010000728.1, from coordinate 2,876,017 downwards.
GATACGGACTCATCCTCTTTAAATTTCCCAATCACAACCACTCTCATGTCTCGAGCACAATCTCCCGTCAGGGCCAAGTCCCCCTCTTACACCACTGACGAATTACTAGTAAGGGTTCTCAGCCAAATGTAAAATCTGACTATCTCATTCAACGCCCTGAAAAAAGAAAACGAAAATAGGATAGATGAAATTTCAAGATTATCAAAGAAATTAGGAGGAGCAGGGACAGTAGAAACAGATAGTGAATCCCAGCAACAACCAGAAGCGACAGACGATCATTCTTCGGTCGAAGAAAATACATTCCAAAGAAAAGAAACATTTAGACCAAGACAGGAAAATATTTACGGTCAATCACAATTTTTCCCAACAACTGTCCCAACAGCACCACACGAGGAACAGAAAATGGGAGCCAAGTTAGCAATTGAAACAATAAAGCCAATTAACGGTCAGGACGACATGGGAGTAGAAGATTTTATAAAAACGGTAAAGAGAGCTAGAATAAGATGCGAAGAACCAGAAATTCTTTTAGATTTAATTTTAGCAAAGAAAATTACACACGTGGCAGAAAAAGCCATTAGATATATGCAAATAAACTCCTATGAAGATTTATACGCGGCACTCAGACAAAATTTGAGACAAACCAGTTCATTAATTTCATTAAAATCTAAATTAGAAAGCTGCAAGCAAGGCTTAACAGAAACGGTTCAGAACTTCACGACGAGGTTTCGACAAATAACAAATGAAATAAATTACCTAGTCCAATCCCAGCACGTAAACCCCACTAAACGAAGACTTAAAATAGAATTGGAAGAAGAAGAAGCCGTTAACCGTTACTTATTAAATTTAAAAAAAGAAATTGGAATGCAGGTACGTCTGTTAAAACCGAACACAGTAAACGAGGCTCCAGCATTAGCCATCGAAACTGAAACATGGTTAAAAGACAGCCAACCTGTCAGACAAATTATCAAACCACCAGTAAAAATATGGGCCACATCACCCGGACCACCTCGACTCAGTGCAAATACTACACCTAGAGCACAGAATAGTACCATACCACTGAGTGACAGATTTAAAATGAATTGCTTCAAGTGCGGCAAAATAGGTCATATATCTTCACAGTGCCAAGTGAAGCAGGGTTTTCCCCCAGGCCATGGTTTCAAGCGACCACCTCCGGTAAGAGCAATCCAAGAGGAAGAAACAGAAGCGGAAAACATGACAGAGGAAGAAATAACGGAGCAACTGATCTTCGAGGAATCAGCCGAATTTCTTCCATATGCGGAAGATTACGAACAATCGATGCCAGAAGAAAAACTGGAAGATACAGATTATTAGTAGACTCAGGAGCTGCTATAAACATAATCAAAGAAGAAATATTGGATGATAGAGACGAAAGGAAATCTACCCACAAAACATTCCTAATGAGTAACGATCGGCATATCTCTAAATATTCTACAAAATTAAACATTTTTGGACAAAAACACGTTTTCTACATAGTACCCAACGATTTTCCCTTACCAGAAGGAAGTATAATTGGAATTAAATTCTTTGAAAAATATCCAAGATAGGCGATCACGAACAGTCACCTCGTGCTAAATAAGGTAAAGCTACCTTTGCACCTAAGCAATGATTTCATACCAGGAAAATCCGAAAAGATATGTACCATTTCAACTGACGCAGAAGATCAAGATATTATCATTACAGATGATAAGGAAATCCCCGACGGACTCTACACTATACGAAACGGACAAATAAAAATCCCATTGAAAAATAATGAGGATTGCCCTAAAGAAGTAAATCTCCAGATAAGCTACGAACCTATATTAAAAATAATCACAAATGAAAGTAATGGACCTCAAATGACATTTCGACTAAATGAATTATTGAAAGCTTCAAGATTAGATAATTTAGAAAAAGACCAGAGAGAATTCATCAAAAAAATGATAGGCAGATACTCGGAAGTTTTCACGTTAGAATCAGACCCACTTCCATGTACTAACCTTACCGAACATCAAATAGTACTTAAAAATGGAAAAATAATCAATCTAAGATCCCACAAATTACCCGAAAAACACCGACAGTTTGCCCTAGAAGAAACAGAAAAGTTATTAAAAAAGGGAATTATAAGAGAAAGCCAATCACCATACAACTCACCTTTATGGATAGTACCGAAAAAAGGAAATAAATTAAGAATGGTAATTGACTACAGAAAGATTAATGAAGACACGGATCAAGATGCTTACCCATTACCAATGATCGATGATATACTAGATCACTTAGGAAAAGCTAAGTTCTTTTCTGCCTTTGACCTCTCAGCTGGATTCCACCAAACCCGATGAAGGAAGAAGACAAAAAGTACACTGCGTTTTCTACAACCCAAGGACATTTCGAATACAATCGCATGCCTTTCGGTTTAAAGAACGCACCAGCCACTTTCCAAAGAATGATGGATAATGCATTCACAGGATTAATCGGAAGAAAATGCTTTGCGTACATAGATGACTTTGTGATATTCGGAAGCTCAATTCAGGAACATAATGAGAACTTAGTAGCAGTCATGGAAAGAATCTACCAGTTAGGACTAAGATTAGAACCGAGAAAATGTGAATATCTTAAACCAGAACTAGAATACCTTGGACATATAATCACCAAAGAAGGAGTCAAACCCAACCCTGAAAAAATAAACTGCATAAAAGAATTCAGACCATTGAAAACTGTAAAAGATGTGCAATCATTTTTAGGACTTGCAGGTATATAGCGAGACCCTTAACAAAGCTAACTCAGAAAGAGACAATATTCGATTCGACCCCAGACTGCGAAAAAGCATTTTACGATTTGAAGAACGCATTGGTAATCGCACCAGTTTTAAAATTCCCTGATTTTTCCAAACAATTTATACTGACTACGGACGCATCCAACTGTGGATTAGGAGCAGTATTGAGCCAAGACGGGCACCCTTGTCTTTTTATATCAAGAACATTGAACAAAGCCGAAGAAAAATACACCACCTCTGAAAAAGAACTTTTAGCAATTGTATGGGCTATGAAACGCCTCAGACAATATCTTCTCGGAAAGAAATTCAAAATTCAAACAGACCACCGTGCTTTAGTTTGGCTACACAATGTGAAAGATCCTAGCTCAAGACTTTGACGATGGAGACTTCGTATGGAAGAATACGAATACGAAATAGAATATGTAAAAGGAAAAGAAAATAAAGTAGCGGATTGTCTATCCAGACTTTTTCCCATCACTAAGGACACATTACAAGAAGCAATGGAAAAAACCGGAATTAGTACTGAAGAAGAAAAACCAAGCTTGGAAGAGCAGTCACCGGAAATAGAAACATTCGACACGCCGCGAATAACAAAAGACGAAATTTTAAAAGAAAAAATCAAATTAACCGCGAGGCGAATAAGAGAACCATCAGAAAACGAAACCACAGAAACGGAAGAAGAAATCACGGAAACACCAGGAGACAATACTAATTTATATACGGATTTTATAAATTGGAAACTACAACCAGTCAAAGGCAAAATTAAAACAAAGCCTAACGCTATCGGCAAACTTTGGAAAGAAGTAACTAAGGATGAAATGCCTATGTACAACGAAGAAGATTGGCTGTATAAATTAAGTTGGTTTATCGAAGAATTCGTTAACAGAAAACTCTCAATTGTTAGATTATCCTTTGGAGATCCTCTATTTACATTTCTGGAGCGAGAAGTAATTCAAGAAATAATGGAATTCCTATCAAACTATTATCCAGATAAGAATTTCCACATTTGTTTCTCTACAACCCGAGAATTAACTAAGGAAGAACGAAAACAAATTATTAAAGAAGCTCATAGGGATCACACTGGAGAACAAAATACTATCGAAAAAGTCAAGAGAATCGGAATTTGGACCAACATGGACCAAGACATTAAGGACTATGTCAACAAATGCCCTATATGCCAACTACAAAAGACCACGCGAATTAAGAATCAATCAGAAAGTATAATACCCGACATACCACTCAATCCAAATGATAAAATAGCACTGGATATTTTTGGACCGTTACCCACTACACCTAGAGGTAACAAATACATACTTAGTATTCAGGATAGATTGACCAGATACACCACTTTAATACCGTTAGAAAGTGAAACCTCAACAGCAATAGTAGAAGCTTCGATAGAACAATATATTTACATTTATGGATCCCCTAAAACTATTCTCACTGATCAAGGGTCTAACTTTCTATCTGAGTTCATGGACCAATTTGAGAAAGCTTTGAAAATCAAACATATTAAAACTACAGCATTCCATCCACAATCCAACGGAAACATTGAAAGAATGCACTCAACCCTGAATAATCTGATCAAAACTAGCATGGCAGAAAATCAGAATAACTGGGACGAAAATCTAAAATATGTAACATTCGCAATAAATTCAACAGTAAATCAAACCACGGGATTCACACCCTTTGAACTCACGTTTGGAAGATTACCAAATATACCATCTCAAATTGAAAACTCACCCAATTTAACCCATCAAGATCTGATTAGAAAATGGAGGAAAAAACACGAGGAAAACATCAGAAAAGCTAGAGACAGAAACCAAGTAGAATTAGAAAAAACTAAGAAAAGATTAGATGAAGGAATAATAAGAACACATCCTTTATACAAGCCTGGAAGCCTAGTCAAAATCCTTAACAACACCAAACAAAACAAATTAGAACAATCCTGGAAAGGTCCTTACGAAGTTATAGATTACCTAGATAATAATAATCTACGCATTAGGAATAAAGATAAAATACTGAGAGTACACATAGATCAGTGTATGCCTTATTTTTTAGATGAGGACTCAAGTACTTCTAATAGCGGCAATGGCCAACTGTAAAGCCAACTACACCTTACAACCGTCAAAATTCCCATTATAGAACAGGAAGAGGGTACCATAAAACATATTATACCTATCCCTTATCCTATCCAAAACCTATATTTTGCAGTAATTCCCGACCATGACTATTTAATAAAATTTAGAGACTCATATGTAATTACTGACAATGAAACAATAAATAAATGTACGACGATAAGCGAATATAAAATTTGCGAAAGTAGCCAACCAAACCTTAGGCTGACTGACAGTGAAACATGCGAAGCTACGATATTCAAGCGATACTCAGAGAACAAATGTAAAACTTCAACTTTTGCTTTACACAAAGAAACCTTCATACCCGTACTAAACGGATACATAATAGTACTAATGAACGAGGTATATTTAGATATTAGCTGCGAAACAGGAATAGAACACCTAAAGATTAAACAACCCTCACTACTAACGGGCTCAAATTGTAAAATCTATAATGGAATGGACGCACTGTACCTTAGCAAAAATCTAAAGTGACAATTTTACAACGAATTCAATGCGACCTACAACATTAGTTACTCTAACGACGATCTAAAAACCTTAGAAAGTAAATTAATACGTCTCCCTAAAATCATAGATAACAATAAATTACGACAAGCCAAATTAAGCCTAGACGATGCAGAAAATATGTTAAAATCAATAGCCATTAACAGAAGACTAAGAACATGGAGAGAAACAACTATGGATTGGTTAAGCTATTTAGGTTACGCAGCGCTAGGATTAGGATCAGCCTATGTTCTGTACAGATTAGAAATACTCGAATTCATACAAAAGTGTATGCCCAAAAAACTCTGTATATTCTGTGTAAAAACAAAGGTAACAACGCCGACGAACGTCGTCACGTACAATTCTAGCTTGCAACCCTTGGTGATCACCGAAATACCAAAAGTAAGGAGGGTAAGAATTTAGTAAATTAAGAGACTAATTTATGTCTAAAAAGGGGAGTGTTACCAGGCCAGATGATGACCTCCTTCCCCCAGGTTTAGTTATCCATATATGTAGAGGTTGATGACCTCCCCCTCCTAGGTTTAGCTGTCTATATATGTAGAGGTTCAGGCAGGCCTCGTCAGTTCTTCTCTAACATCTCTCAAGAATAAAGACATACAAAGTGATATCAGTTTGATGTCACTACCTTTAAAAATTAGAAAGTTTAGTTTTCACTATAACAATATGCCCCTGCGAAAAGCGTGTACCAGTTACAGGGAGAATTAGGGAATACATTTATGTGGGAAAGAGAAAATTTACTTTCCTATGCTGCTAGGATAAAAGAAATTGCCGACAAAATCGAAGATGCTCACAGGCTCAATAATAATGGTCAGGTAGATAATAATTTTAAAGTAAACCTTGAAAAACACGTAATTCAATGTTTTATACGAAGTTTGCGTCCTGAGTTAGAAATTCGTGTTGAAGAAAAGGATACTTTTAAAGAAGTTATTAGCGACAGTATTGATATAGAACGAAGATTAGCTGCAAATTCCGCACTACGAAAAAATAAAAACATAGATTATTCTAAAAGTGACGAATCAACTAATAATAATAATAATAAAACAACCCAATTTAACGTAGCACTTGATAACAAAACTATTTGTTTAATTTGTAAAAAACCAGGTCACACAACTGAAAAATGTTTTCATTTAAGTAAAGCCCAAGAGGCAGTTCTTAATAATAAACAAAAAAATTTTTTGCATCCTAACCAACAAAGATATAGTAATTTAAATGGTCAAAGAAGTAATAATAATAATTTTTCAAGAAACAATTACAATAATTTTCCGAATAAGAATTTTTTAGGAAATAAAAATTATAATTTTAATAACAATAACAATAATAATTCTCAAAATAGAAAAAAATAATTATAAAAACAATAATAATAATTTTTTACAACAGATACAACAATAATAATAATTTTCCTAGAAATTTTTACAATAATAAAAATAGTGTTAATAATAATAATAGACAAGGGAATCCAGGACAGTATAAAAACTTTAACTCAGGACAGTTCCAAAATAGAAATAAATCATATGAAAATAGATTTTTACAGAATAATAACACTCAACAAAATTTAAATTATACTGAAATAATTTGCAATTACTGTAAAAAACCCGGTCATTTAGTACGAGACTGCAAGATACGACCAAATAGCCAATCACAAACAGCTCATCAGGAAAACTCCAAAGCTCTCCCCAGCACGGGTACACTGAGGAAAGCATAAATCGAGAACCACTGGCATCCACTTCTAACGATCATACAACAACCACAATAAATATTTCAAAGTCCACTTCAATTCCATAAATTATAATATCAGCGGAAGGTTTAAAAAATCCAACACACATGATGATTGAAACTGGTGCTGCTCGAAATTTAATTAAACAAAAGGTTCTCAACCCTGAAGTACCAATAAATAGCCAAAACGTATTAAAACTTACAGGAATTAATGATTTACCACTTTACACATTAGGACAGGTAAAAATAAACATTTTCGGTTATCCAACGATATTTAACATTATTCCCAATGAAGTCCCAGTAGAAGAAGATGGAGTATTAGGATCAGAATTTTTTCAAGATAATAGTGTGAATATAAACTATACTTCAAAATGCTTAGAAATATAGAACCACTGTTACCCTTTTAAATCTACTAATACATTTACTATTCCAGCTCGAACAGTTACAACATTTTATGTTAATATAAAAAATACAGAAAAGAGTGAAGGGTATGTACCTCGATTATATATCCAAGATGGCGTTTACGTAGGTGACGCAGTTGTAAAAAATCACAGGGGAAAAGCTTATTTAAAATTTGCAAATACAATTGAAATACTAATAACATTATCTGTCCAAATAGTTAATTTAGAAGATTTTGAAGAACAAGAATGTTAGAAACAAATTGAAAAATGACATAATTCTAAACAATCAAATAACGAAGATTTATCAAGTAAAATATTAAATAACTTTTTAAGAACTGACAATTCTCTAATTAACTCATGAAAATTTTATAATGTAACAGACGAAGACAGAGTAGAATGTATTAAAAAACTTCTTCGATTAGACCATTTAATTCAAGATGAATATGAACATGTAGAGAAATTAATTAAAAATAATGCAGACAGATTTCAAATCCCAGGAGAACCACGTGAAGCTACTAATGTATTACAACATTCAATTCCTACTGTAGATGACGCTCCAATTCTTTCAAGACAATATAGATTTCCCCCAGTTCACAAGGAAGAAATTACAAGACAAGTCGATGAATTGTTGAATAATAAAATAATAAAGCCCTCACAATCACCATATAACACTCCAGTGTGGATAGTTCCTAATTGATTAGGAATCTGATTCTCAAGGAAAAATAAAATGGAGAATGGTTCTTGATTTTCGTAAATTAAATGAAAAAACAATTGGCGATTCGTATCCTCTACCTAATATAAACGATATACTTGATTCTCTAGGATCAGCAAAATATTTTTCAGTGTTTGATTTAGCTACCGGTTTTCACCATATAAAAATGGATCCAAAAGATCCGCATAAAACCACATTTTCTACACCTCACGGTCATTACGAATTCGATAGAATGCCTTTCGGTTTAATAACTGCACCAGCCACATTTCAAAGATTGATGGATTTAACATTAACTGGATTAATCGGAACGGAACTTTTGTTATATCTCGATGACATAGTTATATATGCAAATACTCTAGAAGAGCATGAAATTAAATTTAACAATTTAGCAGAAAGACTTAGAAAAGCAAATCTTCACTTACAGCCAGACAAATGCGAATTTTTACGACCCGAAGTAGGATATTTAGGTCATATAATTTATAAAAATGGAGTACGTCCAGATCCAAAAAAGGTAATAGCTGTAAAAAACTTTCCAGTCCCAAAAACACAGAATAATGTTAAACAATTTTTAGGCTTAGCAGGATATTATAGAAGATTTATTGATGGATTTTCAAAAATTGCAAGTCCTTTAAATCAACTTCTGACAAAAGATACACCTTTTAATTGGACAGAAAAACAACAAGCAGCTTTCGAAATTTTAAAAGAAAAATTATGTGAAGAGCCACTTTTACAACGACCTGATTTTTCTCAACCTTTTATACTCACAACAGATGCCTCGGGATTTGCAATAGGAGGTATTTTATCACAAGGTAAAATAGGTAAAGATAAGCCAATAGCATATGCTTCACGTAGTCTAAGTGATACTTAAAAAAAATATGATACATATGAGAAAGAAGCTCTTGCTATAATGTTTTGTGTAACTAATTTTCGTCCTTATTTGTATGGAAGAAAATTTACTTTAGTGACTGATCACAAACCTCTAGTTTGGTTTCAAAATTCTAAAGACCCTTGTTCACGAGTTTCACGTTGGAGATTGAAACTCGCAGAATATGATTTTGATGCAATTTACAAAGCAGGAAAAATGAATGTAAATATAGACGCTCTTTCAAGAAACCCTATTGATGATCACAAAGAGAAATCAAAATATTTACAAGCTGATGACAACGATACTTTTATGAATTCTCAAGAAAAAATGTTCTCCAAGAAAACTTTTACAAAAAAAACAAGAAAACTCTAAAAATGAGGTAAGACCTTCAAAACGAAAAAACTTGAATCCAGAAATTGTACCAGACGACGTAGATCATTTTAGCGAAATTCCGGAAGCCCAAATATTAAATATTGACTCAAAAATTCCAGAATATTTTCAGGAATTTCTTAATGAAGAATTATTTATTGAGATTGTTAAGAATATTTTAAAATACACAAATTTATTCAAAAATATGGCTTCAAGACTTATTTTTATGACAATATTTTTATTAAGTCCAATGTTTTCCAAAAAATACGAAAATTTATCATGGAAAACTATTACAACAAGAGCTCAAAAGAGAATAGAGCAAGAAAAAGCAAAAAATTTGAATCGAAATGAAACCCAAGAAAAATTAGACGAAAATTTTTCTTCTAAACCTCTTGTGAAAAAACCACGAGGTAGGCCAAGAAAAAATCTACCTACAAATTTAAAAAATATTCCATCTCAAACAAAAAGAAAGAGAGGTAGGCCAAGAAAACAAATATTTGAAAATGAATTACCAGAAATAAATATGCAAAAGGGAAGCCGAACAAAAGTAGAATCAGATTCCGACTCTGATCTTTATTATTTAGATTATTTGAAACAAACTCAAGCAAAAAACAAAAAGAAGAAGAATGCCAAGAAGTCAAAAAATATTAATGAATTTGAAAGTGGAGAAAGTGAGAATTATTTTTCAACCTCGGGAGATGAAATCAACGACATTGAAACCTCACATGAAGAAAATGATGAAGAAAATTTGGAAGATAATCTTGAAGAAGATTTTGAGGAAAATCTCGAAAAGAATTTTGAACAGAATTATGAAGAAATTTTTGGAGACGATCTTGAGGAAAAATTTTGAAGAAAATTGTGAAGAAAACCAAGAAGAAAAATTGGAAGAAAAATTTGAAGAGCATTATTTTAATGAAAATTTAAAACTAAACCGAAGATCGCAAATAAACTGTGAAAAAATCGATAATGAGCATGATAGTTATAATCGTCCACCCCCAGAACCTCCTCCTATAAACTCTCAAACAGAAAAAATTATAACAAGGAAAAGTTTAGTTGAATGTCGCAATCAATTAACTATGCGAAAAGATAATTATGCATATTTTGTTACAACAAATGGAACTCCTCGCAACAACAGATCAAAAACTTTAGACAAACGTGAAACATTACCAAAATTTAAAAACTTACAAAAGGGAATAGAAAAAGAGATTAAAAAAGGAAACTACTACCATTTTGCACTTCCAATTGAAGAAGAAACTAAGGACAATTTATCAGAAACTTTAAGTAATATGAAATTATCAATTCACTCATTACATGAATTATCTCAAAAATTTAAATTACGATCAATTAGTATTTCAAAAACTTCCAGAATTAATCATATACCTTGGGAAGAAGTGAAATCAATTTTCGATTCAATTTTTTCGAATTCAACTACAAAAATTATAGTTTGCAATGGAATAACGCAATATCCAACAAAGGAACAACGAACTCATTTAATTGAAGAAGCTCATTCTTCAGCATTAGGAGGCCATAAAGGCGTTACAAAAACTTATAAGCGAATTCGCCGAAAATTTTTTTGGGAAAATATGAAAGTAGATATTCAAAAATATATTCAAGGCTGTCTACAATGTCAACTGAAAAAATTAATCAGAGTCAAAACAAAAAATCCTATGGTAATATATTATGATAAAAAAATAAATCCTTTAGAAGTAAAAATTGGAGATAACTTATTTTTATTAAAAGCAGGTAAAATTTAAAAACATGACAGCCATTATACAGGGCCTTATGAAATATTGTAAGTATTAGAAAAAGGGAATGTCAAAATAAGCTATAAAGGCAAACCTACTGTAGTTCACATTAATAGACTAAAACGCTCACATCTGCATGTAAAAAATTAATAAGAATGAAACAAAATATCTTTACTTTAATTATAAAAAAAAAATAATGTACATATATATATATATATATATATATATATATATATATATATATATATATATATATATATATATATATATATATATATATATCAGTTTAAATAAAGATATAGGAATTTTATTTTGTCGATAAATAGTAAAAATATAAAAAAATATAAATTTTTTTTATGAAAATATGTTTTAAATATAAAATAAAAAATATATAAAACAAAATAAAAATGAAATTTCAGACATAACACATTATTCCAGATATAATGGAACAAATTCATCGCAAATGCATAGATGATCTCATTGAAATAGACTGTAATATTCCCACATGGAGCAGAAACCTAAACAATCCAGAAATAATAAAAGACATTTTTTCAATAATCAAAACAAGAGGACCGGACGCATACAGAAATTTAATTCTCAGTTTACGGCTATCAAATCATATTGTCATAGCCGACATGTTGGATATAATGAAATAGGAACGCAAAATACAATAAGTAAGGCAATAAATCCAAAAATGTAGATATGTAACGATAAAACATTTTTCTATTCTCATATTACAAAGCAAGCTGCTAATTGGAAACTCATTTTTCCAGAGATGGGATTAGGAGGCTTCCTTTTGGCACTGCTCACTTGCAACTTCAACTATATAACAACAGTCTACGCCATCATAGGATTCGATTGCGGTTCAAATCAATCAAATATAACGACATTATCTTTACTAGAGGTAGGAGAATGTGATCTACCTCGACCTCAAGTACATGTTGAAAGAACTTATATACAACTTTTACAATTAACTGGATTTTAAAATACAAAAGTAATACAATGCAAAATAGAAATTCGACGCGCCATTTCTCATTGTGGCATGCATTCTCACAATTCCATAGTTGCAAATGGCCACAGTGAATATATTCATGATGTTACACGAGATCAATGTAATCAAATGCACACAATAGGAAAATTTTTAGTAACCCCTTCTCTTCAGATATCAAAGTTAAAAGTAAATGAAGCTTCATTTCATAGCGTTACTTTAACAGGTTCTGTAACTCCTAATGGAGACTGTACTGGTACACAATTTTCTGACCCATACGGAACATGGAATTATGTCGTAGTCCAAGCAATATTTAAAATAACTTTACAAGAACATTACGCGACTATTCATTTAAATTCAAATAAAATTCAATTAGGTACCTTTTTGGAGAATCCTGGTACAAATTACTTCCAAATCCTGTCGAATACATAGCACCAACTATAGTTAAACCTCTCACAAAAGCAACCTGGAAATACACAAATCCTTCATCCTTAGCAACAAGTGGCATTTATTCTCAATCTGATCTTGATAAACTGCGAGATCATACTATGTTTCCAGCAGAAAAACCAATGATTCTAAATTTATTAGCTAGAGAAATAACAGGACATCCAACCATTAATCAAGAAATATCATTATTGAATTTATTTAATGAAGATGTAATTAATAAAATTGCTGAATCCGCATGGGGAAGATTTTGGACAATGTTTACAAGTTTTGGAACTACTAGTATTATATATTATATTATATATTATATATTATATTATATATCATTATTCATGGATATGCGCTACACAGATTATTTGGATGGTCTCTCCATCTACTAGGCGCCTTCTGGGATTCGGTCACTAACCTCTTATTACACTTAGGTACCCATCGACCTTCTAGACCTCCTGCTGCGAGTCATCAAGAACTGCTAACAGCTTCAGCGCCACAAAGCTCCAAAGAGGCACCTAAAAGTCCATCGTATTACGCAAATACTACTTCAGGTAAAGACCACAATAATACAAACGCAACTCTTTATCCTCACTCTGAACTAAAAGAAGAACTTAGTAGAACCCACTACTCTATCCAAATCTAACATCTTCAGAATGTCGCATGTTCCTTTTACAACCTTACTAAACAAAATTATTCAACAAAGAGGAGATCCACCCCTCATTTATGAGATACTCATTGAACAAACCAATAATAAAGAATGTCTATTTCACGTTAATTTACAATATAAAAATTATATAATAATGAATAGTGGCAAAGATAACGAAAATGTAAAGCAAAAGGTAGCACAAAATTTATATAATGCCTTAATTAATGAATCAAAGGAAACAAATCAAAACGTCCAACCAAACTCTATTAGTAAAAATTGCAAAAAATTAAACGAAATTTGCACTCAAAATAAATTTGAGTATCCAAAATATACAGTATTACAAATAAAAACCTCATCAAAAGACTCAACATACATAGCAATTTGTTTCAATAACAACATAAAATAAAGAGGAATAGTAAACTCGATAAAAACAGCTAAGGATTTTGATGCCATAAAAGTTATTAATTCTGTTTCGCATAAAGACGAGAAATGTGAACTAACTTTGATAAACTCACTAGAACATTTGCATGTAACAATTCAAGAATCATCTATAAGCGATCCAAAACCTTCAACGAGTAGCCAAATAACAAAACCTATTACTTCAAATAACAATCGTGAAAAAAATACAAATTCATATAAAATGAAAACAAATAATAATCATACTGCATCATCTTTCTCTGCGAAAAGCTTTAAAAAATGTTTTAAATGCGGATATAGACCTCCCAACCAGTACAATAAATTCTAATATAAACATTCCATACCGATTCAGGAAATCAACTGCAATGGAGCATTACTACGACGAGCCTACACACGTACCAAGTTACCCAAAAAAGAAATACAGAACAGACTCCATGGGATTTTTAAATCATGTAGAAATTTTAAGAAACTTCACGATAAAATGTGGATTGCCGTTACAGCAATATACAGTCTATCCTGACCCAAATTCGAAAACACTCATTTTTTCTTGCACAAATTAATATAAATGAACATTTTGTTATACAAGCCGGCCCTACTAGCGAATTAGCAGAAAATAGAGCAGCATTAAAATTATTGTTACTACTAATGAGATCATACTATTTTTGCGACGAAAAATTTTATAATAATGATCATAAAAAAATGCAAAAAACCAAAAATCAAAGTATTCAAACCGACCCAAGACCAAAATTAATACCTTGGGAATATTCCTGTAGATTTTGTAACACTCAAATGCATGCTACAAAAGTGTGCCGTAGACGAAATATTTTTAAAGTAGAGAAATCAACCCAATTTCCCCCTCCAGTTCCACCAAGAAACTCCTCAACATTAGTAGACTTTTTTCCCCTTTTCTCCAAAAAACTTCTAGACCTAAATCCAACCATATGTAATATTATGTAAATATGTAAATATTAATCCTACTTTTCTTTTCAGCCTTCCGAAAAGCCTAATGAATTTCCTTAATCAACTAGCATCCAGCGTGTATTTAATTTTTATTCCACTCCTTTTCTCCAAAGCAGAAAAATACTTCATAGACTCACAATTTTCTCATTCTTCAGGGATTTACTTTGAACCAATTTCAAAAGTTCGTCTTTTTTCTGAAACATATCATTTCATATCTTATATCGATATCTTTCAGCCAGACGTAGTTAAATAAAAAATAAGAGATTTCTCACATAAATTATATGAATATTTCATACTTTCAAATATTGCCAATAATTGTAATTTATACGATCATCAGACCCAACTTGATTTTATAGAACAACGAATCAACTATTTTCTTGAAGAAATATCATTTGTATCTAGACAAGCTCGTAATATCACGAATATTTCTAAAACTAATGATCCATTCTTGCAACAGATACAAAAAGTACTTTTAGAATTGAGAATGAGACAGGAATCCTCCCTTTACTGGCCCAAAGAAAATTTATTTCTATTCCCAAATCCATTTCTCCAAAAAGTTACAAATTTTTATTCAAAACTTGACAACATCATGACCTACAAAAAATGGCATAATTCTCAAGAAGATCGGAATATTCACCTACTATATATCGAATATAAGCAGGAAATTGGCTTAATGACCTGCCTGAAATTTCTCAATCTTTTCTTTTACCCCTTGACCAACTCACAGAAGCTATTACCCATGCCGCAATTAATTAATGGCATGCTATGCTACTTTCTGATACCTTCTTAGACTGCAAATCCAACAAAGAAGACCCACACCTTTCAACATCCCTTTTTCTATGGTCCTTCCATTTTCTAAAATACAATACTTCTTATTCGATAAGTACGTGATTTTCATTATGACTATACCAATTCCATCTGCTGAAAAATTTCAATTATTTAAACCACATCCAATTCCAATACATCTCGATTTTAATACTGACGTAATTTCCTCTATTTACATAAAACCTCAAAATTCTTATCTCGCTATTTCTTCAAATAACCAATCATACTTTACAACAAATGAAAATTTCCTCAATGCATGTTATCAAAATGGATTCCAAACATTTTGTCACCCACCAAGATTTATATCTAATATCGATAACAATCCTATTTGCGAAACATCAATGTTTCTAAATTCTCAATCATACAAGTGTGAAATATTCATCAGTTTTAGTGAATATCCGCTTCTAACACCATTGCAATTTCATCATGGATGGCTATACTCAACTATTTTCTCCCGAAAAATTCTCTTATCATGTCGAAAAAACTAAGACCTTAATCACACTCCAAGGAATAGGAATTTTTCAAACAAAGTCAAGTTGCAATCTCGATTCATCAACTCCATATTACCATCTCCAAAACCATTTAAATATAATGGATAATTCAATTCCAGTTAGCAAATCAACCACTTCTCTTGCTATAATTTCACCATTTTTATATAATATTTCCATTCAAGAGCCTCACTTACTAAAAAAGGTATTACTTCTTCTTCAGCAAAAAGAAGACATGCCATTATCAATCTTCGAAAACCATGTCTATATCCTTACAAAATATGCAAACATTCAAAAAATCATTCCATCTATTTATTTCTAGTGCATATAAATTAACATTAGCACTAATCATTATCACTTTACTTATGATTACAATTTTAGGATTATTACTATTGAAAATTCAGAAAATATCTAAAAAAATAAACAAAACGCCAACACGTAAAGAACTTATACAAAAAACTCCTTTAAGCTCAGTGACAAAACCTTTACTGACCGACTTGACGTTTAACTTTTGACCTTTCCTTTATTCCATCTTTCACCCTTTTCTTTAATAGACTTGAAGTCAATTCACAAAATTTTTCAGATACAGGTACATTCCGCCCTTACCTTCCTCAAAACCACGTGCGAGACCCATGTAAATCCTATACCGTCAGAAGGACAGTTTTTGTACCCACGCCTGTAATGTTTCTAACAAAAGAAATAACAAACTGTAATATAAAAGTTGTTTTTCTGGCGGAAAGTAAAATACTTTTAGCAAAATCTTTTACCTTGCATGATTAGAAAATGTATACAAAGTTATTATTTAACCTCCTTATCAGACCTTAATAAAATAAATCTATTCTAACAATTTGTAGAAAATGATACCGACTCCAAGTGAACCTATTGTTAACCATCTTGGACCAGTAGACGGTGTATGACCGCAAGACTATCCGATAGCATACGCGCACTCATTACAGAGTTATTGCTTGGAATTAGATCCCTCAAAATTGTTTCTATATTATAATCATCACCAAACCACAAAAAGATATTGTCAATTCTGTTTCGAGAAATCAGACCAGGAAACTCAAAATAACTGTGAATTTTTTACTTCATGGCATTCGATTTGTAAATTGGAATGCATATATATGAATTGTTACGGTTGTCAAGAACTATTAATTAATCCGCGACAAAGAGCAGCTAATTGTAACGAATGCATCGAAACATATTTAAATAATAAATTCAAAATTAGTCAAGGAAACGAAGTTCTAGTAGAAAATACCCCTGCATGATTATACGTATCTACCTTCCACGCATGTAATCACGCATGAAAAATTTTGTTAAATTTAATAAAATCCTCAATAGTAAAAACTTGTAAATTTTTCAAATATTTCAAATTCCTTAAATACTGTAAATTTCCCCAACAGAAAAATGCTGCCCCAAGAAATCAAAATAATCGAAGCAGAAGAAGTTGGAGCAAGCGAGCAGGATGTTCAGCCGTTTTTTGAACATCAATTATGGTCGGAATACTGCTGCACAACCCTGGTCGAGAATTTCTACATGAATGTTCTTGAAAAAAAACTTGTTTGCGAAGATTGTCGGATGACAGAACTTAGCTTCTTTGAAACCGAAGTAACATTACCCGTCCGAATAGATCACATAGTTACTAAAGACTTATATTGTACCTTAAAACTATCTAGCCTCGACTGCTCCCTTTGCAATACACAAATTTTTTACATGCGGCAAAGAGCAGATTTATGCGTAACTTGTGCCGAACGTGTAATTCATTTATACCAACAAGAAGCATTGTATAACGACGTCGATTCGAAATCAATCCATATAACAAAATAAAACTAACTAACTTAGAATTTTAATAAATTTAATCATCAACTCAAACAGGTAATTCTTTTGCAGATCAAAACAATGGCCTTGCAGACAAGAGACCTATCGAAAGGTACTGCTGTACAAGTTTTAAACGAGATAAGCATAGAGTATGATTTCTCCGAACCCTCATATATTGTAAAATCGCTAGGGTTAGGGGAGAAGCGGCGAAATTGGCGCGTCGTCTAAATTGGCGCACCCTATTTTTCAGAAAATGATAACATAACAAAAAATAAAAATATTTCTATCGTGTGAATTCTTGTATGATATGTATTTGATAGAGAACATTATAAAAATCTAATTGCTTAATACAGTTTTATTGCGATTAATCGTTTTTTGGCATAATGGATATGTTCGAAGCCATTGAGTTAAATCGTTAAATAATAGTAATTCAAGGTGAATTAGATTAATGCAACGATTTTATAATCTTTGACATTTAATCTTACGATTAAGATAGAATATTTGTATGAAAAAATAAGCATTTTACGTAAAAATTATTTAATTAATGAACGATACACTTGCGGAAAAATTGGCGCATACGAGATTCAAATCAGAGGCGAAGTTGGCACACGTGTTGTGTTTCTGGAAACCGGTGACTGAAGTCAAGTGATCGGATGTTTATGATTGAAAATATAAAGAAGATAGTAAGTACACAATTATTAATATATAGATATATACATTTGAATGTTGCTGGACTTTTCTGCTAATCTTTTTCTTAAGATTTTTTGTGACATGGGAGGTAATGTGGTTCGCAAAACTGATGTAACGACTTTGTAAGGTACTATTCATTTGAACAATCAGTAGTTAAATTTTTTTTAAGCTTAAGGTATTAAGGCATTTTAAAAGCGATTTTTAATAATTAATTTGCAGTCTGACAGTGTTTTGAAAGTTTTCTCGATTTTAAGATGTGAAAGGAATGTAAGTAAAAAATTTGTATTTTTGATTGATTGTTTCTATTATTTATAAGTCTTCTAAAGTTAATAATTGTATATACTTCTGATTACAAATTCAAATAATTCTCTATAAAAATGATTTCAATTTGAATATTCACTTGAATATCCACACTTGCCAGTACTTTATTGTACAAATATAAAATATATTTTAACATTGGCTGGTTTATGTGAATAAAGGTATAAAAAACTTCACATATCTTGATATACTATCTCAAATTTAGTTTCAAATTATAACTACCTCTTTTCATCAACCTTTGCTACTGAAATGTAATTCTAAATCGATGAAAATATAACTAATACGTGGCAAGTGAAGATTATAATATTAGTGCGTCAATTTACTGAATAAAAACCTGCTTTAATAATTTTCAATGCAATCTTGATCCATTGGAAAGTATAGAAAAGATATCCAGCTATTAAACAAATATTTTTTCATAATTTTTAGTCATATACTATCTTTTTAAACTCGCACTTTCTATTAGGTGCGCCAATTTCGCCGCTTCTCCCCTACATCAAGAGCTACCACCATTTGAAGCGACTTGCGAAATTTTTAAAGATAATTTAACCTATGCTTGTATTGGGGAACCTGCGTCCCAAAAGAAAGTAGCCAAACAAAACGCAGCAGCTAAAGTCTTGGAAACACTTTCCACGAAATATGTATTTTTAGAAGAGAAATTAGAAAAATGCTTAGTAACAGAATCAAAATTTTTAACAATAAGTGATAAAAGCGGTAGAAAAGCTTTACAAAAATGGACTAATGCATGTGAAATGTGTTTTCAAAGAAGACATTTAGCTCATAACTGCCGCAATCTTTTACGTAATAAAAAATATAAAAATAATTATTGAAAAAATTTTTTCTTACTACCCTAGTCGAAAGTACCTGGTTTCGGCACCAATTTCACGGTAGAAAGTCTAACTTTCATGCATTGGTCAAGCTATATGCGCGCCCTCTATAATAGCGGAAGTAAAAACGTAAATAACCTCAAGCGTCAAAATTTGTCCGCTCTCTGCTAATGTTTATTAGTGGCAATGAGTTGATATTATTTAGAATGTAATAGTAGTGACTGAAGTGTAACAAAAATAAAAATAAAAAAATGAATGACATATCATCTGATGAATCGACAGATGAAGAAGAAATTAATAAAAACTTTGAAACTGAAGCTCAATTAATAGTAGAAACTGACACTTTACCCAAAAAGTCCGTTGACAGATGCATGCTAGTCTATGATAATTACCAAAGATGGAAACAAGGAAATAGAAATCTAAACCTTAATTTATAGATGTATTTGATGCCTGCCCCCCCCCCTTCCCCGACCAGCAGCACTCGCACCGCTCGTGCCGCAAATGTCGGGGCAGGCATCAATATATTCCAATGCACACATGCAATTGTTTTCGTACTTTCGACCGGGTAGCAAGAAAAATAGTATACACTACATGGGCAGAAATTTGAGAGCCCTGACCTGCGTGCCATAATTTTTATAAAGTATAAAAACTTCTTAGAACATCGCACTTTCGATCAATATTTTGGTTTGTGATACTTAAGATGACGTATTTTTGAGAATTATTCTTGTTCGTGTAATCTACACATAAATGTCACAAATAGAATGTAAGCCAGACTCGATAGAGAACTAACCGACGAAAGAATTGGGCTGACAATTCCCTTTAGGTCCTCATACAAACGAGAAACTTTCGAAAACTTTGACCTTTGAATTAAAATTTTTGACGATGAATAGATTCAAGGTTTTATTGTGGCAGATTGAATTCGTGAATGGAGCTTGTGTACAATATTACAGCAGCAAAGTAAAAAGACTCGATAGGGTCCTATAAATTGCAAGTTTCTTCCTGGCAGTGAACTTTACATCTATGTATAATTAAAGAACTACAAACCTTCCAAATAGTAAAGGTGTTATATATTTTGATGAGATAACAAAGAATTAAGCAATGGATACTTTCCAGATTCTTCATCGCTAGAAAATTCTGTAATCAAACCGTTTATCTTTAGCAATTTGCGTCAAACTTCGATGAAAGTGACATCCACTAATTAATTTTGAGTTATTACAGTTTATTATAACTAGGGCATGAATTATGTACAAACTCCTTGAGATTTGCTTCCAATTTTCTTAAAGAGTATTCTTATTATAAAATTACTTATTATTGTGGCCTTTATAATTTTTACTTAGGTATTGTCACAAATTATTCTAGTGGGTGTAAGTTAAATATGGATACGAAGAACAGAATGTTTAACGTTGTATTGTGACACATTGAGATCGTGGATGGGACTTGTTTACAATATTACAGATCAATTTGAAAGTGACTCGATAGGGTCCTATACATTGCAAGTTTCGCGCCGGCACGGCACTTTACATCTATGTATAATCGCAGAAATTCGAGCTTTCTAAATAGTAAAGGCGTGGTGATATATTTTGATGAGGCAAAAAAGAATTAATTGATGTACTTTCCTGTTTCTCCACTGCTAGGAAGTTCTGAATTTGAAAATTTTTTCTTTAACAATTTTCGGAAAAATGTCGTCAAATTCTCATGATAATATTACTTAATATTATGGCCTTTATAATGTTTAGAAGGGTATTGTCACAAGTCATTCTTGTGGGTGTAAGCTAAATACGGATGTGGTAAACAGAAAGTAAGCAAGATACGCTATAAACCTATAAATCGCTAATGTTGGCCTGATAGTACTGTTTACATTAATATAAAATTTGAAAATTCCTTAATGTCATGGGCCAACCTGGTCAGACAACTACAATTCTACTTTACAGGAAATTCGAATTGTGTAACCCATTTTCCATAAAATAGTAGTATAGCTAACTAACAATTTTTTAGAATTGAATTAAAAAAGACATTTTAATTTTTGTTTCACAGTTCCATTCGACGAAAAAGGTTCGTTCTGTGGGATATCTTCGAACGATTATCCCGTATCGTTGCCACCATTTGTGTCGTGAGTTTAGGCATCTTATTAATTTCCAGTATTCATATTTTTTGAATTAGAGATTAACCATCCGTAAATCGACTTTATTTCCTAAATACAAAATAATGTTACAATTGCCCAGCTGCACTCTAGCAGCACGTCCTGCCCAGGGGGTGGACGGTTGTAATGGAAGACGTGACGCCTTATACTACTGGTCCTGATCGAGTATCCGCAAGATGGCGCAGTATTCCGCCTTCCCCTTACCTCAGTCCTGGCCGCCGGTCGACGCAGTGTCTCCAGAACGTGGGATTTTTCGGCCCCCACCACGTTCCCATCTGGGAGAAACACATGCAAACGTGGCGTGTCAGTGTGTCGGCTCTGCTACACGCTGCGGTCACCAGCTTCGTGTAAAGCCGAAGGTGCACGAAGACGGACTTCGTTACAATGCTTGAGTTTTCAAGTTATTTTTAGATTTCACGCTTTCGTTTATCGAGTCGAAATTAAGAATTGTATTTTTCTCGAGTACGTGCAAAAGAGGCGCGAAGCAGACGACGAATTTGAATTTACGAAGTATATAGTTCAAGAAATAACACTTTTCTTCAATTTCTTGAAGAAAGTCTGCATGAAATAAACATCAGTATGATCTTGGAAAATTTCATGAGGATTTCAACACTTCAAAAATAAACTTTCACTGAAATTTAGTGACAATAAATGTATAAAATTTGAATCAATATATAATTTTCCATTCAAATTTATATACTTCTTACTAATTTTGTACATTTAACAATTTTTCAATTAGAACAATATTTTCTATCAAGATAAAATGAACATAAAATTCAAGTTCATAATTTATATTTTCAGTTATATGTTAGAAATATTTTCATCTCACATTTTTGTAGCCTAAGCACAAACTTTTTCATTCCAAAACTTAAAATCTCTACGGAAATGGAAAATTGTCTAATAGCAGTAGATAAATTAAAAAGCTAAAATATGTGTTTATTGGTATTTCCATATTAACATATAAATATCAATCAACTTAAAATTTTACATAAAAATGTTCGTTCGAAGTGTTCAAATCTTGTTACAATTTGACAAGATTTTATGGAGGAGTGCAATCTTTTGGATGAAATATTTTGTAGTTCTTAATTTGTCTGTCCGTCTGAAATCGTAGTAAGATTTGAACAGTAAACAACAAATTTTCCAATAGAATTCAGGATCAATAATAATTGATTCAGGAAATACTTCAACTCTGTAGAGCATTTTTGTATTTCGAATTCAAAATGTGTGCTTAAGCCACAAAAAAGTAAGCTGAAAATGTAGATATAAAACTAATTATGTCATGTTTATGTCTTCTTAATGGAAAATACTTTGCATATAATTCTCTAATTCGATATTTTTTTAATGTATGAACATTCAAGAAATTGATAAATATTCCATCTTTTTATAGGAACTAAAAATTTCCGGATAATGCTTTGATTGAGAAAGCTAAAAATTTGTCAAATATTAATATAAATTGCAATTTTCAATTGCATTATTTTTCAAATATTTTAACATCTCTTCAATCTTGATAATTCTTACAGAAGTTTATTTCATGTCAGTGACTTTTTCTTTTTCTAATGAAAGATTTCTGTAATTCTAAATTCGGCCCAATTCGTAACATTGTAAAAAGATTTTAAAAGTTCATAAAAATTTTTGTTCTGTTTTATTCAAAGTCAATAAATATTCAATGTTTGGAATCGAAATATTAAGTAAATGATTTTTAATTTCTGGGAATAAACTGCTTTAATAAGACAATCTTTCTTCTTTGTGAGAAATCTCAATTTTAAAATTAAAATTCTACGCATAGGATACAAAAACATAATATGAAAATACTTTTATTACAGAATTTTGAAATATACAAGTTGACCAATTTTTAATCGAGTAAATCGGCTATATAAGAAATAAAATGTCATTATTTTGTGAGTAAGAAAGGGGTTTGAAATTGATTAACGCCATGCCTTGGCCATTAGAATTAATCCTCTCCTTCGTGAGCGAAGAGCGATAAACCACTTTCCCTATCACTTTCTGCCATCTCATGTGGATTTTCGGTCATTAATTGCAAATGCTTCGAAGTGATGCTCGTTGTTCTGGCTGTTTCAGCTCTCGCCTTTAGGGCTGATCGAGTAACACAAATTGAGTTGACCGTCCTGTTTCCTAAGCGATTTCTATTGGGAGTTTTCGCGTCCGTGAGCATGGAGAAACCTCGCTCCGCCTCAGCATTTGAATGAGGAAGACTCCGAACATGATTCAATACTGAGGTCAAATTTGGAAAAAGTTTTTCTCCTGTACTCGTCGAAGATACACCGATACTAGACCACATTTCGTCAAAAGATAAATTCGACCACTTTTCTTTGAGTTCCTGTCTGATTTTGAGTAAAGAATCCCACTCTCTTTGTACACCTATTCTATCAAACGACCCTAAATCTTGACAAACTTTCCAGACCCTAGGAAAAGTTTCGCTTCGATCAGCATAGAAAGCTACTTGAGACCGGAAAAGAGCAACGCAAGACAAAAAGATGTCATCAAAAGGAAGTCGATTGCGAATTTCTTCGCTTGCTGTGACATAAAATTTCAAGCAATTACGAAGAAATAGATCAACTTCTACTATTTGCAATTTTTTGATTGTAAGTTGCTGCTGGAAATATTCTCGCGTTTCCTTACCAACGTCAATGTCTTGAAAAGGCTTTTGATTACTAGGATCTGCAAAGTTAACATTTCTAATGATTTGAAAGAATAAATTCGGTTGAAGAAGACCCTCTTTCAAATAACTGCTAAGAATCCATACGAAGAATTTAGCCGAGTTTGGCTGGAGTTCCTGAACCATTGTTTCGCGACTTTGAAATTTCGCATTGTATACGTTGAACCTATTCAAAGTAAATTTCAAGAATAGGAAATATGCGAGTGTCAAAGGATTTTGCATTTTTCCTAACAAGTCTTTGGCCTTCTCTACCTTCTTAGATACGAGGACCATAATATACTGAAGAATAACTTCCCAATTCTTTATTCTAATATCTATACATCGATAGCGGACAAGCCAGCGAGTTTCAGAATGACTAGGAATTTTTTGATAGTCATTTCCTAATTCCAAAACAATCGATCGAAAAATAGCCGTTCGCTTGGAGCTAGCATTAAGAAAAGCTGGCAAATCTTTGATTAAATCCTCTACATCTGGGATTGTGGCACAAGCATATTTTGCTACAATTGCTGACGAATGCGAGACACACGGGAAAACAATTAAACGGGGATTTTTTCCTTTAATTTTGTTTTAAATGAGGACCTATTGCCGACCATCACCTGTGCATTATCACAAGCTAAAGCACAGATATTAGATAAAGGGATTTTCTGCCCGGACAATGCTTTTTCGAACGCATCAAAAATTTTAGAGGCAGAACAATTTGAAGCATTTACATTAATAAGCTGGAGCAATTCCACCCTGACAGGAAATGTCGTTGGCTCCACATATCGAACCATTAATGACAGCCACTTTTCTAGCGTCCTGTCTGTCGTTTCGTCTTCGTACACTGAAAATGATTGCTTACGCAAAATATTTGCCATGCGATCAGTTTCAGCAGCACATACGACGTCATTTACAACTAGGACCATTTTAGTGTGGCTCAATCTAACGTCTTTTAAAACCGAAGGTTCCATATCTTGGAAAAGTCCTATCAATTCTGATGAAATCGCGAACGGTAAATTATGCTCTACGAAAAATGTACTAATCCTAATCTCTGCTTCTTGTACTTTCTGTTTGAAAGTAACATTTTCCGGAATCGTGGAATTTGTGAATTCTGAAGCAGAAGAACTTGCTACAGAAGGTTCAACACTGTAAGAATTGGCAGTTACATTAGAAGAATTTTCACTTACTACTCCATAACATTCTAATTTATTTGAAAACTCTTGCTTCTTTCTGTGTGATAAAGATGCTTCATGCTTTTCAATTTCGGATTTACCAACTAGCAACGTTTTATTGCAAATTTTGCAATGAAATCTTGTTTCATCTGCTAATGTAACCACCCACTCTCTCCACGACGCAAATTCCTCAAACCATCCCAACTGAAAGTTTTTTGCATTTTTCATGACTTTTCTAGCGGGTTGACATTCGTTTGAACCAGAGTTCAAACGGTGGTCAACCTTCGTTTGAACCTGGCTGTCCTTCAAAACACTCGAATTTGGGTCAACCGGATTACTCATTGTGAACAATAAATTATACGACGAAGGAAAACAGAATTATTTGAAAAGAATGAATAAGATGAAAAGTCGATAAAATTGAGCGAATGTGAATAATTTGTAATCTGCCCACAAATTAAGTTTCACAAAATAATCTTACCCACAAGCATCAAACAATAACGTACGTAAGAGCACTCACGTATCACCAAATAATAATATAATATTCTTACTTTTGCCGTTTTCAATAAGGAATTACGATAAAAATATGAAGAATCCACACTCTTGCCTTCTCAAATAACGCATAAAGCGAGAATCAAGTATATCTTAGAAGAAAACAAAAGAAGGTTGCTATTATTATTTGTTTTCGTCTCCAATTTGACTTCTATACCGTTCGTTTGCGATTTAAAACATTGGTAACTTTTTGGCTATTAATCTGATTGAGCTACAACTTTTCAGAAAACTTTCTTTACTAAAGTATTAAAATTTTTCTCCTGTAGATAGTTTGAAGTCTACAGTTGTTTTCTTGAATCCTACCCAAAGGTCAAACATGGTGCAAAAATGTCGTAAAATAAGAAAAATGTCTGAGTACTTTGAAGAAGTTTTTCTAAATCGATATGTATCATATTCCAATAATATTTAGGAATATTTATTAAAATATTCATCTTCTAAATTTGTTTGATTAATGTACAGAGTACACTTTATATTTGAAATTTGTATACACTCTAAATCTGAATCAGTCAAATTTTCACTGATTGAATCAGTGATTTGCCTTTTCACTGAATCATCAGTGGAAACAATATTTTTCACTGTTAAATCAGTTACTTTTCACTGAAGTAATCAGTGAAATTTGACTGATTCACAGTAACCTGTTTTTAGTTATTTAAATCAGTCAAATTTCACTGATAATCAGTAGATTTTGACTGATTCATATTTGAAATTTGTACAGTTTTTAAAAAAATCCGAAAATTTTTGAATTTAGTAGTTTATTTATAAAATTTGAGAATGTTGTAGTTGATATTTCTATATAGAACTTTAAGCATTTATGGACATAAAATTTCATTTAAAGTTTCTTCTATCGGTATTCAAAACTTTTAACAATTTTGCAAGATCAGTCAAATGCAAAATTTGACTGAGTATTTAATCAAAATATTTACATTTATTTTTTAAATATTTTGAAAATAATTCGACTAAAATAATGATTACTAAGATTTTGTAGCATTGTGGGAATATTGGAACGCTGCAAGATTAAATTTTGAGTACAATTTTCAATTAATGAATGTTTAAAGAATTGAGTGAAAGCATCAATGAAAAAATATTTATACTTTATAAATTTGATTAAGTGCAGTAATAAGAAAATTTTGACTTTCTATAAAGCATTTCATTTATCTGATTAAAAGTCTGTGCATACGTCACTAAAACGTAAGATTAAAAAACTTAAAACTGCTTTTACCATCAATCTATGAATGTGGATTTTAAACCGTAATTTAATGTGTCTTATTTTTTTTTGATAAAATATTTTTAACACAATTTTTTGCTTAAAGTAGCCGATTTACTCGATTAAAAATTGGTCAACTTGTATATTTCAAAATTCTGTAATAAAAGTATTTTCATATTATGTTTTTGTATCCTATGCGTAGAATTTTAATTTTAAAATTGAGATTTCTCACAAAGAAGAAAGATTGTCTTATTAAAGCAGTTTATTCCCAGAAATTAAAAATCATTTACTTAATATTTCGACTCCAAACATTGAATATTTATTGACTTTGAATAAAACAGAAAAAAAATTTTTATGAAGTTTTAAAATCTTTTTACAATGTTACGAATTGGGCCGAATTTAGAATTACGAAATCTTTCATTAGAAAAAGAAAAAGTCACTCACATGAAATAAACTTCTGTAAGAATTATCAAGATTGAAGAGATGTTAAAATATTTGAAAAATAATGCAATTGTAAAATTGCAATTTATATCAATATTTGACAAATTTTTAGCTTTCTCAATCAAAGCATTATCCGGAAATTTTTAGTTCCTATAAAAAGATGGAATATTTATCAATTTCTTGAATGTTCATACATTAAAAAAATATCGAATTAGAGAATTATATGCAAAGTATTTTCCATTAAGAAGACATAAACATGACATAATTAGTTTTATATCTACATTTTCAGCTTACTTTTTTGTGGCTTAAGCACACATTTTGAATTCGAAATACAAAAATGCTCTACAGAGTTGAAGTATTTCCTGAATCAATTATTATTGATCCTGAATTCTATTGGAAAATTTGTTGTTTACTGTTCAAATCTTACTACGATTTCAGACGGACAGACAAATTAAGAACTACAAAATATTTCATCCAAAAGATTGCACTCCTCCATAAAATCTTGTCAAATTGTAACAAGATTTGAACACTTCGAACGAACATTTTTATGTAAAATTTTAAGTTGATTGATATTTATATGTTAATATGGAAATACCAATAAACACATATTTTAGCTTTTTAATTTATCTACTGCTATTAGACAATTTTCCATTTCCGTAGAGATTTTAAGTTTTGGAATGAAAAGTTTGTGCTTAGGCTACAAAAATGTGAGATGAAAATATTTCTAACATATAACTGAAAATATAAATTATGAACTTGAATTTTATGTTCATTTTATCTTGATAGAAAATATTGTTCTAATTGAAAAATTGTTAAATGTACAAAATTAGTAAGAAGTATATAAATTTGAATGGAAAATTATATATTGATTCAAATTCAATACATTTATTGTCACTAAATTTCACTGAAAGTTTATTTTTGAAGTGTTGAAATCCTCATGAAATTTTCCAAGATCATACTGATGTTTATTTCATGCAGACTTTCTTCAAGAACTGTATCGAAGTCCGTCTTCGTGCACCTTCGGCTTTACACGAAGCTGGTGACCGCAGCGTGTAGCAGAGCCGACACACTGACACGCCACGTTTGCATGTGTTTCTCCCAGATGGGAACGTGGTGGGGGCCGAAAAATCCCACGTTCTGGAGACACTGTCTGGAGACACTGTGAATACATATATTTTTTTTATTGAGGGAAGATCCCTTGAAACGCTCCGCCTTCAAGTACGTCCCCGTGAGATATTCGAATGCTGATACGTGGATCAAACATAAAGGTTGATGTTTTCTTTCCGAAGTCCAAAAACTCTAGGAGTAAAAACCTAAAACTCGGAATTAAAATAGTGGAAATCTGACGTCTCCTCGAATTTCAAAACGGAAATGAAAAAATCAAAAGTCTAAGATTAGGGAAAATATTCTGAGACTAATATTTCGAAGCTAAAATTTCGGAAAATAAATTAAATATTTAATGTTTGACAAGATTGAAATATCTGGAACTCACATTTGGAGTTTAGAAATTAAATATTATTAGCGAAAACGTATGAAATGTGTCAATACGTTTGTTTTGTCAAGAAGTTTCACAATTATAGAAAACAAATTTCTACTGAGAAAGTAAATTTTATGACTGTGAACCAGCGGTATGCATCAGCCCGTATTTTACGATTCTAACTTGATCCCGTTAGTGTCCTAAGTTGAATTCCTATGTTAGTTTGCCGAATCGTCACACAAGGCGCTAACTGTACCATCACTCCCTGAAAATTCACAGTAACATACGAAGAATTTAATATAAAAAATTGTAAAAATATATTATTCAATGCCATATACAAATAAAAGAGTTCAGACTTTAAATATTAATATTATTTGAATATTTCAAATTAAATTTTCCCCTTTTTATTCATATTAATCTTGTACAAAAACTATTTTGAAACATTCAGCTGATATTAAGGGGGTCGTCTAGTATGAAGGCCGTATTTTTATGCTTTTTTGGACAGTCATTATTTAAAAAACCGTTCAAGTAAAATAATTTTTGAATTTTATTTCTTTTTTGAGTATATTTGGACAAACCTTTTTAATTTTTTGAAGCCAATATACTGAATAATATCGGAGATGCACCGCTCAACAGGAAGACGTAAAAAAAAAGTTGCTCCACTGCTGCCATGATTCCGGGCGTTCTAATTAGCTGAAATCAAAAAACCGAACGCCATTTATTCCTGAGACTTAAAACTGCAAAGCGAACTCAAAGAAAGTTCGAATTCCAAAAAAAAGTATTTTTTTGCTTCACCAAAAAAAAAAATCTTAGTTTTTCGACTATTTTTCGCGTCTATATAATTGAAAAAAAAACTAACGAAGCAAAAAAAATTCTTTTAACTTAATTTGTAGTTGGACATGTACTAAAGATGCTGTAAAAAGTTGAGCATTAACAGTGAAATAGTTTTTGAGATATCGTGGCAGAAGTTTTGAAAAAACGTGTTTTGAGAAAAACGCGTTTTAAAGTTGGTGTACATTATTCATAATAAAAAAATTGTCTCACCATCAATCTTGCAACTTTATAACGGCTTCGAATTTTCAAAAATCTATTTATCCACGTCTTCTTTCTTTATGGCTACTTTAAAAATTTTTTATATTTAATTGTCTACATATCACTGCATTTATATTATTTTTTTGAGGAAAAATTAAGTTGAAAAATTGAAAAAAAATGAAAAATTCGGAACAAGAGACGAATTTGTTGATATTTGTAATTAGTTGGAAATCATTATGAATAACTGAAGAAAATAGAATATAAAATAAGGTGAGCATTAATTTATATTTCTAAAATAGTTAACTAACATTAATAAAAACAGTATAATAAGAGCAATGGATTTTTTTTTCATTTTCAAAACCAAAAGTAGTCTATCGACATCTGTTTTCATCCTCTCTAACATTCACGAAATGTGAATGTTAAAATTCAGGGAAATAAAAAGTTGTGAAAATCTACCTTTGTGATAGATGAACACAAATTTTGAAAAGTTCATTGCTTCAGGTGTTATTAAAAAATGGTAAACAGTATGAAATTTGGACTTTTTCAATATTAGAGAGGATGAAAACGGACGTAGACAAACTACTTTTGGTTTTGGAAATGAAAAAAAAAAAAAATCCATTGCTCTTATTATACTGTTTTTATTAATGTTAGTTAACTATTGTTACGTCATAAATGTAACATTTCTCTTCTTAAAAGATCTCCTAGTTTTATGTAAGGATCGGAAGAATCCTCTCTAAGGGATGAGGAATAGTCAGTGATTGAGAAGGGTTAGGTATATAAAATATATTTATTGACAATTAAAATTATATCGGGTAAGCACCATGGAAATGTAAATAGAATCGAAATTTAAATACCCTCGTAGTTACACTGAGATGTGAATTTGTTGATGATTAATTGAATCCAGTAAGCGAATGTGGTCAGTTGAATCTTCCTTGTAATCTTGAGATAGTTGCTGTTGTATAGTAAATTCATAGTCCAGACGGTTGATCTAGTTAATTCTTTGATCCCAGTTTCGAGAAAATTTGGAAGGCGATTCATCTTCACTTTCTAATGTCATTGAAGTCAGCGTCGAGTTAGAATTCGGGTTGAGTAGCGGTAGAAATCTGGTGAAGCTGGACTGACTGGATTGCACTCGCGGTATAGATTCGATGGCACTGGACTGGACTCGCGTTGGTCACATTGTTGAAATCGGACGTTGACTAACTAACTGAACTCGCGGTGTGGAGATGATGGTACTGGACTGGACTCTCTTGGAACTTTCGCTTTTTATAGAACTTTGAAAGGTCAAGTATGACGAGTAACATGCTATGACCAGTCGCATATTATTACAAGTCACATGCTATTACAAGTCGCATGTTGTGACGGTAGTGTGCTGGTATTGTAGGGCTTCATTCACTTTCTCTCTGGGTCAGTCGATTTGTTATCATGTGTGGGTATTATAACGACACATGGTAATTTCATATTGATCACCCTATTGATCTGTAGATTTGTCTATAACTTGCGTCGATAAAATCACACTCGCTGTAATGCTGTCTTGATCCCTTTATTGGTTTCTTAACCTGCTTGTTACTTGTGGCGGTAGAGTTGCGGGACGTGACACCTCCCCCCCTTAATAAAAGAAAAGAAAAGAAAAGAAAAGGTAAAAGATTACGTTTTAAATCCAAGATGCTTACTCAATCAAGTACATATTTTTAGTTGAATTTAACAATTCATAACATAAAAAATTACAATCATTGATTACATATGTTCTAGTGGTATTGGGTAATTTGACATTTTTTTTTATTGAAAATAACTATTTAAACTTACAACATGGTGATTGTTGATGAAAAGAAGATTAAAAATTGTAAAATTTTATCGATTAGATATAAAAGATTAAGGAGTAATTTCCAAGAATTACGATCGTTAAATGTATACATTAGTAAAAATAAAATCTAAAAAGCCTTATAAATTATTGATTATACATAAAAGAAATTGACATATATAATATTAATAGAGATTAAGAATAATATTAAGATCGTTGATTACATATATGAATTAATAGACGTTGTAATTTGGTACATTGTAGAGAAAAAACTTGGTTGAATCTAAAATTGATTTCTTCAAAACATGGCATTGCTATTGCTTATTATTACTTTTACATGTTTCTAAAAATTAATTTCATGAACTTCAATTTCATTGGTGTATTATTGAATGAATAAAATAATCATAAGAAAAACAATTTTACATAATAACAGCGTAATAGATTTTCCTACAATTCTTGTACTTTTAATTGTTTTTCTAATCTTTCTTGTAAAATGAATAGAGTTATTTGTGCATGAAACATATGAAGAAAAGTAAATATTCAATTTGTTATTGTTGCACATTAATTTCTATTGGGAAAGCAATTTTTACATTAACAATTTTGTAACGCCATCGCACAGTTCACATTTACAGACTCAATATTTGTAGAAACTGTTCTTTCAATAGGATGGGAATCAAGAAAAGTCCCCTTGATAGAAGAAAATCAAAATTGAAATTATATTTATGATGGCACCAATTATGAAGTGCTTATTTATTCTTGTCAGAAAAAGTCTCTTTTTCATCCAAAAAAGAAGAAAAATGCAAATATTTCTATATTTTTCTTTAAGTGATAAAATAAAATGTTCATTAGAATAAAAACTAGCATTTGTCTTACTAAAAAAGTTATTAGTTTGTTTTTTAAATATTCAATAAACAAAAACAAAAATGATTGAATCAAATATAAAGAAAGTATTTATAAGAATTTTAAAGAGGTATAATTTTTGTGTGATGATATTAGATTTTTAGTTTGTGCTGAACTTTGTTCAATTTGGCAAATACTTGCTAGTTTAAGAAGTTTAATTTGCTCTGAAAAAAAAGACCATGAAATATATTGAAATTTTTTCATTGGAATTTGAAGGTACAGTGAGCTTCTCGAATCTCTGAAATATAAAAAATATGATTAGAATAAAATTTCAAAGGCTCTTTTGTTTAAAACATTTCCTGGTTTAGTTATTCTAAACGCTTTTGTTTTATGCAAAGTTTATATTATTTTAAGTTTGAATTCAAATTCAGTTAATCAATTTTGTATATTTATGTGCAATCTTTTTATTCGATTGACGTGAACTACTGTCGGTTTTCCTTTTATGTTGATTTTTACATTTCCTTTTCCTAGTAAATATGAAACTTCGTGATCCAGTTTTTTAATTTTTCCTCCTCTTAATAAAAATACATTATCCCCAATTTTTATTTCCAAGGGATTTATTTTTCTATCGTGGTACATTTTTGATTTTTCTTTTGCCTTTATGAGGTTTTCTCTTGCTTATGTTCGCATTTCATGCAGTTCTGTGACAAAGTTGATCAAATAATCATCATAGGTTTGCAATTTTTCATTTTGTGATAGAGGTTCACTAGAGGGTTCACTGGCTAATTTGCCAAAACCTAATTCGTAAGGTGTACATTTTGTGGCTTCGTCTACACTTGTGTTATATGAGAACATTGCTAATTCTAGCCAATCGTCCCATTCTGAGTTTTTTGCTACAAATTGTTTGAGATATTCACCTAGGACATGATGTGATCGTTCAAGTGATCCATTGGATTGAGGGTGAAAAGCTGTGGTACGAAATTGTTTGATTCTAAAGCGTTTTGCTAATCTTTTTAATAAATTGCTCAAAAAATCTCTGCCTTGATCCGTTAGTACTCCTTTTGGCGATCCAAATATGCAAATAAATTTGTTCACGAATGCGTCTGCTATTGTACCAGCTTGGTGATTAGGAAGAGGTATTGACAGAGAATATTTTGTAAAATTATCTTGTATAGTAAGAATATACAGATTTCCAGATTTTGTTTCTGGTAGTGGACCAACAATATCCATTGATATTTTCTCGAAGGCTCTAGTGGGTGTATCAGTAATAACCATAGGATTTTTAGTTTTAACCCGAACTAATTTTTTTATTTGGCATTGTAAACAGCCTTGAATATACTTTTGAATATCGACTTTCATATTTTCCCAAAAAAATTTTTGGCTAATTCGGTTATAAGTTTTTGTGACGCCTTTATGGCCTCTTAATGCTGAGGAGTGTGCTTCTTCAATTAATTATGACCTTTGTTCTTTTGTTGGATATTGCGTTATGCCATTACAAACTATTATTTTTGTAAGTGAATTTGCAAAAGCTAAATCAATTATTAATTTTATTTCTTCCCAAGCTATATGGTTGATTTTCAAAGTCTTTGAAATACTAATTGATCATAGATTCAATTTTTGAGATAATTCGTGTAATGAATAAATTGACAATTTTATATCATTTAAGGTTTCAGATAAATTGTCTTGAATTTCCCCTTCAATCGGAAGAGCAAAATGATAATAGTTTCCTTTTTTAATTTCTTTCGCTGTTCCCTTTTGTAAGTTTTTAAATTTTGGTAAGGTTCCACGTTTTTCCAGACTTTTTGATCCATTATATCGAGGATTTCCATTTGTTGTAACAAAATATACATAATTATCTTTTCTCATAGTTAATTGATCTCGACATTCAACGATATTTTTATTCATCAAAATTTGCCTGGTAGATTTTGATTTGGTTGGAGGAGGCTCTGGGGGTGGACGGTTTTCTTCGAATTCTGAATTATTATCATTTTCAAGATTTTCCCTGGTTATTATTTGTCGATTTTTGTTTATTTCAGAATTTCGTTCATAAAAAGTGTCTTCGATATTTTAATTTTCAAAAATTTCTTCAATACAAGAGCTTTCATAGTTCTCTTCATCTTCAGGTTCCATATCAATTACTTCGTCTTCAGAAGTAGAAAAATAATTTTCGCTTTTTTCCTCTTGAGGTATAATAAATTGTTTAGGCTTTTTGCCATTTTTATTTCTTTTATTTTTTGCTTGTATTTCCTTTAAATAGTCCAAATATTCAGAATCAGAATCAGGATCAGAGTCGGAATCGGATTTTACTTTTGTTCGGCTTCCTTTTTGCATATTGATTTCTGGTAACTCATTTTCAGATATTTGTTTTCTTGGCCTACCTCTCTTTCTTTTTGTTTGAGAAGGAATAACTTTTAAATTTGTAAGTAGATTTTTTCTTGGCCTACCTCGAGGTTTTTTCACAAGAGGTTTAGAAGACAAATTTTCATCTAATTTTTCTTGGATTTCATGTTGATTTAAACTTTCTGGATTTTTATGCTGATTTGAATTTTTCATTTGTTCTTGTTTTTTCTTTTTACCCCTAGTAGTCATGGTTTTCCATGGCGAATTGTCATAATTTATGACAGGAAGTTTTGAAGATAGTAGTTTAAGAAAATTTTTATATTTGAGTATATCTTTATTAATTTCATTAAGTAATTTCTCATTTAAGATTCCATTGAAAATACCAGATAACCTCAAATTAACATCGAATATTGGTCCTTCTGAAGTTTCACTAAAGTCATTCGCATCATCTCCGGCGAATACTGAATTAAAATATTTATTTTTGGAATTATTTCCTTTTTTTGATATTATTTTCTTGATTAATTTTTATAAAAGAATTCTCAAGATTCATTTTTTCTGGAGATGTCATAAAGGTATCATCATCATCTTCGTGTAAATTTCTTGATCTTTCTTCATTAATAATAGGGTTTCTTGAAAGAGCGTCTGCATTGACATTCATTTTTCCTGCCTTGTATACTACATCAAAATCATATTCAAAGAGTTTTAACCTCCAGCGCGAAACTCGTGAGCAAGGGTCCTTAGAATTTTGATTTTTTTTCATATAAATAAGGACGGAAATGAGTGACACAAAATATTATTTCAAGTGCTTCTTTTTCATATGTCATATTTTTTCCCAGCGTCATTTAAACTACGTGAAGCATATGCTATTGGCTTATCCTTGCCTATTTTACCTTGTGATAATATACCTCCTATTGCGTATGCTGAAGCATCTGTTGTGAGAACAGAGGGTTGAGAAAAATCGGGTCGTTGTAAAAGTGGTTCTTCACATAATCTTGATTTTAAAATGTCAAAAGCTGTTTGCTGTTTATCGGTCCATATGAAAGGGGTATCCTTTTTTAGAAGTTAATTAAGAGGATTGGCAATTTTGGAGAATCCTTCGATAAATCTACGATAATATCCTGCTAATCCTAAAAATTGTTTGACATTCTTTTGTGTTTTTGGAACTGAAAATTCTTTTACGGCTATTATTTTTTTGGGGTCCGGTCGAACTCCATTTTTATCAATTATATGACCTAAATATCCTATCTCAGGTTGTAGAAATTCACATTTGTCTGGTTGTAGATGAAGGTTTGCTTTTCGAAGACGTTGTATTAAATTATTAAACTTTTTCTCATGTTCTTCTAGTGTATCAGCAAATATGACTATGTCGTCAAGATATACAAAGAGTTCTGTCCCTATTAATCCAGTTAAAGTAATGTCCATTATCCTTTGAAATGTTGCAGGAGCGGTTTTTAAACCAAAGGGCATTCTATCAAATTGATAATGGCCATGACGTGTAGAAAATGCAGTTTTATGAGAGTCTTTAGGGTCCATTTTTATATGGTGAAAACCAGTAGCTAAATCAAATACTGAAAAATATTTGGCAGATCCGAGTGAATCGAGTATATCATTTATGTTAGGTAGTGGGTAAGAATCTCCGATTATTTTTTCATTATGTTTTCCGAAGTCTAGAACCATTCGCCATTTTATTTTACCTTTAGAGTCAGGTTTTTTAGGAACAATCCAAACTGGAGTGTTATACGGTGATTGTGAAGGTTTTATTATTTTATTTTTTAATAATTCCTCAACTTGTTTTGTAATTTCTTCTTTATAAACAGGGGGATATCTATATTGTCTTGAAAAAATTGGAGAATCATCTGTAGTTGGAATTGAATGTTGCAAAACGTTAGTAGCCTCAAGTGGTTCTCCTGGGATTTGAAATCTGTATTCGTCTTGATTCAAATGATCCAAACGAAGAAGTTTTTTGATGCATTCTATTCGTTCTTCACCTGTTATGTTAAAAAATCTGCATGGATTGTTGAAAAAATTTTCGGTTTTTAAGAAGCTATTCAGAATTTGGTTAGATAAATCGTCATCTCTTAAGTTTTTTAAATTGCTTGATTGACTTGTTACATTTTGAAAATCTCTTTCATCAAAGTCTTCGAGAGTGATAGCCGGTATTGATATTGCTACCGAAATTTCGTTTGTATTTGCAAATTTTATATAAGCTTTACCGTTGCAGTTTTTTACAATTGCGTCTCCTGCATAAATTCCTTCGCCAAAATGTAGCCGAGGTACGTAAGCTTCGCTTTATTCAGTATTTCCAATTGAAACATAAAATGTTGTTACTGTTCTAGCTGGAATTGTTAATATCTGTGTCGATTCAAATGGATACAGTTTATTTTGTATTTCTAGACATTTTGATACATAATTTATATTGACTTTATTTTCTCGAAAAAATTCTGAACCTAGAACTCCGTCTTCATCTATAGGAACTTCATTAGGAATTATATTCAATATTGTTGGATATCCTAGAATGTTTATTTGTATTTGTCCCATTTTAAAAAGTGGTAAATTATTTATTCATGTAAGTTTTAACGATCTTTTTCCATCTATTGGCAAATTAGGATTTACGGAATTTTGTTTAATCAAATTTCGACCATCAAAGGTATCTATCATCATACGAGCAGGGCTTTGAAGCCCTTCTGCGCATATCATTATCGATGGAATTGTAGTTGGTTTGGAAACGTTTATCTTTATAGCCGGTTGATCGTTAAAAGTGGTTGCTTCTGGTTCTTGCCTTACGCTTTCCTCAGTGCATCCGTACTGTGGAGAGCGTTTGAGTTTTACGAATTTTGCAATTGTTGTTTATTTAATCTAACGTTACAATTTGTTATAATATGTCCTGGGTTTTTACAATAATTGCATATAACTTCTGATTTTTGTGGATAATTTTGATTTGCTCTACTTAATTGCTGATTTCGCATTTCACGTTGGCTATTAAAATTTGCATACCTGTTGTGATCTATATTTTCTTGTCTATGATCATTATTTCTGTTTCTCGAAAAATTATTATTACTGTAATTATGGAATCTATTGTTGTTAGGATAGTTAATTCTGTTACTTGAAAAGTTATTGTAATTGTTGTTCCTGTTCCTTGAAAAATTGTTATTCGGATAATTGTTTTGTGCAAAGTTATTATTATCATAATTGTTATTTCTGTTTCCTAAAAAATGGTTATTCCGGTAATTATTTCTTGCAGAATTATTGTAAATATTTTCTCGTCGTTGGTGATTATTACTATTTTTGCATAACAAAATTAGGATTTTGTTTTCTAGATACTGCTTCTTGTGCTTTGGTTAAATGATAACAATTTTCAGCAACATGACCTGGTTTTTTACATATTATACAATTTATGTTGTTATCTCGTGCAACATTGGACCGAGTTGTTTTATTATTTCTATTATTTATAGAATCATCCATTTTTAAATAATCTGAAATTTTATTTCTCCGTAATGCGGAAGATTTTACTCGAATTTCTAATTCAAGACGCAGACCGCGAATAAAGCATTGAATAACGTCTTTTTGAAGGTTCTGTTTGAAGGTATTATCTACTTGTCCATTATTCTTGAGTCTATGAGCGTCTTCGATTCTGTCAGCAATCTCCTTAATTCTAGCTGCATAGGAAAGTACGTTCTCTTTTTCCCACTTATAGGTATTCCCTAAATCTCCTTGTAATTGATACACACTTTTTGCTGGGGCGTATACTCTTTTGAGATTGTCAATTAATTCTTTGACATTATTATAAGTAGATCCAAAGATACATTTTCTCGCTTCTCCTGATAATCTACTTCTTAATAATCGTCCTAAATTTTTTTGAGCTGCGGTTGTTGGCAGCATTGCCTTTGTCTCATAACATCCTTCAATAAAATGAGATAATGGAATGTCACTTCCATCAAATAAGGGTACTACTTCTAACGCGTCGCGTAAAGATACTTGTTGATTATTAGGTAGGACCATTTCGATGTTTCTAATTGGATTAACGTTTTCTGCAGGATTGTTGTGAACAATTTGTTCCATTTGTTCGTTGTAAACTGGTATTTGTTTTATCCTTGTTAAAAATATTTTCAAAATTATCTTTAGTTACCTTTTCCTTTACAGTAACTGTTCTTTTTGGTTTTAGGGGACCAGTTTGATTTTGTGCCACATTTTTTGCAAGTTCAGTATTTATCTTAACTTGACTGCGCGTAATAGGATTTCCTTGAATTTGTGATTTCCCTAATTCACTGGGATTGGGTCCCGACATAGGATATTATAAAATAAAATTTACTGATACGTACATGGAGACACTTTTAAAATTGCAATACATCAATATTAATTTGGATCAACAGAAAAATGTTTCAAATATCTTTCGTTTTAAATTTTGTTGTAATCAATAAATGTGATTAATAATTCGTTACTAGAAAATATGAATTGTCTCAATGTTCCGAGTCAGGTAAATTTATAATCATCAATCAAAATGCTTAAAATAATATGCCTTAATTCTACCAATTTCCAGTGCTTACAGAAAAAATATTTATTTAGAATTTTTTATTTCATATTTATTCTTATTGAAACTAATTTTGTTCCTTGTCTTACCTGGGATACTTAATATGTTGTTTTTTTTTAATATAATTGTCGAATGGTATAGGTCATAAATGGGTTTTAAATAATTGTTACACTAACAAAAAAAAATTTTTGTTATATTTTTTATTATACACACATAAACAAAATTATAAATTATACAGAATTTAATTAATGCAAGATTGGGCAAGCCTGACTCAAGCACAACATCTTGGTCAATCTTTTGCAATTAAAAATATTCTGTTCGTTAACAGAGTTGAAAAAAAAGTTTCAAACGATACTGTATGAGCACTTGAACTTTGCCTTACCCAATTGATCGCAATCAAATCCTATGTAATCCTTGTACTTTCAGAAATTCAGATAATAAAATTTCAAATAAAATAAGTCTTTTGATCACTTAGATTAGCCTCAAGGTCAAATCCCTGCGTGACTCAACAGAATTTATTTTATTTTAACACAGTTTGTACAAAATAACAAGAAATCAGGAAATAAAACAATATTTCAAATAAAATAATTATTTAATCACTGAGGTTAGCCTCAAGGTCAGATGCCTTTGTGATTTGAAAAAATTATTTTACTTTAACAAGATATGTGTATAAAATTTCAAATAAAATAAAATGATTATTTAATCACTCAAGTTAACCTCAAGGTCAAATCCTTTCGTGATTTTATCAAATTTATTTTATTTTAACAAAATGTTGTGAAATCATAGAAATTATAATTGTACTTTATCAAGTTTTGATTCCTAGTAATTATAAAATTTCAATATCCCATTCACTGACTAAATGTTCCCGGCCGATGCACCAAAAAAGAGATTGGGTATGTTACGTCAGAAACGTAACATTTCTCTTCTTAAAAGATCTCCTCATTTTATGTAAGGATCGGAAGGATCCTCTCTAAGGGATGAGGAATAGTCAGTGATTGAGAAGAGTTAGGTATATAAAATATATTTATTGACAATTAAAATTATATCGGGTAAGCACCATGGAAATGTAAATAGAATCGAAATTTAAATACCCTCGTAGTTACCCTGAGTTGTGAATTTGTTGATGATTAATTGAGTCCAGTA
The DNA here is from genome assembly GCA_030998225.1 of Diplolepis rosae. Lineage (NCBI taxonomy): Eukaryota > Metazoa > Arthropoda > Insecta > Hymenoptera > Diplolepididae > Diplolepis > Diplolepis rosae. The sequence goes on along the minus strand of JAPYXD010000728.1, from coordinate 2,835,068 downwards.
AGCGAATGTGGTCAGTTGAATCTTCCTTGTAATCTTGAGATAGTTGCTGTTGTATAGTAAATTCGTAGTCCAGACGGTTGATCTAGTTAATTCTTTGATCCCAGTTTCGAGAGAATTTTGGAAGGCGATTCCCCTTCACTTTTTAATGTCGTTGAACTCAGCGTCGAGTTAGAATTTGTGTTGAGTAGCGGTAGAAATCTGGTGAAGCTGGACTAGACTGACTGGATTGCACTCGCGGTATAGATTCGATGGCACTGGACTGGACTCGCGTTGGTCACGTTGTAGAAATCGGACGTTGACTAACTAACTGAACTGAACTCGCGGTGTAAAGATGATGGTACTGGACTGACTTCTCTTGGAACTTTCGCTTTTTATAGAACTTTGAAAGGTCAAGTATGACGAGTAACATGCTATGACCAGTCGCATATTATTACAAGTCACATGCTATTACAAGTCGCATGTTGTGACGGCAGTGTGTTGGTATTGTAGGGCTTCATTCACTTTCTCTCTGGGTCAGTCGATTTGTTATCATGTGTGGGTATTATAACGACACATGGTAATTTCATATTGATCACCCTATTGATCTGTAGATTTGTCTATAACTTGCGTCGATAAAATCACATTCGCTGTAATGCTGTCTTGATCCCTTTATTGGTTTCTTAACCTGCTTGTTACTTGTGGCGGTAGAGTCGCGGGACGTGACACTATTTTAAAAATATAAATTAACATTCACGTTTTTATATATTTTATTTTCTTTAATTATTCATGATGATTTCCAACTAATTACAACTCTCAACAAATTCGTCTCTTGTTCAGAATTTTTCATTTTTTTTCAATTTTTCAACTTAATTTTGCCTCAAAAAAATAATATAAATGCAGTGATATGTAGACAATTAAATATGAAAATTTTTTAAAGTAGCCGTAAAGGGATAAAAGAGATATTAATATTTAAATATTAGTATCAGGTGAATGTTTCAAAATAGTTTTTGTACGAGATTAATATGAAAAAAAGGGGAAAATTCAAGTTAAAATTAATTAATCCCAGCGCAGTCGATAGCATCTTTTTTCCACAGAAAGATTTCAAATTCTTTGAATTTTAATTTAAAATATGCAAATAATATCAATATTCAAAGTCTGATCACTTTTATTTGTTTATGGCATTGAATAATATATTTTTTGAATTTCTTATACAGTCAAGTCTCGTTTATTTCAAGTCTTTTTTATTTCAAGTCTCGTTCATCTCAAGTCGAGCGTCTCATGTATTTCAAGTTTCACGCTCCCCTTCGCGCCCCACTATTTGACTGTCACTTGAAGCTCTATGGAGCGCTCGGAAGAAGTGTGAAGGGAGGTGGGTAGGTGCATTCAGTCGGTTTGGCAACTGAGGAAGTAGTGGAAACCCCTCGCGACTGGAAATAAACGAGACTTGACTGTATTAAATTCTTCGTATGTTACTGTGAATTTTCAGGGAGTGATGGTACAGTTAGCGCCATGTGTAACGATTCGGCAAACTAACTTAGAAATTCAACCTAGGACACTAACGGGGCGTCATTTTCTTTTCTGATGCATATGGCTGCTGTGAACATCTATGATCAGACAGACATGTTTTAGTGCATTGCAATTACTTTCACACATGATCAACTTCCTATCGCTTTTGCACAGGAATGAGGTTACAGAAATTGAAAATTCTGAAAAGGCATGATTCTATTTACGTGATTAGATTTGTCTTTCCCTTAATGTCATCACGTAATATGCTTAGGTCCAGGTTTACGTATCATCAAGAACCCTTTTCCAAGATACTAGTGTTTAACCAGCACTAATAACTGATTTCTTGCATAACGCGTTTGAATTGTTGTTATACATAGTCTTCGATGTATAATTATAGGATCTTATGATAGATGTCCTGCTGAACGTAATAAAATATGGTTTTAATTAATTTGTGTCTGATAATACACAATGCGCTGTGAATGTGATCTAGATAAGGATCCTTTTATTTATGTACAAATTATGTGAATTTCTAAACGAAATTCAAAAGTGCTGGACAACAGTTTCGTTTTATATTCTTTTTGATTGCTTGAGAGTATACGTACTTGTATTCAATTTGTGTCATATTATAGACTTATTATCTTTAGGCCTTAACCTCACCATAACGTTCTTTCCAAGATACTTCAGTTCATGGATGTAATGTTCAAGGATGTAGAGTGCTTTGCCGGAAAAAAACTTGCAACGTATAGGACACTATCGAGTCCCCCTGACTTCAAAACTGCGATATTTTTAAAAAATCATTCATGTGAAGATGATATAATATATAATTATTCATACCCAAAAGTTCTCGAAGTTAAAATATTGAATTAAAGGGCAAAGTTTAAAATAGTTTTTTCGCTGGTTGTAAATGTCGACGGCATTTTCAGATGAAATGTTGCAATGTAGACGACATTATCGGGTCTTCCTCCTTTCAAAACTGCATTGATGTCCTAAAAATTACATATAAAAATACTGTTATCGAGTCTTTTTTTTAACTTCATTTTAAATCAAAACTTTTTAAATTTTTTTAGAACCCTGTAGCAATCTATAACCTCACAGATTTTGTGCCTTGTTTTAATATTTTTTTTAAATTCATAATCTAAGTATAGTCATTTTGACGTCCTGCAATGCACCCATACTTATAAGTCTATCGTGGACATCCTTGAGGTATTCGAAGTTGTAATATTGTAAATTTGAATTTCTTTTTTGATGGGTCCTAATGCCAAATAATTATTCTAATCATACTGAATTTTCTACCATGTTCTGAATGTTCTGAACTTTTATAATTATGCTGACCTGGTAAAGGCTATTATTTCTATATAATACTTTTCATGTATTGTACATTTTTGGGTCTTCAGAACTTTAGTTCTGTTTTTTGGTCAGTTTGCTTGGTAAATTTTCATTCTTCACATTTGTAGGTGTTGAGTGATGTTTGAAGAAACAAAGAATAGAAATATGCTTAATATGTATAAGCGCAATCCTCTGTTACAGGCTGCATACGAGAATTTTCACTCTGTGCCACCTGATATATAAAAATACAAATATTTATACACAAAGTTGAAATAATAAATACATTAATAATCAGTAAATATATAATAAATAATAATAAATAATAAGTACATTCCATACATCCGTTTTTTTTCTGATAAACATAGCCGAACTATTGTTTTTAATGAGATAATTACGTATTAGGTCTTACTGGGTCTGACCCACTAAACGTCATTACATAAATACAATTATCGGGTCGGACCTGATAAGTCGAAAATGTCCTGATAAAGTACAATTTGTACAAAATTTTGACCCGATAAAGGCCTATTAAATATATATGGGTCATTTCATGGGAGATTTACAGTCAACATTTTTTTTTTAAGAAAAAACATTTTTTTTACCTTTTTACTTCGAAAATAATCGATACGTTTATTTTTCAATGTGATACTTGAAAATTTTGAGATATAATTTTTTTATGTTTGGCATTCGGGAATTTTTTTTTTTTTAACACCTCACTGTAAAAGCAGTTTTGAATATAAAATGTAACCCTTGCACTTGAAATGCGCGAAAGAGTACGAGCTTTCAAAAAAGTTATAGCACACTATTCGTTGTTTTTTTTTAATAACAATATAGTACATTTTTATAAACAATTGAATTTTTTTTAATTTGGAACTAATTTTTTTTCGATTTTTTTGTTTCTAAATTTTTGTTGAAGTTTTTTCAAAATGCTGGCAAAATTTTGGAATGGAAAAATGAAAACTGTAGGTGTAATTAATTTATAAAATCTGTCCCACGCGTTGCAACGAGCGAGCTCGCACGCTGCAACTACGCTCGAGCTTGTTTAGGCATGCTCGATCTCGAAGCACGTGTGGCAGTGAATGCAGTGACCACCGTTTTAGTTTTCTGTAAATGTTCCTCAAGTGTTCACCTATTTCAAATTAATACAGAAATTCCAAGCCCTCGATTTAAACATGTCTGCTGCAATCCGCTTGATAAAAAAAATCATAGTGGAAAAAAGCGAAAAAAAATTTGCGTTTTAAGTGTATCATTTAGAGTAATTTTATCGTAAAACTTCACTCATTAATTCATCATTATAACTAATGATTCGTTTTGAAATAGTCTACGCACAAGTTTGAATGTACTTACAACAAAAATCTTCCATCTCCATTTCATTTGCTTCTATTCTGCATTGTGTACACAAAACATCATCCGGTTTGAAAATTTTCAATTTTTCAAGTATCCAGGACGAAACGCGACGCAAACTTTTTTTTTGCTTCTTTCCACTATGATTTTTTTTATTGAACGGATTGCATCAGACATTTTAAATCGAGAGCTTGGCATTTCTGTATTAATTTGAAATAGGTGAACACTTGAGGAACATTTACAGAAAACTAAAACAGCGGTCAATGCATTCACTGCCACATGTGCTTCGAGTCCGAGCATGCCTAAACAAGCTTAAGCGTAGTTGCAGCGTGCGAGCTCGCTCGTTGCAACGCACGGGACAGATGTTATAAATTAATTACACCTACAGTTTTTATTTTTCCATTCCAAAATTTTGCCCGCATATTGAAAAAACTTCAACAAAAATTTAGAAATAAAAAAATCGAAAAAAAATTAGTTCCAAATTTAAAAAAAATTCAATTGTTTATAAAAATGTACTATATTGTTATTACAAAAAAACAACGAAATTTGTGCTATAACTTTTTTGAAAGCTGGTACTCTTTCGCGCATTTCAAGTGCAAGGGTTACATTTTATATTTAAAACTGCTTTTACAGTGAGCTCTTAAAAAAAAAAGAAATTTTCCCAAGTGCCAAACTTAAAAAAATTATATCTCGAAATTTTCAAGTACCACATTGAAAAAAAATTACGTGTCGATTATTTTCAAAGTAAGAAGGCAAAAAAAAATGTTTCGCCGAAAAAAAATTTTGACTGTAAATCTCCCATGAAATGAACCATATATAATATTCAATTAATTAGTTGAGTTTGAAATTTTTGTCACCGCCTACATTATCGGAGAATCACTAGTCGCGTATCGAAAGACCTGGGCTCGAATCCCAGCGCAGTCGAAAGCGTCATTTTTTCCACAGAAAGATTTTCAAATTCTTTAAATATATAATATTCAATATTTAGAAATGAAAAAAATTTTTAAATTAATTTTTTAATTTTTTATTTGGTATTCCGTTTTTCGTTCTCTTCTTCTTCTTTTTTACATTTTTTATATTAACCATTGATGATTTTTAATGAATATACAGGAACTGACCCTATGCAAAACAAAAAATGATTCAAAATGGAATGGATACCTTATTGAGGTAATCCATTCTCTCTATTTTAATTTTAATTGTTCTATTTAAATACCTTACTAAGGTAATCCATTCTCTCTATTTTAATTTTAATTATTCCATTTAAATTTGTATAATTATAAGTCTTTTTCCTTTTCTTAAATTCTTATATTGATATGTTTAATTTAGTATTTCGTGTAATTTCTAAATAGTAATGTTAATAATGTAGGCCTTGAAGAGAAAGCCGGTGTTTGTCTTCAAAACGTTGGCAATACAACAATAATAAACAATGACTTCTACTTAGTCCAGCTCCTCCATTTTCCTTATATTTATGAACATATACAAACTGGACAATCTTAACAAATTTGAAGATAACTCTTGTTTTGGGTAATGCCTTACATACATTTAAATATTATAATATTACAGTTACAAAATGAATACTTACAAACAAAAATGCAGAGATCTTTCTCTTATTCCTTCCAGAAGCGTCTTCGAGTCACTAATCGACATTTTTCCCACCGATGGAGAAGAAAGCTTTAACTGGTTAACATTAATATGTGCATCGAGATCTTTATCGGGCAAGTCAATGTTTATTACATTGTCATTGCTTTTTTTTTAAACACCATCCTTATCTGGCAAATTTAATGTAGGGATGGCATTATATTTTAATCGCATAGCACCAGGCTGTATTTTTGTTAAAACTCTATCATCAAAAATGTGCAATGGTCACATGGTGACGATTGACGATTTGCACGGTAATGCCGGTATTGTATATACAGTCGGGTAGGTCCTGGTACGGTTGGGTGCGATTCAATTCGGTTGTGTACGGTGGCAGCGTCGTCTGTGTTGTCCTGGTGTAGTCTGAGCAGTACCCAGTTAGGGGAACCTGACAATGGGTGCCAGCTCTTACCGACAGTCGACCATGGGGTAACCCATCGATCAATGCTCAATGTAGCTGGAACAGGAGGACTGGTTCCGGGAATTCCCCGGTGTCGACCTGGACAGTCTGAGCAGCACCCAGTCATGCCGCTGGACCAGGAGGACCGGTGTCGGGGAGGATTTCGGGTGGTGCGTTGTTCAACTCCTGACTTTGCCTGGAGCAACACCCAGTCCAGGTGTGTTGTGAAGGGATTCAGAGAAACCCTCCTGTGGGGGAACTCATCAGGAGAGACTTTTATTTAATACAGTCCCCAAAGTACACGTTGCGTATATTATGTGCTCTAAAAATCGTACTGTTTTTTATAAATGATTATGCTCAATGACATAAAGTTTATAATAACTACGTCTTTGATCTCCAGCAAAAAACTTGGGGTTGGGAAAAGTCCCTGAAGTTCAATTTTTATTTTGTTCAAATAAACTGTATCAACACGGAAAGAAATTTGATGTGCTAAATGTACAGGTTTTTCCAATTAGAGGTTTCATTTTCAGTAGCCCGATTTTTTGGCAGGTGTCATGATAAGATGTCATTTTTTGACAGATCACAACTAAAAACTATGCCATTGATAAAAATAAAACGATACGCGCTTTAACAACGCATTTACAACAACACATTTACATAGATAAAAAATTAAAACAAACAACTCGCCGACTTTTCGGTGCTCTTCCAGCACCCCCTTCAAGGCTGAAATTCTATAAAAAATGTTATGTTTCCTATCACCCTCCATGGGGACGTAGACCCTTTTCCATGGAACGCCAACAGGTAATAAAGACAAAAGAGGACGAAAGAAAGAAAAAGAAGGAAGGGGTTTGGGAAGGTTGCCTTCTTTTTTCTTTCATCCTTTTTTGTTTGTTTTCTCATAGTTTTATTCAGGTGTGGTGATTTTGGTCCGAATTTGGTAGTGTTTTTTGTGTTTTTTGTGCTTTGAGGATTCGAGTGGTTTCGAAATCTTGAAATTTTTAATCACATGTTGTCGCCATAGGTGACCGAAGTGATTACTTTTGGAAGATTATTTAGTAACTAACTGTAGAAATGTGCTCTTACGGTCAGTTTTTGACGAATTTGAGGTTCCTCCACCATAGATATATTTAATTTTCATTTTGATTTCAAAGGACTGAATCAATGTGTATTCATATAGTAGTAATGGGTGGTCAAAATTATTACTTTTGGAAAGTTCTTCACCGTATGTGTATAGTGCTAATGCTTTTTAAATCCAATATTTAAACTCAATCGCAAAAATTGTTGTTCAAACTTTATTTTTGTTACAACATTTTGAACCATGAGTGATTAAAAAGAGAAAATGAATGATCTAGAACAAGATGATCATCAAAAGAAACATTTTTTTGTCTTTGCCTCCACCTACTCTTATTAGGAAAGCATGCTTTGAAATCGGATCAATACATTCGGTTGCTAGGACAACATGAAGAGCAATAGCCACACCATATTTCAAAAGAAGAAGCATTCTGTTGAGATTATTGTGTTACTGATAATATGTCTCAGGTAAATCATGTTTGCAAGAAAGAATTCATTCCATCGTGGCGTAATAAATCATATGAGTTCCACCGCATTAGAGTAAGCACATTTTCTTTATTTGAACAAGAGCACTGAGAAAAATGTAGTTGGGCTCATTACAACTGTATTGTCACTCTAACTCAGCTCTTGACTACATTTTTCAGTAAAAGTGACTGCATTCAACTTTTTCTCGAAACTTAGATGATTTGATTCAGTATAATATAACTTGATGCTGAAAATAAACCACCATTCATTGACAATAATTAATTGTGTAAATATTACAATAATTTTAAATATTTTAAATCTAGATGTAGTAAAATTAATCAAAATTGTTAGGTAGATTTCACAAATTCTGATACTACACAATGAAAATAAAAAAAAATAACACTTTTTTTAAAAAATCTTCTTGGTATTTTCTAGGTCACTTTGCTAAGGAAATTTCGTCCTCGATCGGTTAAAATTACCTTAGGTGCTCCATAAATTCAAATAAAATTCTTTATGAATGAGTCCGCTATTGTAGTAGCTAAAGCATTTGGTAATGGTGTAGCAAGGCAGAATTTGGATAGTTTTGAAATTTTGACTTCTTTTGATCCATTTAAAGGAAATTTGTTTAATTTTAGGATTCTTGTAATTCTTTTTAAAATTTTGTTATATCGGATTTTTATAATCCTATTTGAAATTTGAAGATTTAGAAAAATTTAGAATTTGGATTCCTTTGATCGATAGAAAATTTGAATAAATTTAGGACACTTATGATCCGTTCTTAGAATTATGTAGTTTAGGATTTTTGTAATCCCATTTGAAATGTTGAGATTTAGATATATTTTGAATTTGGATTCCTTTGATCCATTTGAAAATTTTCTTTAATTTTAAGATTCTTATGGTTCTATTTTAGAATTTCGTAATTTAGGATTTTTGTAATCCCATTTGAAATTTTGAATTTTAGAAAAATTTAGAATTTTATAATTAGAATAGAAAATATGACCTTTTGTCAAATATCTAAATTTACAGCTTTAGAATTTTGATATAAAAATAGATTATTTAAACTTTGTCAACCATCTGAATTTAGAATTTCATATATTGGAATAGAATATTTTATCCTATGTCAAATATCTGAATTTATATTTTTAGAATTTTGTGTATAAGAGTCGAATATTTGATCTTTTGTCAAATATCTGAATTTAGAATTTGGAATTTTGTATTTTAGGATTATATATTTGGTCTTTCGTCAAATATCTGAATTTATAATTTGGAATACTGTATTTTAGAATGAAATATTTGATCGTTTTACAAATATCTGAATTTAGAATTTTGTATTTTAGTATAAAATATTTTATCTCTTGTCAAATATCTGAATTTAGAATATGGAATTTTGTATTTCAGTATAGAATACTTCATCTTTCGCCAAATATCTAAATTTATAATTTTAATTAAAAAGGCCTGCTATCCCCCCGTTTTTTATTTTTGTTCTTTACACCAAAATCTTGTCTTTCCACTGAAAATAAAAGAAGCTGTGCCAGAAATTATATTAGACCTTCAAGTTACGCAATACTGTTGACATTTCTTTTTGAGTTTCTACGGTTCGCGCATAAACTTCGTTCAATTGTGTAACTTGTGTATTTAATTTTTCAATTTCCTGTTTAAGTTTCTGATTTTCTTTTTCCAAATCTTTAAAACCTTTTTCAAGCTTTTCGAAATTACTGCATAAATATGCGACAGTGGACCAGCGATCCTCATCTATGGTAAATCTTCTAATTCCGTTATCCGTTCTGCAGCATTTCTTAAATTCTCGAAAATAATTACTTCTGAAATAGACACCTCTGAATCGCTCAACATGCTATCAGGTTGAAAATACGTTTGCCCATTTGAGTACTTCGAACATACAACAGATTTGGTGACCTGATTTACGCCCTTTTAAGAATATTAGAAAAACATCTTATGAAATATAAGTTGCGACTTGCTGCTCCCTAAAGCACTATTACAGCTATCCCTCTAGGGCCTCCAAAAAATTTCTTTGTCACGTCCGAAAACGCACAAGTGGACATCAAGTGAAATGATGTTCGCTTTTAGGTAAACGCCCGCGCGCTATAACCTAGGGAACGACCTAGTGTGATCAGAGGATTCCGCAACAAACTTAATCATAAGAAAATTCACCTTCTGCATAAACGACAAATTAAATAGGTTGAGAGGATAGCTAGACACTTTCAGTAGATTTGAGATTTGTTTATCTCATGACAAAGAGTCAATTCGCCAAACAAATTTAACACCCATCCCAAACACCTTGTTAAAGTATTTGAGTTACTTTAATCAATTCAAAGCTATATTGGAATGCTTAACACAAGATCCAGTACAATTGAAATATGAATTGGTTGAAAATTAAAAGCATTTATTTTATTGAGTCACTGCAGAGCACTGTTGGGAACCTAGACATTGGGTTGAAGTATCAGACGTCTAGTCAGACGAATTTTAAAATATTTTTATTTCCCGACAAAATTGAGATAAAAAGTTAGAAAAAGGGATATAAATAGTTTTTAAGGAAAAATAGACAATAAAAAGAAATTTAATTATTCGAAAAAAATTATTTTTGATAAAAAATTTTCCGCTAAGTCCACAATAACAAAGTCGGTTAATTTACATATAAAACGAAAGAAGTGTACTACCTATGGGCTTTACATATGTACGTGACATCATTGGAGGTATTACAAAAAAAATTAAAATTAAATTTATCAAGTACGGAAGGCAATCGTACGGAGCAAAAAGATCACATATGTATGCATTATCATTGGAGGTACTATAAAAAAGATAAAAATTGGATGTATCTAGGACGGAGGGCCCTCGTACAGTGCAAAAACTGCAAGGCAGCGAACGAAAAATGACTTAGACTGTTGATTTACATATGAAACGAAAAAGATGTACCATCTATGGACATCACATTTGTATGTATTATCATTAGAGGTACTATAAAAAAAATTAAAATTAAAATTATCTAGGGCCGAGGGCCGTCGTATAGAGCAAAAACTGTGAGAGACTGAACGAAAATTGACTTAGACAGTTAATTTACATATAACACGAAAAAAGTGTACCACCTATGGACATCACATATGTATGTATTATCATTGGAGGTACAATAAAGGAAATAAAAATTAAATGTATCTAGGACGGAGGGCCCTCGCACAGAGTAAAAACCGCAAGGGAACGAACGAAAATTGACTCAGAAGGTAAATTTACATATCAAATGAAAAAACTGTACCACCTATTTACTTCACATATGTATGTATTTTCATCTGTATGTACATATGTATTACATATGTATGTACTATCTTTGGAGGTACAATAAAAAAAATTAAATTTATCTAGGGCAGAGGGCCCTCATACAGAGCAAAAACTGTGAGAGACTGAACGAAAATTGACTTAGACAGTTAATTTGCATACCCAGGAAAAAAAAACCGATAGAACGCGCGTCTCTTTGAATTGTGTATCTGTCATTTGCATGTTCAGGAAATAAAAATTCAATCGGATGGTGACACTTGGAATCTGCCATTTGTGCGCAATGTTTTAAATCTGCCATTCGACATTGGTTAAATCGTTAAGTGAATAGGGTTGAATAAGACTGATTAACCTCAAATAATTTCTAATGGCAATGTACCATTCATTGATGTTCGCATGAATCGGTTGAAATTCCAAATGAAATGGAAGTCTTAAAAGGTCACTCTGAATAAGAAAAATACAATAAAAACAGAATACGAATTGTATTGTAAACGATTGTTCACTTTAAATAAATTATTTTCTATCGGAAATATTGGTTTTCAATCTGTTAATGCTGAAATTCCAGTGACAGATACGCAATTCAGAACACCTCAAAGCCCATTCAAATTTAACGCAAATGAATGGTTTTTTGTTTCCTGGGTATAACACGAAAAAAGTGTACCACCTATGGACATCACATATGTATGTATTATCATTGGAGGTACAATAAAAAAAATAAAAATTAAATGTATCTAGGACGGAGGGCCCCCGTACAGAGCAAAAACCGCAAGGGACCGAACGAAAATTGAATTAGAAGGTAAATTTACATATAAAATGAAAAAACTGTACCACCTACTTACTTCACATATGTATGCATTATCATCGAAGGTATCATAAAAAAAATTAAAATTAAATTTATATAGGGCGGAGAGCCATCGTACAGAGCAAAAACTGTGAGAGAATGATCAAAAAATGCCGTATACGGTATATATACATATAAAACGAAAAAAGTGTAATATCAAATGGACATCACATATGTATGTATTCTCATTGGAGGTAATATAAAAAAAATTAAAATCAAATTTATCTAGGGCTGAGGACTCTCGTACAGAGCAAAAACTGTGAGAGACTGAACAAAAATTGACTTAGACAGTTAATTTACATATGAAACGAAAAAAGTGTACCACCTATGGACATCACATATGTATGTATTATCATTGGAGGTACAATAAAAAAAATAAAAATTAAATGTATCTAGGACGGAGGGCCCTCGTACAGAGCAAAATCCGCAAGGGACCGAACGAAAATTGAATTAGAAGGTAAATTTACATATAAAATGAAAAAACTGTACCACCCACTTACTTCACATATGTATGCATTATCATCGGAGGTATCATAAAAAAAATTAAAATTACATTTATCTAGGGCGGAGAGCCCTCGTACAGAGCAAAAACTGTGAGAGACTGATCAAAAAATGCCGTATACGGTATATTTACATATAAAACGAAAAAAGTGTAACATCAAATGGACATCACATATGTATGTATTCACATTGGAAGTAATATAAAAAAATTAAAATCAAATTTATCTAGGGCTGAGGACTCTCGTACAGAGCAAAAACTGTGAGAGACTGCACAAAAATTGACTTAGACAGTTAATTTACATATGAAACGAAAAAAATGTACCATCTATGGACATCACATATGTATGTATTATCATTAGAGGTACTATAAAAAAAATTAAAATTAAAATTATCTATGGCCGAGGGCCCTCGTACAGAGCAAAAACTGTGAGAGACTGAACAAAAATTCAGTTAGGCAGTAAATTGACATATTAAACGAAAAAAATGTACCATCTATGGACATCACATATGTATATATTATCATTGGAGGTACTATAAAAAAAATTAAAATCAAATTTATCTATGGCGGAGGGCTCTCTTACAGAGCAAAAACTGTGAGAGACTGAACAAAAATTCAGTTAGGCAGTAAATTGACATATTAAACGAAAAAAATGTACCATCTATGGACATCACATATGTGAATTAAATTTATCTAGGGCGGAGATCCCTCGTACAGTGCAAAAACTGCAAGGGACCGAACGAAAATTGACTTAGACAGTTAATTTACATATGAAACGAAAAAAGTGTACCACCTATGATCCTCACATATGTATGCATTATCATTGGAGGTACTATAAAAAACATTAAAATCAAATTTATCTATGGAGGAGGGCTCTCGTACAGAGCAAAAACTGTGAGATGCTGAACAAAAATTCATTTAGGCAGTAAATTGACATATTAAACGAAAAAAATGTACCATCTGTTGACATCACATATGTATGCATTATCATTAGAGGTACCATAAAAAAAATTAAAATTGAATTTATCTAGGGCGGAGGGCCCTCGTACAGAGCAAAAACTGTGAGAGATTGTAAAAAAAATTGACTTAGACAGTTAATTTACATATAAAACGAAAAAAGTGTACCACCTATGAACCACGCATATGTATGCATTATCATTGGAAGTACTATAATAAAAATTAAAATCAAATTTATCTAGGGCGGAGGGCTCTCGTACGGAGCAAAAACTGTGAGAGACTGAACAAAAATTCACTTAAGCAGTAAATTTACATATTAATCGAAAAAAATGTAACATCTTTTGACATCACATTTGTATGTATTATCATTAGAGGTAACATAAAAAAAAAAAAATGAATTTATCTAGGGCGGAGGGCCCTCGTACAGAGCAAAAACTGTGAGAGACTGAACGAAAATTGACTTAGACGGTTAATTTACATATAAAACAAAAAAATTTACCATCTATGGACATCACATATGTATGTACTTTCTTTGGAGGTACTATAAAAAAAATTGAAATTAAATTTATCTAGGGCAGAGGGCCCTCATAAAGAGCAAAAACTGTGAGAGACTGAACGAAAATTGACATAGACAGTTAATTTACATATGAAGCGAAAAAAATGTACCATCTATGGACATCACCTCTGTTTGCATCATCTTTGGTGGTACTGTAAAAAAAAAATTAAAATCAAATTTATCTAGGGCGGAGGGCTCTCGTACAATGCAAAAACTGTGAGAGACTGAACGTAAATTAACTTAGACAGTAAATTTACATATAAAACGAAAAAAATGTACCATCTGTTGACATCACATATGTATGAATTATCAATAGTGGTACTATAAAAAAAATAAAAATTAAATGTATCTAGGACAGAGGGTCCTCGTACAGAGCAAAAACTGTGAGAGACTGAACGAAAATTGACTTAGACGGTTAATTTACATATAAAACGAACAAAGCGTACCACCTATGGACATCACATATGTATGTATTATCATAGGAGGTACTATAAAAAAAATTAAAATTATATTTATCTAGGGTGGAGGGTCCTCGTACAGAGCTAAAACTGTGAGAGACTGAACGAAAATTGACCTAGAAGGTAAATTTACATATAAATCGAAAAAGTTTACCACCCATGGACATCTCATATGTATGTATTATCATTGGAGGTACAATAAAAAAAATAAAAATTAAATGTATCTAGGACGGAGGGCCCTCGTACAGAGCAAAACCGCAAGGGACCGAACGAAAATTGACTTAGAAGGTAAATTTACATATCAAATGAAAAAACTGTACCACCTATTTACTTCACATATGTATGCATTATCATCGGAGGTACTATAAAAAAAATTAAAATTAAATTTATCTAGGGCGGAGAGCCCACGTAAAGAGCAAAAACTGTGAGAGACTGAACGAAAATTGATATAGACTGTTAATTTACATATGAAACGAAAAAAATGTACCATCTATGGACATCACATATGTATGCATCATCTTTGGAGGTACTGTAAAAAAAAATTAAAATTAAATTTATCTAGGGCGGCGGGCCCTCGTACAGAGCAAAAACTGTGAGAGACTGAACGAAAATTGACCTAGAAGGTAAATTTACATATAAATCGAAAAAGTTTACCACCCATGGACATCTCATATGTATGTATTATCATTGTAGGTACAATACAAAAATAAAAATTAAATGTATCTAGGACGGAGGGCCCTCGTACAGAGCAAAACCGCAAGGGACCGAACGAAAATTGACTTAGAAGGTAAATTTACATATCAAATGAAAAAACTGTACCACCTATTTACTTCACATATGTATGCATTATCATCGGAGGTATTATAAAAAAAATTGAAATTAAATTTATCTAGGGCGGAGAGCCCTTGTACAGTGCAAAAACTGCAAGGCAGCGAACGAAAATTGACTTAGACAGTAAATTTACATATAAAACAAAAAAATGTACCATCTGTTGACATCACATATGTATGCATCATCTTTGGAGGTACTATAAAAAAAATAAAAATTAAATGTATCTAGGACAGAGGGTCCTCGTACAGAGCAAAAACTGTGAGAGACTGAACGAAAATTGACCTAGAAGGTAAATTTACATATAAATCGAAAAAGTTTACCACCCATGGACATCACATATGTATGTATTATCATTGGAGGTACAATAAAAAGAATAAAAATTAAATGTATCTAGGGTGGAGGGTCCTCGTACAGAGCAAAAACTGCAAGGGACCGAACGAAAATAGACATAGAAGGTAAATTTACATATAAAACGAAGAAAATGTACCATCTGTTGGCATCATATATGTATGTGATGTCATAACTGATGCACGCACAAACTGTGAGAGACTGAACGAAAATTTATTTAGACAGTTAATTTACATATGAAACGAAAAAAATGTACTATCTATGGACATCACATATGTATGTATTATCATTAGAGGTACTATAAAAAAAATTAAAATTAAATTTTTCTAGTGCGGAGAGCCCTCGTACAGTGCAAAAACTGCAAGGCAGCGAACGAAAATTGACTTAGACAGTAAATTTACATATAAAAGGAATAAAATGTACCATCCGTTGACATCACATATGTATACATCATCTTTGGAGGTACTGTAAAAAAAATTAAAATCAAATTTATCTAGGGCGGAGGGCTCTCGTACAAAGCAATAACTGTGAGAGACTGAACGAAAATTGACTTAGACAGTAAATTTACATATAAAAGGAATAAAATGTACCATCCGTTGACATCACATATGTATGAATTATCAATAGTGGTACTATAAAAAAAATAAAAATTAAATGTATCTAGGACAGAGGGTCCTCGTACAGAGCAAAAACTGTGAGAGACTGAACGAAAATTGACGTAGACGGTTAATTTACATATAAAACGAAAAAAATGTACCATCTATGGACATCACATATGTATGTACTTTCTTTGGAGGTACTATAAAAAAAATTGAAATTAAATTTATCTAGGGCAGAGGGCCCTCATACAGAGCAAAAACTGTGAGAGACTGAACAAAAATTGACTTAGACAGTTAATTTACATATGAAACGAAAAAAGTGTACCACCTATGATCCTCACATATGTATGCATTATCATAGGAGGTACTAAAAAAAAATTAAAATTAAATTTATCTAGGGTGGAGGGCTCTCGTACAGAGCAAAAACTGTGAGAGACTGAACAAAAATTCAGTTAGGCAGTAAATTGACATATTAATCGAAAAAAATGTACCATCTATGGACATCACATATGTGAATTAAATTTATCTAGGGCGGAGAGCCCTCGTACAGTCCAAAAACTGCAAGGGACCGAACGAAAATTGACTTAGTTAATTTACATATGAAACGAAAAAAGTGTACCACCTATGATCCTCACATATGTATGCATTATCATTGGAGGTACTATAATAAAAATTAAAATCAAATTTATCTAGGGCGGAGGGCTCTAGTACAGAGCAAAAACTGTGGGAGACTGAACAAAAATTCACTTAAGCAGTAAATTTACATATTAATCGAAAAAAATGTACCATCTTTTGACATCACATTTGTATGTATTATCATTAGAGGTACCATAAAAAAAAAAATTGAATTTATCTAGGGCGGAGGGCCCTCGTACAGAGCAAAAACTGTGAGAGACTGAACGAAAATTGACGTAGACGGTTAATTTACATATAAAACGAAAAAAATGTACCATCTATGGACATCACATATGTATGTACTTTCTTTGGAGGTACTATAAAAAAAATTGAAATTAAATTTATCTAGGGCAGAGGGCCCTCATACAGAGCAAAAACTGTGAGAGACTGAACGAAAATTGATATAGACAGTTAATTTACATATGAAACGAAAAAAATGTACCATCTATGGACATCACATATGTATGCATCATCTTTGGAGGTACTGTAAAAAAAATTAAAATCAAATTTATCTAGGGCGGAGGGCTCTCGTACAAAGCAAAAACTGT
Organism: Diplolepis rosae; assembly: GCA_030998225.1. Classification (NCBI taxonomy): domain Eukaryota; kingdom Metazoa; phylum Arthropoda; class Insecta; order Hymenoptera; family Diplolepididae; genus Diplolepis; species Diplolepis rosae. Next base: position 2,817,751 of record JAPYXD010000728.1, on the reverse strand, counting down.
GAGAGACTGAACGTAAATTGACTTAGACAGTAATTTTACATATAAAACGAAAAAAATGTACCATCTGTTGACATTACATATGTATGAATTATCAATAGTGGTAATATAAAAAAAATAAAAATTAAATGTATCTAGGACAGAGGGTCCTCGTACAGAGTAAAAACTGTGAGAGACTGAACGAAAATTGACTTAGACGGTTAATTTACATATAAAACGAACAAAGCGTACCACCTATGGACATCACATATGTATGTATTATCATAGGAGGTACTATAAAAAAAATTAAAATTATATTTATCTAGGGTGGAGGGTCCTCGTACAGAGCTAAAACTGTGAGAGACTGAACGAAAATTGACCTAGAAGGTAAATTTACATATAAATCGAAAAAGTTTACCACCCATGGACATCTCATATGTATGTATTATCATTGGAGGTACAATAAAAAAAATAAAAATTAAATGTATCTAGGACGGAGGGCCCTCGTACAGAGCAAAACCGTAAGGGTCCGAACGAAAATTGACTTAGAAGGTAAATTTACATATCAAATGAAAAAACTGTACCACCTATTTACTTCACATATGTATGCATTATCATCGGAGGTATTATAAAAAAAATTGAAATTAAATTTATCTAGGGCGGAGAGCCCTTGTACAGTGCAAAAACTGCAAGGCAGCGAACGAAAATTGACTTAGACAGTAAATTTACATATAAAACAAAAAAATGTACCATCTGTTGACATCACATATGTATGCATCATCTTTGGAGGTACTATAAAAAAAATAAAAATTAAATGTATCTAGGACAGAGGGTCCTCGTACAGAGCAAAAACTGTGAGAGACTGAACGAAAATTGACCTAGAAGGTAAATTTACATATAAATCGAAAAAGTTTACCACCCATGGACATCACATATGTATGTATTATCATTGGAGGTATTATAAAAAAAATTAAAATTAAATTTTTCTAGTGCGGAGAGCCCTCGTACAGTGCAAAAACTGCAAGGCAGCGAACGAAAATTGACTTAGACAGTAAATTTACATATAAAAGGAATAAAATGTACCATCCGTTGACATCACATATGTATGAATTATCAATAGTGGTACTATAAAAAAAATTAAAATTAAATTTATCTAGGGCAGAGGGCCCTCATACAGAGCAAAAACTGTGAGAGACTGAACGAAAATTGACTTAGTCAGTTAATTTACATATGAAGCGAAAAAAGTGTACCACCTATGGACATCACATATGTATGTATTATCATTAGAGGTACTATAAAAAAAATTAAAATTAAATTTATCTAGGGCGGAGAGCCCACGTAAAGAGCAAAAACTGTGAGAGACTGAACGAAAATTGATATAGACTGTTAATTTACATATGAAACGAAAAAAATGTACCACCTATGGACATCACATATGTATGTATTATCATTGGAGGTACAATAAAAAAAATAAAAATTAAATGTATCTAGGACGGAGGGCCCTCGCACAGAGTAAAAACCGCAAGGGAACGAACGAAAATTGACTCAGAAGGTAAATTTACATATCAAATGAAAAAACTGTACCACCTATTTACTTCACATATGTATGTATTTTCATCTGTATGTACATATGTATTACATATGTATGTACTATCTTTGGAGGTACAATAAAAAAAATTAAATTTATCTAGGGCAGAGGGCCCTCATACAGAGCAAAAACTGTGAGAGACTGAACGAAAATTGACTTAGACAGTTAATTTGCATACCCAGGAAAAAAAAACCGATAGAACGCGCGTCTCTTTGAATTGTGTATCTGTCATTTGCATGTTCAGGAAATAAAAATTCAATCGGATGGTGACACTTGGAATCTGCCATTTGTGCGCAATGTTTTAAATCTGCCATTCGACATTGGTTAAATCGTTAAGTGAATAGGGTTGAATAAGACTGATTAACCTCAAATAATTTCTAATGGCAATGTACCATTCATTGATGTTCGCATGAATCGGTTGAAATTCCAAATGAAATGGAAGTCTTAAAAGGTCACTCTGAATAAGAAAAATACAATAAAAACAGAATACGAATTGTATTGTAAACGATTGTTCACTTTAAATAAATTATTTTCTATCGGAAATATTGGTTTTCAATCTGTTAATGCTGAAATTCCAGTGACAGATACGCAATTCAGAACACCTCAAAGCCCATTCAAATTTAACGCAAATGAATGGTTTTTTGTTTCCTGGGTATAACACGAAAAAAGTGTACCACCTATGGACATCACATATGTATGTATTATCATTGGAGGTACAATAAAAAAAATAAAAATTAAATGTATCTAGGACGGAGGGCCCTCGTACAGAGCAAAATCCGCAAGGGACCGAACGAAAATTGAATTAGAAGGTAAATTTACATATAAAATGAAAAAACTGTACCACCCACTTACTTCACATATGTATGCATTATCATCGGAGGTATCATAAAAAAAATTAAAATTACATTTATCTAGGGCGGAGAGCCCTCGTACAGAGCAAAAACTGTGAGAGAATGATCAAAAAATGCCGTATACGGTATATTTACATATAAAACGAAAAAAGTGTAACATCAAATGGACATCACATATGTATGTATTCACATTGGAAGTAATATAAAAAAATTAAAATCAAATTTATCTAGGGCTGAGGACTCTCGTACAGAGCAAAAACTGTGAGAGACTGCACAAAAATTGACTTAGACAGTTAATTTACATATGAAACGAAAAAAATGTACCATCTATGGACATCACATATGTATGTATTATCATTAGAGGTACTATAAAAAAAATTAAAATTAAAATTATCTATGGCCGAGGGCCGTCGTACAGAGCAAAAACTGTGAGAGACTGAACGAAAATTGACTTAGACAGTTAATTTACATATGAAGCGAAAAAAGTGTACCACCTATGATCCTCACATATGTATGCATTATCATTGGAGGTACTATAAAAAAAATTAAAATCAAATTTATCTATGGCGGAGGGCTCTCGTACAGAGCAAAAACTGTGAGAGACTGAACAAAAATTCAGTTAGGCAGTAAATTGACATATTAAACGAAAAAAATGTACCATCTATGGACATCACATATGTATGTATTATCCTTAGAGGTACGAGAAAAAAATTGAAATTAAATTTATCTATGGGGGAGGGCTCTCGTACAGTCCAAAAACTGCAAGGGACCGAACGAAAATTGACTTAGACAGTTAATTTACATATGAAACGAAAAAAGTGTACCACCTATGATCCTCACATATGTATGCATTATCATTGGAGGTACTATAAAAAAAATTAAAATCAAATTTATCTATGGCGGAGGGCTCTCGTACAGAGCAAAAACTGTGAGAGACTGAACAAAAATTCACTTAGGCAGTGAATTGACATATTAAACGAAAAAAATGTACCATCTGTTGACATCACATATGTATGCATTATCATTAGAGGTACCATAAAAAAAATTAAAATTGAATTTATCTAGGGCGGAGGGCCCTCGTACAGAGCAAAAACTGTGAGAGATTGTAAAAAAAATTGACTTAGACAGTTAATTTACATATAAAACGAAAAAAGTGTACCACCTATGAACCACGCATATGTATGCATTATCATTGGAAGTACTATAATAAAAATTAAAATCAAATTTATCTAGGGCGGAGGGCTCTCGTACGGAGCAAAAACTGTGAGAGACTGAACGAAAATTGACTTAGACGGTTAATTTACATATAAAACAAAAAAATTTACCATCTATGGACATCACATATGTATGTACTTTCTTTGGAGGTACTATAAAAAAAATTGAAATTAAATTTATCTAGGGCAGAGGGCCCTCATACAGAGCAAAAACTGTGAGAGACTGAACGAAAATTGACTTAGACAGTTAATTTACATATGAAACGAAAAAAGTGTACCACCTATGATCCTCACATATGTATGCATTATCATTGGAGGTACTATAAAAAAAATTGAAATCAAATTTATCTATGGGGGAGGGCTCTCGTACAGAGCAAAAACTGTGAGAGACTGAACAAAAATTCAGTTAGGCAGTAAATTGACATATTAAACGAAAAAAATGTACCATCTATGGACATCACATATGTGAATTAAATTTATCTAGGGCGGAGAGCCCTCGTACAGTCCAAAAACTGCAAGGGACCGAACGAAAATTGACTTAGTTAATTTACATATGAAACGAAAAAAGTGTACCACCTATGATCCTCACATATGTATGCATTATCATTGGAGGTACTATAAAAAAAATTAAAATCAAATTTATCTATGGCGGAGGGCTCTCGTACAGAGCAAAAACTGTGAGAGACTGAACAAAAATTCACTTAGGCAGTGAATTGACATATTAAACGAAAAAAATGTACCACCTATGAACCACGCATATGTATGCATTATCATTGGAAGTACTATAATAAAAATTAAAATCAAATTTATCTAGGGCGGAGGGCTCTCGTACGGAGCAAAAACTGTGAGAGACTGAACAAAAATTCACTTAAGCAGTAAATTTACATATTAATCGAAAAAAATGTAACATCTTTTGACATCACATTTGTATGTATTATCATTAGAGGTACCATAAAAAAAAAAAAATTGAATTTATCTAGGGCGGAGGGCCCTCGTACAGAGCAAAAACTGTGAGAGACTGAACGAAAATTGACTTAGACGGTTAATTTACATATAAAACGAAAAAAATGTACCATCTATGGACATCACATATGTATGTACTTTCTTTGGAGGTACTATAAAAAAAATTGAAATTAAATTTATCTAGGGCAGAGGGCCCTCATAAAGAGCAAAAACTGTGAGAGACTGAACGAAAATTGACATAGACAGTTAATTTACATATGAAGCGAAAAAAGTGTACCATCTATGGACATCACATATGTATGCATCATCTTTGGAGGTACTGTAAAAAAAATTAAAATCAAATTTATCTAGGGCGGAGGGCTCTCGTACAAAGCAAAAACTGTGAGAGACTGAACGTAAATTGACTTAGACAGTAATTTTACATATAAAACGAAAAAAATGTACCATCTGTTGACATTACATATGTATGAATTATCAATAGTGGTAATATAAAAAAAATAAAAATTAAATGTATCTAGGACAGAGGGTCCTCGTACAGAGCAAAAACTGTGAGAGACTGAACGAAAATTGACTTAGACGGTTAATTTACATATAAAACGAACAAAGCGTACCACCTATGGACATCACATATGTATGTATTATCGTAGGAGGTACTATAAAAAAAAATTAAAATTATATTTATCTAGGGTGGAGGGTCCTCGTACAGAGCAAAAACTGTGAGAGACTGAACGAAAATTGACCTAGAATGTAAATTTACATATAAATCGAAAAAGTTTACCACCCATGGACATCTCATATGTATGTATTATCATTGGAGGTACAATAAAAAAAATAAAAATTAAATGTATCTAGGACGGAGGGCCCTCGTACAGAGCAAAACCGCAAGGGTCCGAACGAAAATTGACTTAGAAGGTAAATTTACATATCAAATGAAAAAACTGTACCACCTATTTACTTCACATATGTATGCATTATCATCGGAGGTATTATAAAAAAAATTGAAATTAAATTTATCTAGGGCGGAGAGCCCTTGTACAGTGCAAAAACTGCAAGGCAGCGAACGAAAATTGACTTAGACAGTAAATTTACATATAAAACGAACAAAGCGTACCACCTATGGACATCACATATGTATGTATTATCATAGGAGGTACTATAAAAAAAATTAAAATTAAATTTATCTAGGGTGGAGGGTCCTCGTACAGAGCAAAAACTGTGAGAGACTGAACGAAAATTGACCTAGAAGGTAAATTTACATATAAATCGAAAAAGTTTACCACCCATGGACATCACATATGTATGTATTATCATTGGAGGTACAATAAAAAGAATAAAAATTAAATGTATCTAGGACGGAGGGCCCTCGTACAGAGTAAAAACTGTGAGAGACTGAACGAAAATTGACTTAGACGGTTAAATTACATATAAAACGAACAAAGCGTACCACCTATGGACATCACATATGTATGCATTATCATTGGAGGTACTATAAAAAAAATTAAAATCAAATTTATCTATGGCGGAGGGCTCTCGTACAGAGCAAAAACTGTGAGAGACTGAACAAAAATTCAGTTAGGCAGTAAATTGACATATTAAACGAAAAAAATGTACCATCTATGGACATCACATATGTATGTATTATCATTAGAGGTTCTATGAAAACTATTAAAATTGAATTTATCTAGGGCGGAGGGCCCTCGTACAGAGCAAAAACTATGAGAGACTGAAAAAAATTAATTTGACGGTTAATTTACATATAAAACGAAAAAAGTGTACCACCTATGGACATCACATATGTATGTATTATTATTGGAGGTACAATACAAAAATAAAAATTAAATGTATCTAGGACATAGGGCCCTCGTACAGAGCAAAACCGCAAGGGACCGAACGAAAACTGACTTAGAAGGTAAATTTACATATCAAATGAAAAAACTGTACCACCTATTTACTTCACATATGTATGCATTATCATCGGAGGTATTATAAAAAAAATTGAAATTAAATTTATCTAGGGCGGAGAGCACTTGTACAGAGTAAAAACTGTGAGAGACTGAACGAAAATTGACTTAGACGGTTAATTTACATATAAAACGAAGGAGTGTACCTCCTATGGACATCACATGTGTATGTATTATCCTTAGAGGTACGATAAAAAAAATTGAAATTAAATTTATCTAGGGCGGCGGGCCCTTGTACAGAGTAAAAACTGTGAGAGACTGAACGAAAATTGACTTAGACAGTTAATTTACATATAAAACGATCAAAGCGTACCACCTACGGACATCACATATGTATGTATTATCATAGGAGGTACTACAAAAAAAATTAAAATAAAATTTATCTAGGGTGGAGGGTCCTCGTACAGAGCAAAAAGTGTGAGAGACTGAACGAAAATTCACTTAGGCAGTGAATTGACATATTAAACGAAAAAAATGTACCATCTGTTGACATCACATATGTATGTATTATCATTGGAGGTACAGTAAAAAAAATAAAAATGAAATGTATCTAGGACGGAGGGACCTCGTACAGAGCAAAACCGCAAGGGACCGAACGAAAATTGACTTAGAAGGTAAATTTACATATAAAACGAAAAAAATGTACCATCTGTTGACATCACATATGTATGTATTATCATTAGAGGTACTATAAACAAAATTAAAATTGAATTTATCTAGAGCGTAGGGCCCTCGTATAGTCCAAAAACTGCAAGGCAGCGAACGAAAATTGACTTAGACTGTTAATTTACATATGAAACGAAAAAAATGTACCATCTATGGACATCACATATGTATGTATTATCATTAGAGGTACTATAAAAAAAATTTAAATTAAAATTATCTAGGGCCGAGGGCCGTCGTACAGAGCAAAAACTGTGAGACACAGAACGAAAATTGACTTAGACAGTTAATTTACATATGAAACGAAAATAGTGTACCACCTATGGACATCACATATGTATGTATTATCATTAGAGGTACTATAAAGAAAATTAAAATTAAATTTATCTAGGGCGGAGGGCTTTCGTACAGAGCAAAAACTCTGAGAGATTGTACGAAAATTGACTTAGACAGTTAATTTACATATGAAACGAAAAAAGTGTACCACCTATGATCCTCACATATGTATGCATTATCATTGGAGGTACTATAAAAAAAATTAAAATCAAATTTATCTATGGCGGAGGGCTCTCGTACAGAGCAAAAACTGTGAGAGACTGAACAAAAATTCACTTAGGCAGTAAATTGACATATTAAACGAAAAAAATGTACCATCTATTGACATCACATATGTATGTATTATCATTGGAGGTACAGTAAAAAAAATAAAAATGAAATGTATCTAGGACGGAGGGACCTCGTACAGAGCAAAACCGCAAGGGACCGAACGAAAATTGACTTAGAAGGTAAATTTACATATAAAACGAAAAAAATGTACCATCTGTTGACATCACATATGTATGTATTATCATTAGAGGTACTATAAACAAAATTAAAATTGAATTTATCTAGAGCGTAGGGCCCTCGTATAGTCCAAAAACTGCAAGGCAGCGAACGAAAATTGACTTAGACTGTTAATTTACATATGAAAAGGAAAAGATGTAGCATCTATGGACATCAAATTTGTATCTACTATCATTAGAGGTACTATAAAAAAAATTAAAATTAAAATTATCTAGGGCGGCGGGCCCTCGTACAGAGCAAAAACTGTGAGACACAGAACGAAAATTGACTTAGACAGTTAATTTACATATGAAACGAAAATAGTGTACCACCTATGGACATCACATATGTATGTATTATCATTAGAGGTACTATAAAGAAAATTAAAATTAAATTTATCTAGGGCGGAGAGCCCTCGTGCAGAGCAAAAACTGTGAGAGATTGTACGAAAATTGACTTAGACAGTTAATTTACATATGAAACGAAAAAAGTGTACCACCTATGAACCTCACATATGTATGCATTATCATTGGAGGTACTATAAAAAAAATTGAAATCAAATTTATCTATGGGGGAGGGCTCTCGTACAGAGCAAAAACTGTGAGAGACTGAACAAAAATTCACTTAGGCAGTGAATTGACATATAAAACGAAAAAAATGTACCATCTGTTGACATCAAATTTTTATGTACTATCATTAGAGGTACTATAAAAAAAATTTAAATTAAAATTATCTAGGGTGGAGGGTCCTCGTACAGAGCAAAAACTGTGAGAGACTGAACGAAAATTGACCTAGAAGGTAAAGTCACATATAAAACGAAAAAGTGTACCTCCTATGGACATCACATGTGTATGTATTATCCTGAGAGGTACGATAGGAAAATTGAAATTAAATTTATCTAGGGCGGCGGGCCCTCGTACATAGTAAAAACTGTGAGAGACTGAACGAAAATTGACTTAGACGGTTAAATTACATATAAAACGAACAAAGTGTACCACCTATAAACATCACATATGTATGCATTATCATTGGAGGTACTATAAAAAAAATTAAAATCAAATTTATCTATGGCGGAGGGCTCTCGTACAGAGCAAAAACTGTGAGAGACTGAACAAAAATTCAGTTAGGCAGTAAATTGACATATTAAACGAAAAAAATGTACCATCTATGGACATCACATATGTATGTATTATCATTAGAGGTTCTATGAAAACTATTAAAATTGAATTTATCTAGGGCGGAGGGCCCTCGTACAGAGCAAAAACTATGAGAGACTGAAAAAAATTAATTTGACGGTTAATTTACATATAAAACGAAAAAAGTGTACCACCTATGGACATCACATATGTATGTATTATTATTGGAGGTACAATACAAAAATAAAAATTAAATGTATCTAGGACATAGGGCCCTCGTACAGAGCAAAACCGCAAGGGACCGAACGAAAACTGACTTAGAAGGTAAATTTACATATCAAATGAAAAAACTGTACCACCTATTTACTTCACATATGTATGCATTATCATCGGAGGTATTATAAAAAAAATTGAAATTAAATTTATCTGGGGCGGAGAACCCTTGTACAGAGTAAAAACTGTGAGAGACTGAACGAAAATTGACTTAGACGGTTAATTTACATATAAAACGAAGGAGTGTACCTCCTATGGACATCACATGTGTATGTATTATCCTTAGAGGTACGATAAAAAAAATTGAAATTAAATTTATCTAGGGCGGCGGGCCCTCGTACAGAGTAAAAACTGTGAGAGACTGAACGAAAATTGACTTAGACGGTTAATTTACATATAAAACGAACAAAGCGTACCACCTATGGACATCACATATGTATGTATTATCATAGGAGGTACTATAAAAAAAATTAAAATTAAATTTATCTAGGGTGGAGGGTCCTCGTACAGAGCAAAAACTGTGAGAGACTGAACGAAAATTCACTTAGGCAGTGAATTGACATATTAAACGAAAAAAATGTACCATCTGTTGACATCACATATGTATGTATTATCATTGGAGGTACAATAAAAAAAATAAAAATTAAATGTATCTAGGACGGAGGGCCCTCGTACAGAGCAAAACCGCAAGGGACCGAACGAAAATTGACTTAGAAGGTAAATTTACATATCAAACGAAAAAAATGTACCATCTGTTGACATCACATATGTATGTATTATCATTAGAGGTACTATAAACAAAATTAAAATTGAATTTATCTAGAGCGTAGGGCCCTCGTATAGTCCAAAAACTGCAAGGCAGCGAACGAAAATTGACTTAGACTGTTAATTTACATATGAAAAGGAAAAGATGTACCATCTATGGACATCAAATTTGTATGTACTATCATTAGAGGTACTATAAAAAAAATTTAAATTAAAATTATCTAGGGCCGAGGGCCGTCGTACAGAGCAAAAACTGTGAGACACAGAACGAAAATTGACTTAGACAGTTAATTTACATATGAAACGAAAATAGTGTACCACCTATGGACATCACATATGTATGTATTATCATAGGAGGTACTATAAAAAAAATTAAAATTATATTTGTCTAGTTCGGAGGGCTCTCGTTCAGAGCAAAAACTGTGAGAGATTGTACGAAAATTGACTTAGACAGTTATCTTACATATGAAACGAAAAAAGTGTACCACCTATGATCCTCACATATGTATGCATTATCATTGGAGGTACTATAAAAAAAATTAAAATCAAATTTATCTATGGCGGAGGGCTCTCGTACAGAGCAAAAACTGTGAGAGACTGAACAAAAATTCACTTAGGCAGTGAATTGACATATTAAACGAAAAAAATGTACCATCTGTTGACATCACATATGTATGTATTATCATTGGAGGTACAGTAAAAAAAATAAAAATGAAATGTATCTAGGACGGAGGGACCTCGTACAGAGCAAAACCGCAAGGGACCGAACGAAAATTGACTTAGAAGGTAAATTTACATATAAAACGAAAAAAATGTACCATCTGTTGACATCACATATGTATGCATTATGATCGGAAGTATTATAAAAAAAATTAAAATTGAATTTATCTAGGGCGGAGAGCCCTCGTACAGTGCAAAAACTGCAAGGCAGAGAACAAAAATTGACTTAGACAGTAAATTTACATATGAAACGAAAAAAATGTACCATCTATGGACATCACATATGTATGTATTATCATTAGAGGTACTATAAAGAAAATTAAAATTAAATTTATCTAGGGCGGAGAGCCCTCGTACAGTCCAAAAACTGCAAGGTAGCGAACGAAAATTGACTGAGACAGTTAATTTACATATGAAACGGAAAAAGTGTACCACCTATGAACCTCACATATGTATGCATTATCATTGGAGGTACTATAAAAAAAATTAAAATCAAATTTATCTATGGCGGAGGGCTCTCGTACAGAGCAAAAACTGTGAGAGACTGAACAAAAATTCAGTTAGGCAGTAAATTGACATATTAAACGAAAAAAATGTACCATCTATGGACATCACATATGTATGTATTATCATTAGAGGTTCTATGAAAACTATTAAAATTGAATTTATCTAGGGCGGAGGGCCCTCGTACAGAGCAAAAACTATGAGAGACTGAAAAAAATTAATTTGACGGTTAATTTACATATAAAACGAAAAAAGTGTACCACCTATGGACATCACATATGTATGTATTATTATTGGAGGTACAATACAAAAATAAAAATTAAATGTATCTAGGACATAGGGCCCTCGTACAGAGCAAAACCGCAAGGGACCGAACGAAAACTGACTTAGAAGGTAAATTTACATATCAAATGAAAAAACTGTACCACCTATTTACTTCACATATGTATGCATTATCATCGGAGGTATTATAAAAAAAATTGAAATTAAATTTATCTAGGGCGGAGGGCCCTTGTACAGAGTAAAAACTGTGAGAGACTGAACGAAAATTGACTTAGACGGTTAATTTACATATAAAACGAACAAAGCGTACCACCTATGGACATCACATATGTATGTATTATCATAGGAGGTACTATAAAAAAAATTAAAATTAAATTTATCTAGGGTGGAGGGTCCTCGTACAGAGCAAAAACTGTGAGAGACTGAACGAAAATTGACCTAGAATGTAAATTTACATATAAATCGAAAAAGTTTACCACCCATGGACATCTCATATGTATGTATTATCATTGGAGGTACAATAAAAAAAATAAAAATTAAATGTATCTAGGACGGAGGGCCCTCGTACAGAGCAAAACCGCAAGGGACCGAACGAAAATTGACTTAGAAGGTAAATTTACATATCAAACGAAAAAAATGTACCATGTATTGACATCATATATGTATGAATTATAATTACAGGTACTATAAAAAAAAAAAATTAAATGTATCTAGGACAGAGGGTCCTCGTACAGAGCAAAAACTGTGAGAGACTGAACGAAAATTTACCTAGAAGGTACATTTACATATAAAACGAAAAAGTGTACCTCCTATGGACATCACATGTGTATGTCTTATCCTTAGAGGTACGATAAAAAAAATTGAAATTAAATTTATCTAGGGCGGCGGGCCCTCGTACAGAGTAAAAACTGTGAGAGACTGAACGAAAATTGGCTTAGACGGTTAATTTACATATAAAACGAACAAAGCGTAACACCTATGGACATCACATATGTACGTATTATCATTGGAGGTACAATAAAAAGAATAAAAATTAAATGTATGTAGGGTGGAGGGTCCTCGTACAGAGCAAAAACTGTGAAGAGACTGAACGAAAATTGACCTAGAAGGTAAATTTACATATAAATCGAAAAAGTTTACCACCCATGGACATCACATATGTATGTATTATCATTGGAGGTACAATAAAAAGAATAAAAATTAAATGTATCTAGGACGGAGGGCCCTCGTACAGAGCAAAACCGCAAGGGACCGAACGAAAATTGACTTAGAAGGTAAATTTACATATCAAACGAAAAAAATGTACCATGTATTGACATCATATATGTATGAATTATAATTACACGTACTATAAAAAAAAAAAAATTAAATGTATCTAGGACGGAGGGCCCTCGTACAGAGCAAAACTGCAAGGGACAGGACGAAAATTGACTTAGACGGTTAATTTACATATAAAACGAACAAAGCGTAACACCTATGGACATCACATATGTACGTATTATCATTGGAGGTACAATAAAAAGAATAAAAATTAAATGTATGTAGGGTGGAGGGTCCTCGTACAGAGCAAAAACTGTGAAGAGACTGAACGAAAATTGACCTAGAAGGTAAATTTACATATAAATCGAAAAAGTTTACCACCCATGGACATCACATATGTATGTATTATCATTGGAGGTACAATAAAAAGAATAAAAATTAAATGTATCTAGGACGGAGGGCCCTCGTACAGAGCAAAACCGCAAGGGACCGAACGAAAATTGACTTAGAAGGTAAATTTACATATCAAACGAAAAAAATGTACTATGTATTGACATCATATATGTATGAATTACAATTACACGTACTATAAAAAAAAAAAATTAAATGTATCTAGGAAAGAGGGTCCTCGTACAGAGCAAAAACTGTGAGAGACTGAACGAAAATTGACCTAGAAGGTAAAGTCACATATAAAACGAAAAAGTGTACCTCCTATGGACATCACATGTGTATGTATTATCCTGAGAGGTACGATAAGAAAATTGAAATTAAATTTATCTAGGGCGGCGGGCCCTCGTACATAGTAAAAACTGTGAGAGACTGAACGAAAATTGACTTAGACGGTTAAATTACATATAAAACGAACAAAGTGTACCACCTATAAACATCACATATGTATGCATTATCATTGGAGGTACAATAAAAAAAATAAAAATCAAATTTATCTAGAGCGGAGGGCTTTCGTACAGAGCAAAAACTCTGAGAGATTGTACGAAAATTGACTTAGACTGTTAATCTACATATGAAACGGAAAAAGTGTACCACCTATGAACCTCATATATGTATGCATTATCATTGGAGGTACTATAAAAAAAATTAAAATCAAATTTATCTATGGCGGAGGGCTCTCGTACAGAGCAAAAACTGTGAGAGAATGAACAAAAATTAATTTGACGGTTAATTTACATATATAACGAAAAAAGTGTACCACCTATGGACATCACAAATGTATGTATTATTATTGGAGGTACAATACAAAAATAAAAATTAAATGTATCTAGGACATAGGGCCCTCGTACAGAGCAACACCGCAAGGGACCGAACGAAAATTGACTTAGATAGTTAATTTACATATGAAACGAAAAAAGTGTACCACCTAAGAACCTCACATATGTATGCATTATCATTGGAGGTACTATAAAAAAAATTAAAATCAAATTTATCTATGGCGGAGGGCTCTCGTACAGAGCAAAAACTGTGAGAGACTGAACAAAAATTAATTTGACGGTTAATTTACATATAAAACGAAAAAAGTGTACCACCTATGGACATCACAAATGTATGTATTATTATTGGAGGTACAATACAAAAATAAAAATTAAATGTATCTAGGACATAGGGCCCTCGTACAGAGCAACACCGCAAGGGACCGAACGAAAATTGACTTAGATAGTTAATTTACATATGAAACGAAAAAAGTGTACCACCTAAGAACCTCACATGTGTATGCATTATAATTGGAGGTACTATAAAAAAAATTAAAATCAAATTTATCTATGGCGGAGGGCTCTCGTACAGTCCAAAAACTGCAAGGGAACGAACGAAAATTGACATAGAAGGTAAATTTACATATTAAACAAAAAAGTGTACCACCTATGGACATCACATATGTACGTATTATCATTGGAGGTACAATAAAAAGAATAAAAATTAAATGTATGTAGGGTGGAGGGTCCTCGTACAGAGCAAAAACTGTGAGAGACTGAACGAAAATTGACCTAGAAGGTAAATTTACATATAAATCGAAAAAGTTTACCAACCATGGACATCACATATGTATGTATTATCATTGGAGGTACAATAAAAAGAATAAAAATTAAATGTATCTAGGACGGAGGGCCCTCGTTCAGAGCAAAACCGCAAGGGACCGAACGAAAATTGACCTAGAAGGTAAATTTACATATAAATCGAAAAAGTTTACCAACCATGGACATCACATATGTATGTATTATCATTGGAGGTACAATAAAAAGAATAAAAATTAAATGTATCTAGGACGGAGGGCCCTGGAACAGAGCAACACCGCAAGGGACCGAACGAAAATTGACATAGAAGGTAAATTTACATATAAAACGAAAAAAATGTACCATCTGTTGACATCACATATGTATGTATTATCATTGGAGGTACAGTAAAAAAAATAAAAATGAAATGTATCTAGGACGGAGGGACCTCGTACATAGCACAACCGCAAGGGACCGAACGAAAATTGGCTTAGAAGGTAAATTTACATATAAAACGAAAAAAATGTACCATCTGTTGACATCACATATGTATGTGATGTCATAACTGATGCACGCACAAACTGTGAGAGTCTGAACGAAAATTTATTTAGACAGTTAATTTACATGTGAAACGAAAAAAATGTATCATCTATGGACATCACATATGTATGTATTATCATTAGAGGTACTATAAAAAAAATTAAAATTAAATTTATCTAGGGTGGAGAGCCCTCGTACAGTCCAAAAACTGCAAGGTAGCGAACGAAAGTTGACTGAGACAGTTAATTTAGATATGAAACGAAAAAAGTGTACCATCTGTTGACATCACATATGTATGTGATGTCATAACTGATGCACGCACAAACTGTGAGAGACTGAACGAAAATTTATTTAGACAGTTAATTTACATATGAAATGAAAAAAATGTACCATCTATGGACATCACATATGTATGTCTTATCCTTAGAGGTACTATAAAAAAACTTAAAATTGAATTTATCTAGGGCGGAGAGCCCTCGTACAGTGCAAAAACTGCAAGGCAGAGAACGAAAATTGACTTAGACAGTAAATTTACATATGAAACGAAAAAGTTTACCACCTATGAACCTCACATATGTATGCATTATCATAGGAGGTACTATAAAAAAAATTAAAATCAAATTTATCTAGGGCGGAGGGCCCTCGTACAGTCCAAAAACTGCAAGGCAGAGAACGAAAATTGACTTAGAAGGTAAATTTACATATAAAACGAAAAAAAAGTACCATCTGTTGACATCACATATGTATGCATTATGATCGGAGGTATTATAAAAAAAATTAAAATGGAATTTATCTAGGGCGTCGAGCCCTCGTACAGTCCAAAAACTGCAAGGTAGCGAACGAAAATTGACTTAGACAGTTAATTTACATATGAAACGGAAAAAGTTTACCACCTATGAACCTCACATATGTATGCATTATCATAGGAGGTACTATAAAAAAAATTAAAATCCAAATTATCTATGGCGGAGGGCTCTCGTACAGAGCAAAACCGCAAGGGACCGAACGAAAATTGACTTAGAAGGTAAATTTACATATAAAACGAAAAAAATGTACCATCTGTTGACATCACATATGTATGCATTATGATCGGAGGTATTATAAAAAAAATTAAAATTGAATTTATCTAGGGCGGAGAGCCCTCGTACAGTGCAAAAACTGCAAGGCAGAGAACGAAAATTGACTTAGACAGTAAATTTACATATCAAACGAAAAAACTGTACCATCTGTTGACATGACATATGTATGTATTATCATTAGATGTACCATAAACAAAATTAAAATTGAATTTATCTAGCGCGTAGGTCCCTCGTACAGTGCAAAAACTGCAAGGCAGCGAACGAAAATTGACTCAGACAGTTAATTTACATATGATCGGAATAAATGTACCATGTATTGACATCATATATGTATGAATTATCATTAGAGGTACTATAAAAAAAATAAGAATTAAATGTATCTAGGAAAGAGGGTCCTCGTACAGAGCAAAAACTGTGAGAGACTCAACGAAAATTGACCAAGAAGGTAAATTTACATATAAAACGAAAAAGTGTACCTCCTATGGACATCACATGTGTATGTCTTATCCTTAGAGGTATGATAAAAAAAATTGAAATTAAATTTATCTAGGGCGGCGGGCCCTCGTACAGAGTAAAAACTGTGAGATACTGAACGGAAATTGACTTAGACAGTTAATTTACATATAAAAGGAACAACGTGTACTACCTATGGACATCACATATGTATGTATTATCATAGTAGGTACTATAAAAAAATTAAAATTAAATTTATCTAGGTTGGAGCGTCCTCGTACAGAGCAAAAAGTGTGAGAGACTGAAAGAAATTTGACTTAGACGGTTAAATTACATATGAAACGAACAAAGTGTACCACCTATGGACATCACATATGTATGCATTATCCTCAGAGGTACTAGAAAAATAATTGAAATTATCTAGGACGGCGTGCCCTCGTACAGAGCAAAAACTGCAAGGGACCGAACGAAAATTGACATAGAAGGTAAATTTACATATAAAACAAATATTCTACCACCCATGGACATCACATATGTATGTATTATCCTTGAGGGTACTATAAAAAAAATTAAAATTGAATTTATCCAAAGCGGCGCGCCCTCGTGCAAAGTAATAACTTTGAGAGACTGAACGAAAATTTATTTAGACAGTTAATCTACATATGAAATGAAAAAATGTACCATCTGTTGACATCACATATGTATGTATTATCATTGGAGGTACAGTAAAAAAAATAAAAATGAAATGTATCTAGGACGGAGGGACCTCGTACAGAGCAAAACCGCAAGGGACCGAACGAAAATTGACTTAGAAGGTAAATTTACATATTAATCGAAAAAAATGTACCATCTGTTGACATCACATATGTATGTATTATCATTAGAGGTACTATAAAAAAAATTAAAATTGAATTTATCTAGCGCGTAGGGCCCTCGTACAGTCCAAATACTGCAAGGCAGCGAACGAAAATTGACTTAGACTGTTAATTTACATATGAAACGGAAAACATGTACCATCTATGGACATCACATATGTATGTATTATCATTGGAGGTACAATAAAAAAAATAAAAACTAAATGTATCTAGGACGTTGGGCCCTCGTACAGAGCAAAACCGCAAGGGACCGTACGAAAATTGACTCAGAAGGTAAATTTACATATCAAACGAAAAAAATGTACCATCTGTTGACATCACATATGTATGCATCATCTTTGGAGGTACTATAAAAAAAATAAAAATTAAATGTATCTAGGACAGAGGGTCCTCGTACAGAGCAAAAACTGTGAGAGACTGAACGAAAATTGACCTAGAAGGTAAAGTCACATATAAAACGAAAAAGTGTACCTCCTATGGACATCACATGTGTATGTATTATCCTGAGAGGTACGATAGGAAAATTGAAATTAAATTTATCTAGGGCGGCGGGCCCTCGTACAGAGTAAAAACTGTGAGAGACTGAACGAAAATTGGCTTAGACGGTTAATTTACATATAAAACGAACAAAGCGTAACACCTATGGACATCACATATGTACGTATTATCATTGGAGGTACAATAAAAAGAATAAAAATTAAATGTATGTAGGGTGGAGGGTCCTCGTACAGAGCAAAAACTGTGAAGAGACTGAACGAAAATTGACCTAGAAGGTAAATTTACATATAAATCGAAAAAGTTTACCACCCATGGACATCACATATGTATGTATTATCATTGGAGGTACAATAAAAAGAATAAAAATTAAATGTATCTAGGACGGAGGGCCCTCGTACAGAGCAAAACCGCAAGGGACCGAACGAAAATTGACTTAGAAGGTAAATTTACATATCAAACGAAAAAAATGTACTATGTATTGACATCATATATGTATGAATTACAATTACACGTACTATAAAAAAAAAAAAATTAAATGTATCTAGGAAAGAGGGTCCTCGTACAGAGCAAAAACTGTGAGAGACTGAACGAAAATTGACCTAGAAGGTAAAGTCACATATAAAACGAAAAAGTGTACCTCCTATGGACATCACATGTGTATGTATTATCCTGAGAGGTACGATAAGAAAATTGAAATTAAATTTATCTAGGGCGGCGGGCCCTCGTACATAGTAAAAACTGTGAGAGACTGAACGAAAATTGACTTAGACGGTTAAATTACATATAAAACGAACAAAGTGTACCACCTATAAACATCACATATGTATGCATTATCATTGGAGGTACAATAAAAAAAATAAAAATCAAATTTATCTAGAGCGGAGGGCTTTCGTACAGAGCAAAAACTCTGAGAGATTGTACGAAAATTGACTTAGACTGTTAATCTACATATGAAACGGAAAAAGTGTACCACCTATGAACCTCATATATGTATGCATTATCATTGGAGGTACTATCAAAAAAATTAAATTCAAATTTATCTATGGCGGAGGGCTCTCGTACAGAGCAAAAACTGTGAGAGAATGAACAAAAATTAATTTGACGGTTAATTTACATATATAACGAAAAAATTGTACCACCTATGGACATCACAAATGTATGTATTATTATTGGAGGTAAAATACAAAAATAAAAATTAAATGTATCTAGGACATAGGGCCCTCGTACAGAGCCAAACCGCAAGGGACCGAACGAAAATTGACTTAGATAGTTAATTTACATATGAAACGAAAAAAGTGTACCACCTAAGAACCTCACATGTGTATGCATTATAATTGGAGGTACTATAAAAAAAATTAAAATCAAATTTATCTATGGCGGAGGGCTCTCGTACAGTCCAAAAACTGCAAGGGAACGAACGAAAATTGACATAGAAGGTAAATTTACATATAAAACGAAAAAAATGTACCATCTGTTGACATCACATATGTACGTATTATCATTGGAGGTACAATAAAAAGAATAAAAATTAAATGTATCTAGGGTGGAGGGTCCTCGTACAGAGCAAAAACTGTGAGAGACTGAACGAAAATTGACCTAGAAGGTAAATTTACATATAAATCGAAAAAGTTTACCACCCATGGACATCACATATGTATGTATTATCATTGGAGGTACAATAAAAAGAATAAAAATTAAATGTATCTAGGACGGAGGGCCCTCGTTCAGAGCAAAACCGCAAGGGACCGAACGAAAATTGACTTAGAAGGTAAATTTACATATAAAACGAAAAAAATGTACCATCTGTTGACATCACATATGTATGTATTATTATTGGAGGTACAATACAAAAATAAAAATTAAATGTATCTAGGACGGAGGGCCCTGGAACAGAGCAACACCGCAAGGGACCGAACGAAAATTGACATAGAAGGTAAATTTACATATAAAACGAAAAAAATGTACCATCTGTTGACATCACATATGTATGTATTATCATTGGAGGTACGGTAAAAAAAATAAAAATGAAATGTATCTAGGACGGAGGGACCTCGTACATAGCACAACCGCAAGGGACCGAACGAAAATTGGCTTAGGAGGTAAATTTACATATAAAACGAAAAAAATGTACCATCTGTTGACATCACATATGTATGTGATGTCATAACTGATGCACGCACAAACTGTGAGAGTCTGAACGAAAATTTATTTAGACAGTTAATTTACATGTGAAACGAAAAAAATGTATCATCTATGGACATCACATATGTATGTATTATCATTAGAGGTACTATAAAAAAAATTAAAATTAAATTTATCTAGGGTGGAGAGCCCTCGTACAGTCCAAAAACTGCAAGGTAGCGAACGAAAGTTGACTGAGACAGTTAATTTAGATATGAAACGAAAAAAGTGTACCATCTGTTGACATCACATATGTATGTGATGTCATAACTGATGCACGCACAAACTGTGAGAGACTGAACGAAAATTTATTTAGACAGTTAATTTACATATGAAACGAAAAAAATGTACCATCTATGGACATCACATATGTATGTATTATCATTAGAGGTACTATAAAAAAAATTAAAATTAAATTTATCTAGGGCGGAGAGCCCTCGTACAGTCCAAAAACTGCAAGGTAGCGAACGAAAAATGACTGAGACAGTTAATTTACATATGAAACGAAAAAAGTGTACCACCTATGGACATCACATATGTATGTATTATTATTGGAGGTACAATACAAAAATAAAAATTAAATGTATCTAGGACGGAGGGACCTCGTACAGAGCAAAACCGCAAGGGACCGAACGAAAATTGACTTAGAAGGTAAATTTACATATAAAACGAAAAAAAAGTACCATCTGTTGACATCACATATGTATGCATTATGATCGGAGGTATTATAAAAAAAATTAAAATGGAATTTATCTAGGGCGTCGAGCCCTCGTACAGTCCAAAAACTGCAAGGTAGCGAACGAAAATTGACTTAGACAGTTAATTTACATATGAAACGGAAAAAGTTTACCACCTATGAACCTCACATATGTATGCATTATCATAGGAGGTACTATTAAAAAAATTAAAATCCAAATTATCTATGACGGAGGGCTCTCGTACAAAGCAAAACCGCAAGTCACCGAACGAAAATTGACTTAGAAGGTAAATTTACATATCAAACGAAAAAAATGTACCATCTGTTGACATGACATATGTATGTATTATCATTAGATGTACCATAAACAAAATTAAAATTGAATTTATCTAGCGCGTAGGGCCCTCGTACAGTGCAAAAACTGCAAGGCAGCGAACGAAAATTGACTCAGACAGTTAATTTACATATGATCGGAATAAATGTACCATGTATTGACATCATATATGTATGAATTATCATTAGAGGTACTATAAAAAAAATAAGAATTAAATGTATCTAGGAAAGAGGGTCCTCGTACAGAGCAAAAACTGTGAGAGACTCAACGAAAATTGACCAAGAAGGTAAATTTACATATAAAACGAAAAAGTGTACCTCCTATGGACATCACATGTGTATGTCTTATCCTTAGAGGTATGATAAAAAAAATTGAAATTAAATTTATCTAGGGCGGCGGGCCCTCGTACAGAGTAAAAACTGTGAGATACTGAACGAAAATTGACTTAGACAGTTAATTTACATATAAAAGGAACAACGTGTACTACCTATGGACATCACATATGTATGTATTATCATAGTAGGTACTATAAAAAAATTAAAATTAAATTTATCTAGGTTGGAGGGACCTCGTACAGAGCAAAAAGTGTGAGAGACTGAACGAAAATTGACTTAGACGGTTAAATTACATATGAAACGAACAAAGTGTACCACCTATGGACATCACATATGTATGCATTATCCTCAGAGGTACTATAAAAATAATTTAAATTATCTAGGACGGCGTGCCCTCGTACAGAGTAAAAACTGTGAGAGACTGAACGAAAATTGACCTAGAAGGTAAATTTACATATAAAACGAAAAAGTCTACCACCCATGGACATCACATATGTATGTATTATCCTTGAGGGTACTATAAAAAAAATTAAAATTTAATTTATCTAGGGCGGCGTGCCCTCGTGCAAAGTAAAAACTTTGAGAGACTGAACGAAAATTGACATAGACAGTTAATTTACATATAAAAGGAACAACGTGTACTACCTATGGACATCACATATGTATGTATTACCATAGGAGGTACTATAAATAAAATAAAAATTAAATTTATCTAGGTTGGAGGGTCCTCGTACAGAGCAAAAAGTGTGAGAGACTGAACGAAAATTGACATAGACGGTTAAATTACATATAAAACGAAAAAAGTGTACCACCTATGGACATCATATATGTATGTATTATCATTAGAGGTACTATAAAAATAATTGAAATTATCTAGGGCGGCGTGCCCTCGTACAGAGTAAAAACTGTGAGAGACTGAACGAAAATTGACCTAGAAGGTAAATTTACATATAAAACGAAAAATTCTACCACCCATGGACATCACATATGTATGTATTATCCTTGAGGGTACTATAAAAAAAATTAAAAGTGAATTTATCCAGGGCGGCGTGCCCTCGTGCAAAGTAAGAACTTTGAGAGACTGAACGAAAATTTATTTAGACAGTTAATCTACATATAAAACGAAAAAAATGTACCATCTGTTGACATCACATATGTATGTATTATCATTGGAGGTACAGTAAAAAAAATAAAAATGAAATGTATCTAGGACGGAGGGACCTCGTACAGAGCAAAACCGCAAGGGACCGAACGAAAATTGACTTAGAAGGTAAATTTACATATCAAACGAAAAAAATGTACCATCTGTTGACATCACATATGTATGTATTATCATTAGAGGTACTATAAAGAAAATTAAAATTGAATTTATCTAGGGCGTAGGGCCCTCGTACAGTCCAAAAACTGCAAGGGACCGAACGAAAATTGACTTAGTTAATTTACATATGAAACGAAAAAAGTGTACCATGTATGGACATCACATATGTATGTATTATGATTGGAGGTACAATACAAAAATAAAAATTAAATGTATCTAGGACGGAGGGCCCTCGTACAGAGCAAAACCGCAAGGGACCGAACGAAAATTGACTTAGAAGGTAAATTTACATATCAAACGAAAAAAATGTACCATCTTTTGACATCACATATGTATGCATCATCTTTGGAGGTACTATAAAAAAAATTAAAATTAAATGTATCTAGGACAGAGGGTCCTCGTACAGAGCAAAAACTGTGAGAGACTGAACGAAAATTGACCTAGAAGGTAAATTTACATATAAATCGAAAAAGTTTACCACCCATGGACATCACATATGTATGTATTATCATTGGAGGTACAATAATTAGAATAAAAATTAAATGTATCTAGGACGGAGGGCCCTCGTACAGAGCAAAACCGCAAGGGACCGAACGCAAACTGACTTAGAAGGTAAATTTACATATCAAATGAAAAAACTGTACCACCTATTTACTTCACATATGTATGCATTATCATCGGATATACAATCTAGGGCGGCGGGCCCTCGTACAGAGTAAAAACTGTGAGAGACTGAACGAAAATTGACTTAGACGGTTAAATTACATATAAAACCAACAAAGTGTACCACCTATGGACATCACATATGTATGTATTATCATTGGAGGTACAATAAAAAAAATAAAAATTAAATGTATCCAGCGCGTAGGTCCCTCGTACAGAGCAAAAACTGTGAGAGACTGAACGAAAATTGACTTAGACGGTTAATTTACATATAAAACGAAAAAAATGTACCACCTATGGACATCACATATGTATGTATTATCATTGGAGGTACAATAAAAAAAATAAAAATTAAATGTATCTAGGACGGAGGGCCCTCGTACAGAGCAAAACCGCAAGGGACCGAACGAAAATTGACTTAGAAGGTAAATTTACATATCAAACGAAAAAAATGTACCATCTTTTGACATCACATTTGTATGTATTATCATTAGAGGTACCATAAAAAAAAAAAAATTGAATTTATCTAGGGCGGAGGGCCCTCGTACAGAGCAAAAACTGTGAGAGACTGAACGAAAATTGACTTAGACGGTTAATTTACATATTTTTTACGCAAATTGACTTAGAAGGTAAATTTACAAAACAAACGAAAAAAATGTACCTTCTGTTGACATCACATATGTATGAATTATCAATAGTGGTACTATAAAAAAAATAAAAATTAAATGTATCTAGGACAGAGGGTCCTCGTACAGAGCAAAAACTGTGAGAGACTGAACGAAAATTGACCTAGAAGGTAAATTTACATATAAATCGAAAAAGTTTACCACCCATGGACATCTCATATGTATGTATTATCATTGGAGGTACAATAACAAAAATATAAATTAAATGTATCTAGGACGGAGGGCCCTCGTACAGAGCAAAACCGCAAGGGACCGAACGAAAATTGACTTAGAAGGTAAATTTACATATCAAATGAAAAAACTGTACCACCTATTTACTTCACATATGTATGCATTATCATCGGATATACAATCTAGGGCGGCGGGCCCTCGTACAGAGTAAAAACTGTGAGAGACTGAACGAAAATTGACTTAGACGGTTAAATTACATATAAAACCAACAAAGTGTACCACCTATGGACATCACAAATGTATGTATTATCCTTAGAGGTACTATAAAAAAAATTAAAATTGAATTTATCCAGCGCGTAGGTCCCTTTAACAGAGCAAAAACTGCGAGAGACTTAATGAAAATTGATTTAGACAGTTAATTTACATATAAAACGAAAAAAATGTATCATGTATTGAAATCACATATGTATGTATTATCATTAGAGGTACTATAAAAAAAATTAAAATTGAATTTATCTAGCGCGTAGGGCCCTCGAACAGAGCAAAAACTGTGAGAGACTGGGTGAAAATTTATTAAGACATTTAATTTACATATGAAACGAAAAAAATGTACCATCTATGATTATCACATATGTATGTATTATCATAGGAGGTACTATAAAAAAAATTAAAATTAAATTTATCTAGGGTGGAGTGTCCTTGTACAGAGCAAAAAGTGTGAGAGACTGAACGAAAATTGACCTAGAAGGTAAATTTAGATATAAAACGAAAAATTCTACCACCCATGGACATCACATATT
Source organism: Diplolepis rosae (assembly GCA_030998225.1). NCBI lineage: Eukaryota > Metazoa > Arthropoda > Insecta > Hymenoptera > Diplolepididae > Diplolepis > Diplolepis rosae. The sequence continues at coordinate 2,792,140 of JAPYXD010000728.1, read as the reverse complement.
TATGTATTATCCTTGAGGGTACTATAAAAAAAATTAAAATTGAATTTATCCAGGGCGACGTGCTGTCGTGCAAAGTAAGAACTTTGAGAGACTGAACGAAAATTGACTTAGACAGTTAATTTACATATAAAACGAACAAAGCGTACCACCTATGGACATCACATATGTATGTATTATCATCAGAGCTACTATAAAAAAATTGAAATTAAATTTATCTATGGCGGCGGGCCCTCGTACAGAGTAAAAACTGTGAGAGACTGAACGAAAAGTGTCTTAGACGGTTAAATTACATATAATACGAACAAAGTGTACCACCTATGGACATCACATATGCATGTATTATCCTTAGAGGTACTATAAAAAAAATTAAAATCAAATTAATCTAATGCGGAGGGCTCTCGTACAGAGCAAAAACTGTGAGAGACTGAACGAAAATTGACATAGACAGTTAATTTACATATAAAACGAACAAAGCGTACCACCTATGGACATCACATATGTATGTATTATCATTAGAGCTACTATAAAAAAAATTGAAATTAAATTTATCTAGGGCGGCGGGCCCTCGTACAGAGTAAAAACTGTGAGAGACTGAACGAAAATTGACTTAGAAGGTTAATTTACATATAAAACGAACAAAGCGTACCACCTATGGACATCACATATGTATGTATTATCCTTCGAGGTACTATAAAAAAAATTGAAATTAAATTTCTCTAGGTCGGCGGGCCCTCGTACAGAGCAAAAACTGTTTGAGACTAAACGAAAATTGACTTAGACAGTTAATTTACATATAAAACGAACAAAGCGTACCACCTATGGACATCACATATGTATGTATTATCATTAGAGCTACTATAAAAAAAATTGAAATTAAATTTATCTCGGGCGGCGGGCCCTCGTACAGAGTAAAAACTGCAAAGGACAGAACGAAAATTAAAAATAGACGGTTAAATTACATATAAAACGAACAAAGTGTACCACCTATGGACATCACATATGTATGTATTATCCTTCGAGGTACTATAAAAAAAATTGAAATTAAATTTATCTAGGGCGGCGGGCCCTCGTACAGAGTAAAAACTGTGAGAGACTGAACGAAAATTGACTTAGACGGTTAAATTACATATAAAACCAACAAAGTGTACCACCTATGGACATCACAAATGTATGTATTATCCTTGGAGGTACTATAAAAAAAATTAAAATTGAATTTACCCAGCGCGTAGGTCCCTTTAACAAGAGCAAAAACTGCGAGAGACTTAATGAAAATTGATTTAGACAGTTAATTTACATATGAAACGAAAAAAATGTATCATGTATTGAAATCACATATGTATGTATTATCATTAGAGGTACTATAAAAAAAATTAAAATTGAATTTATCTAGCGCGTAGGGCCCTCGAACAGAGCAAAAACTGTGAGAGACTGGGTGAAAATTTATTAAGACATTTAATTTACATATGAAACGAAAAAAATGTACCATCTATGATTATCACATATGTATGTATTATCATAGGAGGTACTATAAAAAAAATTAAAATTAAATTTATCTAGGGTGGAGTGTCCTCGTACAGAGCAAAAAGTGTGAGAGACTGAACGAAAATTGACCTAGAAGGTAAATTAACATATAAAACGAAAAATTCTACCACCCATGGACATCACATATTTATGTATTATCCTTGAGGGTACTATAAAAAAAATTAAAATTGAATTTATCCAGGGCGACGTGCCCTCGTGCAAAGCAAGAACTTTGAGAGACTGAACGAAAATTGACTTAGACAGTTAATTTACATATAAAACGATCAAAGCGTACCACCTACGGACATCACATATGTATGTATTATCATTAGAGCTACTATAAAAAAAATTGAAATTAAATTTGTCTCTGGCGGCGGGCCCTCGTACAGAGTAAAAACTGTGAGAGACTGAACGAAAATTAAAAATAGACGGTTAAATTCCATATAAAACGAACAAAGTGTACCACCTATGGACATCACATATGTATGTATTATCCTTCGAGGTACTATAAAAAAAATTGAAATTAAATTTATCTAGGTCGGCGGGCCCTCGTACAGAGCAAAAACTGTTTGAGACTAAACGAAAATTGACTTAGACAGTTAATTTACATATAAAACGAACAAAGCGTACCACCTATGGACATCACATATTTATGTATTATCATTAGAGCTACTATAAAAAAAATTGAAATTAAATTTATCTAGGGCGGACGGCCCTCGTACAGAGTAAAAACTGTGAGAGACTGAACGAAAATTAAAAATAGACGGTTAAATTCCATATAAAACGAACAAAGTGTACCACCTATGGACATCACATATGTATGTATTATCCTTCGAGGTACTATAAAAAAAATTGAAATTAAATTTATCTAGGGCGGCGGGCCCTCGTACAGAGTAAAAACTGTGAGAGACTGAACGAAAATTGACTTAGACGGTTAAATTACATATAATACGAACAAAGTGTACCACCTATGGACATCACATATGCATGTATTATCCTTAGAGGTACTATAAAAAAAATTAAAATCAAATTAATCTAATGCGGAGGGCTCTCGTACAGAGAAAAAACTGTGAGAGACTAAACGAAAATTGACTTAGACGGTTAAATTACATATAAAACGAACAAAGCGTACCACCTATGGACATCACAAATGTATGTATTATCATTAGAGCTACTATAAAAAAAATTAAAATTAAATTTATCTAGGGCGGCGGGCCCTCGTACAGAGTAAAAACTGTGAGAGACTGAACGAAAATTGACTTAGACGGTTAATTTACATATAAAACGAACAAAGCGTACCACCTATGGACATCACATATGTATGTATTATCATTAGAGCTACTATAAAAAAAATTGAAATTAAATATATCTAGGGCGGCGGGCCCTCGTACAGAGTAAAAACTGTGAGAGACTGAACGAAAATTGACTTAGACGGTTAAATTACATATAATACGAACAAAGTGTACCACCCATGGACATCACATATGTATGTATTATCCTTCGAGGTACTACAAAAAAAATTGAAATTAAATTTATCTAGGTCGGCGGGCCCTCGTACAGAGCAAAAACTGTTTGAGACTAAACGAAAATTGACTTAGACAGTTAATTTACATATAAAACGAACAAAGCGTACCACCTATGGACATCACATATGTATGTATTATCATTAGAGCTACTATAAAAAAAATTGAAATTAAATTTATCTAGGGCGGCGGGCCCTCGTACAGAGTAAAAACTGTGAGAGACTGAACGAAAATTAAAAATAGACGGTTAAATTCCATATAAAACGAACAAAGTGTACCACCTATGGACATCACATATGTATGTATTATCCTTCGAGGTACTATAAAAAAAATTGAAATTAAATTTCTCTAGGTCGGCGGGCCCTCGTACAGAGCAAAAACTGTTTGAGACTAAACGAAAATTGACTTAGACAGTTAATTTACATATAAAACGAACAAAGCGTACCACCTATGGACATCACATATGTATGTATTATCATTAGAGCTACTATAAAAAAAATTGAAATTAAATTTATCTAGGGCGGCTGGCCCTCGTACAGAGTAAAAACTGTGAGAGACTGAACGAAAATTGACTTAGACGGTTAAATTACATATAATACGAACAAAGTGTACCACCTATGGACATCACATATGCATGTATTATCCTTAGAGGTACTATAAAAAAAATTAAAATCAAATTAATCTAATGCGGAGGGCTCTCGTACAGAGCAAAAACTGTGAGAGATTGTACGAAAATTGACTTAGACAGTTAATTTACATATGAAACGAACAAAGTGTACCACCCATGGACATCACATATGTATGTATTATCCTTGAGGGTAATATAAAAAAAATTAAAATTGAATTTATCTAGGGCGGCGTGCCCTCGTACAGAGGAAAAACTGCAAAGGACCGAAAGAAAATTGACTTAGAAGGTTGATTTACATATAAAACGAAAAAAATGTACCACCCATGGACATCACATATGTATGTATTATCATTGGAGGTACAATACAAAAAATAAAAATTAAATGTATCTAGGACGGAGGGCCCTCGTACAGAGCAAAAAATGTGAGAGACTGAACGAAAATTGACTTAAACGGTTAATTTACGTATAAAACGAAAAAAAGTTACCATGTTTTGACATCATATATGTATGTATTATCATTGGAGGTACAATAAAAAAAATAAAAATTAAATGTATCTAGGACGGAGGGCCCTCGTACAGAGCAAAAACTGTGAGAGACTGAACGAAAATTGACTTAAACGGTTAATTTACATATAAAACGAAAAAGGTAAATTTACATATCAAATGAAAAAACTGTACCACCTATTTACTTCACATATGTATGCATTATCATCGGATATACAATCTAGGGCGACGGGCCCTCGTACAGAGTAAAAACTGTGAGAGACTGAACGAAAATTGACTTAAACGGTTAATTTACATATAAAACGGAAAAGGTAAATTTACATATCAAATGAAAAAACTGTACCACCTATTTACTTCACATATGTATGCATTATCATCGGATATACAATCTAGGGCGGCGGGCCCTCGTACAGAGTAAAAACTGTGAGAGACTGAACGAAAATTGACTTAGACGGTTAAATTACATATAAAACCAACAAAGTGTACCACCTATGGACATCACAAATGTATGTATTATCCTTGGAGGTACTATAAAAAAAATTAAAATCAAATTTATCTAGGGTGGAGGGTCCTCGTACAGAGTAAAAACTGTGAGAGACTGAACGAAAATTGACTTAGACGGTTAAATTACATATAAAACGAACAAAGCGTACCACCTATGGACATCACAAATGTATTTATTATCCTTGGAGGAACTATAAAAAAAATTGAAATTGAATTTATCTGGGGCGGAGGGTCCTTGCACAGAGGAAAACAGTGAGAGACTGAACAAAAATTGACATAGAAGGTAAATTTACATATAAAAACGAAAAAGTGTACCATCTATGGACATCACATATGTATGTATTATCATTAGAGGTACTATAAAAAAAATTGAAATTAAATATATCTAGGGCGGCGGGCCCTCGTACAGAGTAAAAACTGTGAGAGACTGAAAGAAAATTGACTTAGACGGTTAAATTACATATAAAACCAACAAAGTGTACCACCTATGGACATCACATATGCATGTATTATCCTTAGAGGTACTATAAAAAAATTAAAATCAAATTAATCTAATGCGGAGTGCTCTCGTACAGAGCAAAAACTGTGAGAGATTGTACGAAAATTGACTTAGACAGTTAATTTACATATGAAACGAACAAAGTGTACCACCCATGGACATCACATATGTATGTATTATCCTTGAGGGTATTATAAAAAAATAATAATTGAATTTATCTAGGGCGGCGTGCCCTCGTACAGAGGAAAAACTGCAAAGGACCGAAAGAAAATTGACTTAGAAGGTTGATTTACATATAAAACGAAAAAAATGTACCACCCATGGACATCACATATGTATGTATTATCATTGGAGGTACAATACAAAAAATTGAAATTGAATTTATCTAGGGCGGAGGGTCCTCGCACAGAGCAAAACAGTGAGAGACTGAACGAAAATTGACTTAAACGGTTAATTTACATATGAATCGAAAAAAAGTTACCATGTTTTGACATCATATATGTATGTATTATCAATGGAGCTAAATTAAAAAAAATAAAAATTAAATGTATCTAGGACGGAGGGCCCTCGTACAGAGCAAAAACTGTGAGAGACTGAACGAAAATTGATTTAGACAGTTAATTTACATATGAAACGAAAAAAATGTACCATCTATGGACATCACATATGTATGTATTATCATTAGAGGTACTATAAAAAAAATTAAAATTAAATGTATCTAGGACGGAGGGCCCTCGTACAGTTTAAAAACTCCAAGGCAGCAATCGAAAATTGACTTAGAAAGTTAATTTACATATGAATCGAAAAAAATGTACCATGTTTTAACATCACATATGTATGTATTATCATTGGAGGTACAATAAAAAAAATAAAAATTAAATGTATCTAGGACGGAGGGCCCTCGTACAGAGCAAAAACTGTGAGAGACTGAACGAAAATTGACTTATACGGTTAATTTACATATAAAACGAACAAAGCGTACCACCTATTTACTTCACATATGTATGCATTATCATCGGATATAAAATCTAGGGCGGCGGGCCCTCGTACAGAGTAAAAACTGTGAGAGACTGAACGAAAATTGAATTAGACGGTTAAATTACATATAAAACGAACAAAGCGTACCACCCATGGACATCAAATATGTATGTATTATCCTTGGAGGTAATATAAAAAAAATTGAAATTGAATTTATCTAGCGCCTAGGGCCCGCGAACAGAGCAAAAACTGTGAGAGACTGGGTGAAAATTGATTTAGACGTTTAATTTACATATAAAACGAACAAAGCGTACCACCCATGGACATCACATATGTATGTATTATCCTTGAGGGTAATATAAAAAAAATTAAAATTGAATTTATCTAGGGCGGCGTGCCCTCGTACAGAGGAAAAACTGCAAAGGACCGAAAGAAAATTGACTTAGAAGGTTGATTTACATATAAAACGAAAAAAATGTACCACCCATGGACATCACATATGTATGTATTATCATTGGAGGTACAATACAAAAAATAAAAATTAAATGTATCTAGGACGGAGGGCCCTCGTACAGAGCAAAAAATGTGAGAGACTGAACGAAAATTGATTTAGACAGTTAATTTACATATGAAACGAATAAAATGTACCATCTATGGACATCACATATGTATGTATTATCATTAGAGGTACTATAAAAAAAAATAAAATTAAATGTATCTAGGGCCGAGGGCCCTCGTGCAGTGCAAAAACTCCAAGGCAGCAAACGAAAATTGACTTAGAAAGTTAATTTACATATGAATCGAAAAAAAAGTTACCATGTTTTGACATCATATATGTATGTATTATCATTGGAGGTACAATAAAAAAAATAAAAATTAAATGTATCTAGGGCGGAGGGCCCTCGTACAGAGCAAAAAATGTGAGAGACTGAACGAAAATTGATTTAGACAGTTAATTTACATATGAAACGAATAAAATGTACCATCTATGGACATCACATATGTATGTATTATCATTAGAGGTACTATAAAAAAAATTAAAATTAAATGTATCTAGGACGGAGGGCCCTCGTACAGTTTAAAAACTCCAAGGCAGCAATCGAAAATTGACATAGAAAGTTAATTTACATATGAATCGAAAAAAATGTACCATGTTTTGACATCATATATGTATGTATTATCATTGGAGGTACAACAAAAAAAAATAAAAATTAAATGTATATAGGACGGTGGGCCCTCGTACAGAGCAAAAACTGTGAGAGACTGAACGAAAATTGACTTAAACGGTTAATTTACATATAAAACGAACAAAGGTAAATTTACATATCAAATGAAAAAACTGTACCACCTATTTACTTCACATATGTATGCATTATCATCGGATATACAATCTAGGGCGGCGGGCCCTCGTACAGAGTAAAAACTGTGAGAGACTGAACGAAAATTGACTTAGACGGTTAAATTACATATAAAACCAACAAAGTGTACCACCTATGGACATCACAAATGTATGTATTATCCTTGGAGGTACTATAAAAAAAATTAAAATTGAATTTATCCAGCGCGTAGGTCCCTCCAACAGAGCAAAAACTGTGAGAGACTTAATGAAAATTGATTTAGACAGTTAATTTACATATGAAACGAAAAAAATGTACCATCTATGGACATCATATATGTATGTATTATCATTGGAGGTACAATAAAAAAAAATAAAAATTAAATGTATCTAGGACGGAGGGCCCTCGTACAGAGCAAAAACTGTGAGAGACTGAACGAAAAGTGTCTTAGACGGTTAAATTACATATAATACGAACAAAGTGTACCACCTATGGACATCACATATGCATGTATTATCCTTAGAGGTACTATAAAAAAAATTAAAATCAAATTAATCTAATGCGGAGGGCTCTCGTACAGAGCAAAAACTGTGAGAGATTGTACGAAAATTGACTTAGACAGTTAATTTACATATGAAACGAACAAAGTGTACCACCCATGGACATCACATATGTATGTATTATCCTTGAGGGTAATATAAAAAAAATTAAAATTGATTTTATCGAGGGCGGCGTGCCCTCGTACAGAGAAAAAACTGCAAAGGACCGAAAGAAAATTGACTTAGAAGGTTGATTTACATATAAAACGAAAAAAATGTACCACCCATGGACATCACATATGTATGTATTAACATTGGAGGTACAATACAAAAAATAAAAATTAAATGTATCTAGGACGGAGGGCCCTCGTACAGAGCAAAAAATGTGAGAGACTGAACGAAAATTGACTTAAACGGTTAATTTACATATGAATCGAAAAAAAAGTTACCATGTTTTGACATCATATATGTATGTATTATCATTGGAGGTACAATAAAAAAAATAAAAATTAAATGTATCTAGGGCGGAGGGCCCTCGTACAGAGCAAAAACTGTGAGAGACTGAACGAAAATTGATTTAGACAGTTAATTTACATATGAAACGAATAAAATGTACCATCTATGGACATCACATATGTATGTATTATCATTAGAGGTACTATAAAAAAAATAAAAATTAAATGTATTTAGGACGGAGGGCCCTCGTACAGTGCAAAAACTCCAAGGCAGCAATCGAAAATTGACTTAGAAAGTTAATTTACATATGAATCGAAAAAAATGTACCATGTTTTGACATCATATATGTATGTATTATCATTGGAGGTACAATAAAAAAAATAAAAATTAAATTTATCTAGGCCGGAGGGTCCTCGTACAGAGCAAAAACTGTGAGAGACTGAACGAAAATTGACTTAGAAGGTTAATTTACATATAAAACGAACAAAGGTAAATTTACATATCAAATGAAAAAACTGTACCACCTATTTACTTCACATATGTATGCATTATCATCGGATATACAATCTAGGGCGACGGGCCCTCGTACAGAGTAAAAACTGTGAGAGACTGAACGAAAATTGACTTAGACGGTTAAATTACATATAAAACCAACAAAGTGTACCACCTATGGACATCACAAATGTATGTATTATCCTTGGAGGTACTATAAAAAAAATTAAAATTGAATTTATCCAGCGCGTAGGTCCCTTCAACAGAGCAAAAACTGTGAGAGACTTAATGAAAATTGATTTAGACAGTTAATTTACATATGAAACGAAAAAAATTTACCATCTATGGACATCATATATGTATGTATTATCATTGGAGGTACAATAAAAAAAAATAAAAATTAAATGTATCTAGGACGGAGGGCCCTCGTACAGAGCAAAAACTGTGAGAGACTGAACGAAAATTGACTTAAACGGTTAAATTACATATAATACGAACAAAGTGTACCACCTATGGACATCACATATGCATGTATTATCCTTAGAGGTACTATAAAAAAAATTAAAATCAAATTAATCTAATGCGGAGGGCTCTCGTACAGAGCAAAAACTGTGAGAGATTGTACGAAAATTGACTTAGACAGTTAATTTACATATGAAACGAACAAAGTGTACCACCCATGGACATCACATATGTATGTATTATCCTTGAGGGTAATATAAAAAAAATAAAAATTGAATTTATCTAGGGCGGCGTGCCCTCGTACAGAGGAAAAACTGCAAAGGACCGAAAGAAAATTGACTTAGAAGGTTGATTTACATATAAAACGAAAAAAATGTACCACCCATGGACATCACATATGTATGTATTAACATTGGAGGTACAATACAAAAAATAAAAATTAAATGTATCTAGGACGGAGGGCCCTCGTACAGAGCAAAAAATGTGAGAGACTGAACGAAAATTGATTTAGACAGTTAATTTACATATGAAACGAATAAAATGTACCATCTATGGACATCACAAATGTATGTATTATCATTAGAGGTACTATAAAAAAAAATAAAATTAAATGTATCTAGGGCCGAGGGCCCTCGTGCAGTGCAAAAACTCCAAGGCAGCAAACGAAAATTGACTTAGAAAGTTAATTTACATATGAATCGAAAAAAATGTACCATGTTTTGACATCATATATGTATGTATTATCATTGGAGGTACAATAAAAAAAAATAAAAATTAAATGTATATAGGACGGTGGGCCCTCGTACAGAGCAAAAACTGTGAGAGACTGAACGAAAATTGACTTAAACGGTTAATTTACATATAAAACGGATTAAGGTAAATTTACATATAAAACGAACAAAGCGTACAACCTATTTACTTCACATATGTATGCATTATCATCGGATATACAATCTAGGGCGGCGGGCCCTCGTACAGAGTAAAAACTGTGAGAGACTGAACGAAAATTGACTTAGACGGTTAAATTACATATAAAACGAACAAAGCGTACCACCTATGGACATCACAAATGTATGTATTATCCTTGGAGGTACTATAAAAAAAATTGAAATTGAATTTATCTGGGGCGGAGGGTCCTTGCACAGAGGAAAACAGTGAGAGACTGAACAAAAATTGACATAGAAGGTAAATTTACATATAAAAACGAAAAAGTGTACCATCTATGGACATCACATATGTATGTATTATCCTTGGAGGTACAATAAAAAAAATTGAAATTAAATATATCTAGGGCGGCTGGCCCTCGTACAGAGCAAGAACTGTGAGAGACTGAACGAAAATTGACTTAGACAGTTAAATTACATATAAAACGATCAAAGCGTACCACCTACGGACATCACATATGTATGCATTATCCTCAGAGGTACTATAAAAATAATTGAAATTGAAATTATCTAGGGCGGCGTGCCCTCGTACAGAGTAAAAACTGTGAGAGACTGAACGAAAATTGACCTAGAAGGTAAATTTACATATAAAACGAAAAATTCTACCACCCATGGACATCACATATGTATGTATTATCCTTGAGGGTAATATAAAAAAAATTAAAATTGATTTTATCGAGGGCGGCGTGCCCTCGTACAGAGAAAAAACTGTGAGAGACTAAACGAAAATTGACTTAGACGGTTAAATTACATATAAAACGAACAAAGCGTACCACCCATGGACATCACATATGTATGTATTATCCTTGGATGTACTATAAAAAAAATTAAAATTGAATTTATCCAGGGCGACGTGCCCTTGTACAGAGTAAAAACTGTGAGAGACTGAACGAAAATTGACTTAGACGGTTAAATTACATATATAACGAACAAAGTGTACCACCTATGGACATCACATATGTATGCATTATCCTCAGAGGTACTATAAAAATAATTGAAATTGAAATTATCTAGGGCGGCGTGCCCTTGTACAGAGTAAGAACTGTGAGAGACTGAACGAAAATTGACCTAGAAGGTAAATTTACATATAAAACGAAAAATTCTACCACCCATGGACATCACATATGTATGTATTATCCTTGAGGGTACTATAAAAAAAATTAAAAGTGAATTTATCCAGGGCGGCGTGCCCTCGTGCAAAGTAAGAACTTTGAGAGACTGAACGAAAATTGACTTAGACAGTTAATTTACATATAAAACGAACAAAGCGTACCACCTATGGACATCACATATGTATGTATTATCATTGGAGGTACAATACAAAAAATAAAAATTAAATGTATCTAGGACGGAGGGCCCTCGTACAGTGCAAAAACTGAAGGGACCGAAGGAAAATTGATTTAGAAGGTAAATTTACATATAAAACGAAAAAAGTGTACCACCTATGGGCTTCACATATGTATGCATTATCATCGGAGGTGCTAAAAAAAAAAATGTAATTGGATTTATCTAGGGCGGAGGGCCCTCGTACAGAGCAAAAACTGTGAGAGACCGAGTGGAAATTGACTTAGACGGTTAATTTACATATATAAAGAACAAAGTGTACCACCTATGCACATCACATATGTATGAATTATCATTGCAGGTACTACAAAAAAAATAAAAATTAAATTTATTTTGGGAGGAGGGTCCTTGCACAGAGCAAAAACTGTGAGAGACTGAACGAAAATTGAACTAGAAGTTAAATTTACATATAAAACGAAAAAGTGTACCACCTATGGACATCACATATGTATGTATTATCATTAGAGCTACTATAAAAAAATTGAAATTAAATTTATCTAGGGCGGCGGGCCCTCGTACAGAGTCAAAACTGTGAGAGACTGAACGAAAATTGACTTAGAAAGTAAATTTACATATAAAACGAAAAAGTCTACCACCCGTGGAAATCACATATCTATGTATTCTCCCTGAGGGTACTATAAAAAAAGTTAAAATTAAATTTATCTAGGGCGGTGTGCCCTCGTACAGAGTAAAAACTTTGAGAGACTGAACGAAAATTGACTTAGAAGGTTAATTTACATATGAAACGAACAAAGTGTACCACCTATGGACATCACATATGTATGTATTATCATCGGAGGTACTATAAAAAAAATAAAAATTAAATGTATCTAGGACAGAGGGCCCTCGTACAGAGTAAAAACTTTGAGAGACTGAACGGAAAAAAGACATAGACGGTTAATTTACATATAAAACGAACAAAGTGTACCACCTATGGACATAACATATGTAAGTATTATCATCGGAGGTACTATAAAAAAAATAAAAATTTCATGTATCTAGGACAGAGGGCCCTCGTACAGTGCAAAAACTGGAAGGGACCGAACGAAAATTGACATAGAAGGTTAATTTAAATATAAAACAAAAAAAGTTTTCCACGTATGGACTTCACATATGTATATATTATCATCGGAGGTACAATAAAAAAAAATAAAAATTAAATGTATCTAGGACAGAGGGCCCTCGTACAGAGTAAAAACTGTGAGAGACTGAACGAAAATTGACCTAGAGAGTAAATTTACATATAAAACGAACAAAGTGTACCACCTATGGACATCACATGTGTATGTATTATCATCGGAGGTATATTAAAAAAAATAAAAATTAAATGTATCTAGGACAGGGGGCCCTCGTACAGAGTAAAAACTGTGAGAGACTGAACGAAAATTGATTTAGAAGGTAAATTTACATATAAAATGAAAAAAGTGTACCACCTATTGACATCACGTATGTATGTTTAATCCTTAGAGGTATTATAAAAAAAAATGAAATTAAATTTATCTAGGGCAGAGGGCCCTCGTACAGAGTAAAAACTTTGAGAGACTGAAAGAAAATTGACTTAGAAGGTTAAATTACATATAAAACGAACAACGTGTACCACCTATGGACATCACATATGTATGTATTATCATCGGAGGTATATTAAAAAAAATAAAAATTAAATGTATCTAGGACAGAGGGCCCTCGTGCAGTGCAAAAACTGTGAGAGACTAAACTAAAATTGATTTCGACAGATAATTTACATATGAAACGAAAAAAATGTACCATCTATGGACATCACATATGTATGTATTATCATTAGAGGTACTATAAAAAAAATTAAAATTAAATGTATCTAGGACGGAGGGCCCTCGTACAGTGCAAAAACTGCAAGGCAGCAATCGAAAATTGACATAGACAGTTAATTTACATATAAAATGAACAAAGTGTACCACCTAAGGACATCACATATGTATGTATTATCATAGGAGGTACTATAAAAAAAATTAAAATAAAATTTATCTAGGGTGGAGGGTCCTCGTACAGAGCAAAAAGTGTGAGAGACTGAACGAAAATTGACTTAGACGGTTAAATTACATATATAACGAACAAAGTGTACCACCTATGGACATCACATATGTATGCATTATCCTCAGAGGTACTATAAAAATAATTGAAATTGAAATTATCTAGGGCGGCGTGCCCTTGTACAGAGTAAGAACTGTGAGAGACTGAACGAAAATTGACCTAGAAGGTAAATTTACATATAAAACGAAAAATTCTACCACCCATGGACATCACATATGTATGCATTATCCTCAGAGGTACTATAAAAATAATTGAAATTGAAATTATCTAGGGCGGCGTGCCCTCGTACAGAGTAAAAACTGTGAGAGACTGAACGAAAATTGACCTAGAAGGTAAATTTACATATAAAACGAAAAATTCTACCACCCATGGACATCACATATGTATGTATTATCATTGGAGGTACAATACAAAAAATAAAAATTAAATGTATCTAGGACGGAGGGCCCTCGTACAGTGCAAAAACTGAAGGGACCGAACGAAAATTGACATAGAAGGTTAATTTAAATATAAAACAAAAAAAGTTTTCCACGCATGGACTTCACATATGTATATATTATCATCGGAGGTATATTAAAAAAAATAAAAATTAAATGTATCTAGGACAGAGGGCCCTCGTACAGAGTAAAAACTGTGAGAGACTGAACGAAAATTGACCTAGAAAGTAAATTTACATATAAAACGAAAAAGTCTACCACCCGTGGAAATCACATATCTATGTATTATCCCTGAGGGTACTATAAAAAAAGTTAAAATTAAATTTATCTAGCGCCGTGTGCCCTCGTACAGAGTAAAAACTTTGAGAGACTGAACGAAAATTGACTTAGAATGTTAATTTACATATGAAACGAACAAAGTGTACCACCTATGGACATCACATATGTATGTATTATCATCGGAGGTATATTAAAAAAAATAAAAATTAAATGTATCTAGGACAGAGGGCCCTCGTACAGAGAAAAAACTTTGAGAGACTGAACGAAAATTGATTTCGACAGATAATTTACATAAAAAACGAAAAAAGTGTACCACCTATGGACATCACATATGCATGTATTATCCTTAGAGGTACTATAAAAAAAATTTAAATTAAATGTATCTAGGGCCGAGGGCCCGCGTACAGTGCAAAAACTCCAAGGCAGCGAACGAAAATTGACTTAGACGGTTAAATTACATATAAAACGAACAAAGTATACCACCTATTGACATCACATATGTATGTTTAATCCTTAGAGGTACTATAAAAAAAAATGAAATTAAATTTATCTACTGCGGCGCTCCCTCGTACAGAGTAAAAACTGTGAGAGACTTAATGAAAATTGATTTGGACCGTTAATTTACATATGAAACGTAAAAAATATACCATCTATGGACATCATATATGTATGTATTATCATTGGAGGTACAATAAAAAAAATAAAAATTAAATGTATCTAGGACGGAGGGCCCTCGAACAGAGCAAAAACTGTGAGAGACTGGGTGAAAATTGATTTAGACATTTAATTTACATATGAAACGAAAAAAATGTACCATCTATGAACATCACATATGTATGTATTATCATTGGAGCTACTATAGAAAAAATGAAAATTAAATTTATCTAGGGTGGAGGGTCCTCGTACAGAGCAAAAAGTGTGAGAGACTGAACGAAAATTGACTTAGACAGTTAAATTACATATATAACGAACAAAGTGTACCACCTAAGGACATCATATATGTATGGATTATCCTCAGAGGTACTATAAAAATAATTGAAATTAAAATTATCTAGGGCGGCGGGCCCTCGTACAGAGAAAAAAGTGTGAGAGACTGAACGAAAATTGACATAGACAGTTAATTTACATATAAAATGAACAAAGTGTACCACCTAAGGACATCACATATGTATGTATTATCATTGGAGGTACAATAAAAAAAAATAAAAATTAAATGTATATAGGACGGAGGGCCCTCGTACAGAGCAAAAACTGTGAGAGACTGAACGAAAATTGACTTAAACGGTTAATTTACATATAAAACGAAAAAAATGTACCGTCTATTGACATCACATATGTATGTATTATCCTTGGAGGTACTATAAAAAAAATTGAAATTGAATTTATCTAGGGTGGAGGGTCCTCGTACAGAGCAAAAAGTGTGAGAGACTGAACGAAAATTGACTTAGACGGTTAAATTACATATATAACGAACAAAGTGTACCACCTATGGACATCACATATGTATGCATTATCATTTGAGGCACTATTAAAAAAATTGAAATTGAAATTATCTAGGGCGGCGTGCCCTCGTACAGAGTAAAAACTGTGAGAGACTGAACGAAAATTGACCTAGAAGGTAAATTTACATATAAAACGAAAAATTCTACCACCCATGGACATCACATATGTATGTATTATCCTCAGAGGTACTATAAAAATAATTGAAATTGAAATTATCTAGGGCGGCTGGCCCTCGTACAGAGTAAAAACTGTGAGAGACTGAACGAAAATTGACTTAGACGGTTAAATTACATATAAAACGAACAAAGTGTACCACCTATGGACATCACATATGTATGTATTATCATTGGAGGTACAATAAAAAAAATAAAAATTAAATGTATCTAGGACGGAGGGCCCTCGTACAGAGTAAAAACTGTGAGAGACTGCACGAAAATTGACTTGGACGGTTAAATTACATATAAAACGAACAAAGTGTACCACCTATGGACATCACATATGCATGTATTATCCTTAGAGGTACTATAAAAAAAATTTAAATTAAATGTATCTAGGGCCGAGGGCCCGCGTACAGTGCAAAAACTCCAAGGCAGCGAACGAAAATTGACTTAGACGGTTAAATTACATATAAAACGAACAAAGTGTACCACCTATTGACATCACATATGTATGTTTAATCCTTAGAGGTACTATAAAAAAAATGAAATTAAATTTATCTAGGGCGGCACGCCCTCGTACAGAGTAAAAACTGTGAGAGACTTAATGAAAATTGATTTAGACAGTTAATTTACATATGAAACGAAAAAAATGTACCATCTATGGACATCATATATGTATGTATTATCATTGGAGGTACAATAAAAAAAATAAAAATTAAATGTATCTAGGACGGAGGGCCCTCGAACAGAGCAAAAACTGTGAGAGACTGGGTGAAAATTGATTTAGACATTTAATTTACATATGAAACGAAAAAAATGTACCATCTATGAACATCACATATGTATGTATTATCATTGGAGCTACTATAGAAAAAATGAAAATTAAATTTATCTAGGGTGGAGGGACCTCGTACAGAGCAAAAAGTGTGAGAGACTGAACGAAAATTGACTTAGACGGTTAAATTACATATAAAACGAACAAAGTGTACCACCTAAGGACATCACATATGTATGCATTATCCTCAGAGGTACTATAAAAATAATTGAAATTAAAATTATCTAGGGCGGCGTGCCCTCGTACAGAGTAAAAACTGTGAGAGACTGAACGAAAATTAACCTAGAAGGTAAATTTACATATAAAACGAAAAATTCTACCACCAATGGACATCACATATGTATGTATTATCATCGGAGGTATATTAAAAAAAATAAAAATTAAATGTATCTAGGACAGAGGGCCCTCGTACAGAGTAAAAACTGTGAGAGACTGAACGAAAATTGACTTAAACGGTTAATTTACATATAAAACGAAAAAAATGTACCGTCTATTGACATCACATATGTATGTATTATCATAGGAGGTACTACAAAAAAAATTAAAATAAAATTTATCTAGGGTGGAGGGTCCTCGTACAGAGCAAAAAGTGTGAGAGACTGAACGAAAATTGACTTAGACGGTTAAATTACATATATAACGAACAAAGTGTACCACCTATGGACATCACATATGTATGCATTATCCTCAGAGGTACTATAAAAATAATTGAAATTGAAATTATCTAGGGCGGCGTGCCCTCGTACAGAGTAAAAACTGTGAGAGACTGAACGAAAATTGACCTAGAAGGTAAATTTACATATAAAACGAAAAAAGTGTACCACCTATGGGCTTCACATATGTATGCATTATCCTCAGAGGTACTATAAAAATAATTGAAATTGAAATTATCTAGGGCGGCGTGCCCTCGTACAGAGTAAAAACTGTGAGAGACCGAGTGGAAATTGACTTAGACGGTTAATTTACATATATAAAGAACAAAGTGTACCACCTATGGACATCTCATATGCATGTATTATCCTTAGAGGTACTATACAAAAAATTAAAATCAAATTTATCTAGGGCGGCGGGCCCTCGTACAGAGTAAAAACTGTGAGAGACTGAACGAAAATTGACCTAGAAGGTAAATTTACATATAAAACGAAAAAAGTGTACCACCTATGGGCTTCACATATGTATGCATTATCATCGGAGGTACTAAAAAAAAATTGTAATTGGATTTATCTAGGGCGGAGGGCCCTCGTACAGAGCAAAAACTGTGAGAGACCGAGTGGAAATTGACTTAGACGGTTAATTTACATATAAAAAGAACAAAGTGTACCTCCTATGGACATCCCATTTGTATGAATTATCATTGCAGGTACTACAAAAAAAATAAAAATTAAATTTATCTTGGGAGGAGGGTCCTTGCACAGAGCAAAAACTGTGAGAGACTGAACGAAAATTGAACTAGAAGTTAAATTTACATATAAAACGAAAAAGTGTACCACCTATGGACATCACATATGTATGTATTATCATTAGAGCTACTATAAAAAAATTGAAATTAAATTTATCTAGGGCGGCGGGCCCTCGTACAGAGTAAAAACTGTGAGAGACCGAGTGGAAATTGACTTAGACGGTTAATTTACATATATAAAGAACAAAGTGTACCACCTATGTACATCACATATGTATGAATTATCATTAGAGCTAATATAAAAAAAATTGAAATTAAATTTATCTAGGGCGGCGGGCCCTCGTACAGAGTAAAAACTGTGAGAGACTGAGTGGAAATTGACTTAGACGGTTAATTTACAATATAAAACGAACAAAGTGTACCTCCTATGGACATGAGATATGTATGCATTATCATTGGAGGTACTATAAAAAATATAAAAAATAAATTTATCTTGGCCGGAGGGTCCTTGCACAGAGCAAAAACTGTGAGAGACTGAACGAAAATTGAACTAGAAGTTAAATTTACATATAAAACGAAAAAGTGTACCACCTATGGACATCACATATGTATGTATTATCATTAGAGCTACTATAAAAAAATTGAAATTAAATTTATCTAGGGCGGCGGGCCCTCGTACAGAGTAAAAACTGTGAGAGACTGAGTGGAAATTGACGTAGACGGTTAATTTACATATAAAACGAAAAAGTGTACCACCTAAGGACATCACATATGTACGTATTATCCTGAGAGCTACTATAAAGAAATTGAAATTAAATTTATCTAGGAGAGAGGGTCCTCGTACCAAGCAAAAACTGTGTGAGACTGAGCGGAAATTGACTTAGACGGTTAATTTACATATAAAACGAACAAAGTTTACCTCCTATGAACATGATATATGTATGCATTATCATTGGTGGTACTATAAAAAATATAAAAATTAAATGTATCTAGGACAGAGGGTCCTCGTACAGAGCAAAAACTGTATGAGACGTTGCGGAAATTGACTTAGACGGTTAATTTACATATAAAAAGAACAAAGTGTACCACCCATGCACATCACATATGTATGAATTATCATTGCAGGTACTATAAAAAAAATAAAAATTAAATTTATCTTGGGCGAAGGGTCCTTGCACAGGGCAAAAACTGTGAGAGACTGAACTAAAATTGACCTAGAAGTTAAATTTACATATAAAACGAAAAAGTGTACCACCCGTGGCCATCACATATCAATGAATTATACTTGGCGGTACTATAAAAAAAATTGAAATTGAATTTATCTAGGGCGGAGGGTCCTCGCACAGAGGAAAACAGTGAGAGACTGAACGAAAATTGACTTAGACGGTTAAATTACATATAAAACGAACAAAGCGTACCACCTATGGACATCACAAATGTATGTATTATCCTTGGAGGTACTATAAAAAAAATTGAAATTGAATTTATCTAGGGCGGACGGCCCTCGTACAGAGCAAAAACTGTGACAGACTGAACGAAAATTGACTTAGACGGTTAAATTACATATAAAACGAAAAAGTCTACCACCCGTGGACATCACATATCTATGTATTATCCTTGAGGGTACTATAAAAAAAATTAAAATTAAAATTATCTACGGCGGCGTGCCCTCGTGCAAAGTAAAAATTTTGAGAGACTGAACGAAAATTGACTTAGACGGTTTATTTACATATAAAACGAAAAAAATGTACCACCTATGGACATCACATATGTATGTATTATCATTGGAGGTACAATAAAAAAAATAAAAATTAAATGTATCTAGGACGGAGGGCCCTCGTACAGAGCAAAAACTGTGAGAGACTGAACGAAAATTAAAAATAGACGGTTAAATTCCATATAAAACGAACAAAGTGTACCACCTATGGATATCACATGTGTATATATTATCCTTCGAGGTACTATAAAAAAAATTGAAATTAAATTTATCTAGGGCGGCGGGCCCTCGTACAGAGTAAAAACTGTGAGAGACTGAACGAAAATTGACCTAGAAAGTAAATTTACATATAAAGCGAAAAAGTGTACCACCTATGGACATCACATATGTATGTATTATCATTAGAGCTACTATAAAAAAAATAAAAATTAAATGTATCTAGGACGGAGGATCCTCGTACAGAGTAAAAACTTTGAGAGACTGAACGAAAACTGACTTAGACGGTTAATTTACATATAAAACGAACAACGTGTACCACCTATGGACATCCCATCTGTATGTATAATCATCGGAGGTATATTAAAAAAAATAAAAATGAAATGCATCTAAAACAGAGGGCCCTCGTACAGTGCAAAAACTGAAGGGACCGAAGGAAAATTGATTTAGAAGGTAAATTTACATATAAAACGAAAAAAGAGTACCACCTATGGACATCACGTATTTATGTATTATCATCGGAGGTACTAAAAAAAATTTTAATTGATTTTATCTAGGGCGGAGCGCCCCCGTACAGAGCAAAAACTGTGAGAGACTGAGTGGAAATTGACTTAGACGGTTAATTTACATATAAAACGAACAAAGTGTACCTCCTATGGACATGAGATATGTATGCATTATCATTGGAGGTACTATAAAAAATATAAAAAATAAATTTATCTTGTGCGGAGGGTCCTTGCACAGAGCAAAAACTGTGAGAGACTGAGTGGAAATTGACTTAGACGGTTAATTTACATATAAAACGAACAAAGTGTACCTCCTATGGACATGAGATATGTATGCATTATCATTGGAGGTACTATAAAAAAATTGAAATTAAATTTATCTAGGGCGGCGGGCCCTCGTACAGAGTAAAAACTGTGAGAGACTGAGTGGAAATTAACTTAGACGGTTAATTTACATATAAAACGAAAAAGTGTACCACCTATGCACATCACATATATATGAATTATCATTGCAGGTACTATAAAAAAAATAAAAATTAAATTTATCTTGGGCGGGAGGTTCCTTGCATAGAGCAAAAACTTTGAGAGACTGAACGAAAATTGACTTAAACGGTTAATTTACATATAAAAAGAACGAAGTGTACCACCTATGGACATCTCATATGCATGTATTATCCTTAGAGGTACTATAAAAAAAATTAAAATCAAATTTATCTAGGGTGGAGGGCCCTCGTACAGTGCAAAAACTGAAGGGACCGAAGGAAAATTGATTTAGAAGGTAAATTTACATATAAAACGAAAAAAGTGTACCCACCTATGGGCTTCACATATGTATGCATTATCATCGGAGGTACTAAAAAAAATTGTAATTGGATTTATCTAGGGCGGAGGGCCCTCGTACAGAGCAAAAACTGTGAGAGACCGAGTGGAAATTGACTTAGACGGTTAATTTACATATAAAAAGAACAAAGTGTACCACCTATGCACATCACATATGTATGAATTATCATTGCAGGTACTACAAAAAAAATAAAAATTAAATTTATTTTGGGAGGAGGGTCCTTGCACAGAGCAAAAACTGTGAGAGACTGAACGAAAATTGAACTAGAAGTTAAATTTACATATAAAACGAAAAAGTGTACCACCTATGGACATCACATATGTATGTATTATCATTAGAGCTACTATAAAAAAATTGAAATTAAATTTATCTAGGGCGGCGGGCCCTCGTACAGAGTAAAAACTGTGAGAGACTGAACGAAAATTGACTTAGACGGTTAATTTACATATGAAACGAACAAAGTGTACCACTCATGGACATCACATATGTATTTATTATCATTAGAGCTAATATAAAAAAAATTGAAATTAAATTTATCTAGGGCGGCGGGCCCTCGTACAGAGTAAAAACTGTGAGAGACTGAGTGGAAATTGACTTAGACGGTTAATTTACAATATAAAACGAACAAAGTGTACCTCCTATGGACATGAGATATGTATGCATTATCATTGGAGGTACTATAAAAAATATAAAAAATAAATTTATCTTGGCCGGAGGGTCCTTGCACAGAGCAAAAACTGTGAGAGACTGAACGAAAATTGAACTAGAAGTTAAATTTACATATAAAACGAAAAAGTGTACCACCTATGGACATCACATATGTATGTATTATCATTAGAGCTACTATAAAAAAATTGAAATTAAATTTATCTAGGGCGGCGGGCCCTCGTACAGAGTAAAAACTGTGAGAGACTGAGTGGAAATTGACGTAGACGGTTAATTTACATATAAAACGAAAAAGTGTACCACCTAAGGACATCACATATGTACGTATTATCCTGAGAGCTACTATAAAGAAATTGAAATTAAATTTATCTAGGAGAGAGGGT
Organism: Diplolepis rosae; assembly: GCA_030998225.1. NCBI lineage: Eukaryota > Metazoa > Arthropoda > Insecta > Hymenoptera > Diplolepididae > Diplolepis > Diplolepis rosae. Next base: position 2,769,402 of record JAPYXD010000728.1, on the reverse strand, counting down.
CCTCGTACCAAGCAAAAACTGTGTGAGACTGAGCGGAAATTGACTTAGACGGTTAATTTACATATAAAACGAACAAAGTTTACCTCCTATGAACATGATATATGTATGCATTATCATTGGTGGTACTATAAAAAATATAAAAATTAAATGTATCTAGGACAGAGGGTCCTCGTACAGAGCAAAAACTGTATGAGACGTTGCGGAAATTGACTTAGACGGTTAATTTTCATATAAAAAGAACAAAGTGTACAACCTATGCACATCACATATGTATGAATTATCATTGGAGGTACAAAAAAAAAAAAAAAATTAAATTTATCTTGGGCGGAGGGTCCTTGCACAGTGCAAAAACTGTGAGAGACTGAACTAAAATTGACCTGGAAGTTAAATTTACATATAAAACGAAAAAGTGTACCACCCGTGGCCATCACATATCAATGAATTATACTTGAGGGTACTATAAAAAAAATTGAAATTGAATTTATCTAGGGCGGAGGGTCCTCGCACAGAGGAAAACAGTGAGAGACTGAACGAAAATTGACTTAGACGGTTAAATTACATATAAAACGAACAAAGCGTACCACCTATGGACATCACAAATGTATGTATTATCCTTGGAGGTACTATAAAAAAAATTGAAATTGAATTTATCTAGGGCGGACGGCCCTCGTACAGAGCAAAAACTGTGACAGACTGAACGAAAAGTGTCTTAGACGGTTAAATTACATATAATACGAACAAAGTGTACCACCCGTGGACATCACATATGTATGTATTATCCTTGAGGGTAATATAAAAAAAATTAAAATTGATTTTATCTACGACGGTGTGCCCTCGTACAGAGTAAAAACTGTGAGAGACTGAACGAAAATTGACTTAGACGGTTAATTTACATATAAAACGAAAAAAGTGTACCACCTATGGACATCACATATGTATGTATTATTATTGGAGGTACAATGAAAAATAAAAATTAAATGTATCTAGGTCGGAGGGCCCTCGTACAGAGCAAAAACTTTGAGAGACTGAACGAAAATTAAAAATAGACGGTTAAATTCCATATAAAACGAACAAAGTGTACCACCTATGGACATCACATATGTATGTATTATCCTTCGAGGTACTATAAAAAAAATTGAAATTAAATTTATCTAGGGCGGCGGGCCCTCGTACAGAGTAAAAACTGTGAGAGACTGAACGAAAATTGACCTAGAAAGTAAATTTACATATAAAGCGAAAAAGTGTACCACCTATGGACATCACATATGTATGTATTATCATTAGAGCTACTATAAAAAAAATAAAAATTAAATGTATCTAGGACGGAGGGCCCTCGTGCAGAGTAAAAACTTTGAGAGACTGAACGAAAACTGACTTAGACGGTTAATTTACATATAAAACGAACAACGTGTACCACCTATGGACATCACATATGTATGTATAATCATCGGAGGTATATTAAAAAAAATAAAAATGAAATGCATCTAAAACAGAGGGCCCTCGTACAGTGCAAAAACTGAAGGGACCGAAGGAAAATTGATTTAGAAGGTAAATTTACATATAAAACGAAAAAAGGGTACCACCTATGGGCTTCACATATGTATGCATTATCATCGGAGGTACTAAAAAAAAATTTTAATTGAATTTATCTAGGGCGGAGGGCCCTCGTACAGAGCAAAAACTGTGAGAGACTGAGTGGAAATTGACTTAGACGGTTAATTTACATATGAAACGAACAAAGTGTACCTCCTATGGACATGAGATATGTATGCATTATCATTGGAGGTACTATAAAAAATATAAAAAATAAATTTATCTTGTGCGGAGGGTCCTTGCACAGAGCAAAAACTGTGAGAGACTGAGTGGAAATTGACTTAGACGGTTAATTTACATATGAAACGAACAAAGTGTACCTCCTATGGACATGAGATATGTATTCATTATCATTGGAGGTACTATAAAAAAATTGAAATTAAATTTATCTAGGGCGGCGGGCCCTCGTACAGAGTAAAAAATGTGAGAGACTGAGTGGAAATTAACTTAGACGGTTAATTTACATATAAAACGAAAAAGTGTACCACCCATGCACATCACATATGTATGAATTATCATTGCAGGTACTATAAAAAAAATAAAAATTAAATTTATCTTTGGCGGAGGTTCCTTGCATAGAGCAAAAACTTTGAGAGACTGAACGAAAATTGACTTAGACGGTTAATTTACATATAAAAAGAACAAAGTGTACCACCTATGGACATCACATATGTATGTATTATCCTTGAGGGTACTATAAAAAAAGTTAAAATTAAATTTATCTGGGGCGACGTGCCCTCGTACAGAGTAAAAACTTTGAGAGACTGAACGAAAATTGACATAGACGGTTGATTTACATATAAAAACGAACAAAGTGTACCACCTATGGACTTCTCATATGTATGTATTATCATCGGAGGTACTATAAAAAAAATAAAAATTTCATGTATCTAGGACAGAGGGCCCTCGTACAGTGCAAAAACTGTGAGAGACTAAACGAAAATTGACCTAGAAGGTAAATTTACATATAAAACGAAAAAGTCTACCACCCGTGGACATCACATATCGATGTATTATCCTTGAGGGTACTATAAAAAAAATTGAAATTAAATTTATCTAGGGCGGCGGGCCCTCGTACAGAGCAAAAACTGTGAGAGACTAAACGAAAATTGACCTAGAAGGTAAATTTACATATTAAACAAAAAAGTGTACCACCTATGGACATCACATATGTACGTATTATCCTTGAGGGTACTATAATAAAAGTTAAAATTAAATTTATCTGGGGCGGTGTGCCCTCGTTCAGAGTAAAAACTGTGAGAGACTGAACGAAAATTGACATGGAAGGTTAAATTACATATAAAACCAACAAAGTGTACCACCTATGGACATCACATATGTATGTATTATCCTTAGAGGTTCTATAAAAAAAATTGAAATAAAATTTATCTAGGGCGGCGGGCCCTCGTACAGAGCAAAAACTGTGAGAGACTAAACGAAAATTGACTTAGAAGGTTAAATTACATATAAAACGAACAAAGTGTACCACCTATGGACATCACATATGTATGAATTATCATTGCAGGTACTATAAAAAAAATAAAAATTAAATTTATCTTTGGCGGAGGGTCCTTGCACAGTGCAAAAACTGTGAGAGACTGAACTAAAATTGACCTAGAAGTTAAATTTACATATAAAACGAAAAAGTGTACCACCCATGGACATCACATATCTATGTATTATCCTTGGAGGTACTATAAAAAAAATTGAAATTGAATTTATCTAGGGCGGAGGTTCCTCGCACAGAGGAAAACAGTGAGAGACTGAACGAAAATTGACTTAGACGGTTAAATTACATATAAAACGAACAAAGCGTACCACCTATGGACATCACAAATGTATGTATTATCCTTGGAGGTACTATAAAAAAAATTGAAATTGAATTTATCTAGGGCGGACGGCCCTCGTACAGAGCAAAAACTGTGACAGACTGAACGAAAAATTTACTTAAACGGTTAAATTACATATAAAACGAACAAAGTCTACCACCTATGGACATCACATATCTATGTATTATCCTTGAGGGTACTATAAAAAAAGTTAAAATTAAATTTATCTAGGGCCGTGTGCCCTCGTGCAGAGTAAAAACTGTGAGAGACTGAACGAAAATTGACTTAGACGGTTAAATTACATATAAAACGAACAAAGCGTACCACCTATGGACATCACATATGTATGTATTATCATTGGAGGTACAATAAAAAAAATAAAAATTAAATGTATCTAGGACGGAGGGCCCTCGTACAGAGCAAAAACTGTGAGAGACTGAACGAAAATTAAAAATAGACGGTTAACTTCCATATAAATCTAACAAAGTGTACCACCTATGGACATCACATATATATGTATTATCCTTCGAGGTACTATAAAAAAAATTAAAATTAAATTTATCTAGGGCGGCGGGCCCTCGTACAGAGCAAAAACTGTGAGAGACTAAACGAAAATTGACCTAGAAGGTAAATTTACATATTAAACAAAAAAGTGTACCACCTATGGACATCACATATGTACGTATTATCATTGGAGGTACAATAAAAAGAATAAAAATTAAATGTAACTAGGACGGAGGGTCCTCGTACAGAGTAAAAACTGTGAGAGACTGAACAAAAATTGACTTAGGCAGTGAATTTACATATAAAACGAAAAAAGTGTACCAGCTATGGACATCACATATGTATGTATTATCATCGGAGGTATATTAAAAAAAATAAAAATGAAATGCATCTAAGACAGAGGGCCCTCGTACAGTGCAAAAACTGAAGGGACCGAAGGAAAATTGATTTAGAAGGTAAATTTACATATAAAACGAAAAAAGTGTACCACCTATGGGCTTCACATATGTATGCATTATCATCGGAGGTGCTAAAAAAAATTTTAATTGACTTTATCTAGGGCGGAGCGCCCCCGTACAGAGCAAAAACTGTGAGAGACTGAGTGGAAATTGACTTAGACGGTTAATTTACATATAAAACGAACAAAGAGTACCTCCTATGGACATGAGATATGTATGCATTATCATTGGAGGTACTATAAAAAATATAAAAAATAAATTTATCTTGGGCGGAGGGTCCTTGCACAGAGCAAAAACTGTGAGAGACTTAGTGGAAATTGACTTAGACGGTTAATTTACATATAAAACGAACAAAAGTGTACCTCCTATGGACATGAGATATGTATGCATTATCATTGGAGGTACTATAAAAAAAATTTAAATTAAATGTATCTAGGACAGAGGGTCCTCGTACAGAGCAAAAACTGTGAGAGACTGAACTAAAATTGACCTAGAAGTTAAATTTACATATAAAACGAAAAAGTGTACCACCCGTGGACATCACATATCTATGAATTATCCTTGAGGGTACTATAAAAAAAGTTCTAATTAAATTTATCTAGGGCGGTGTGCCCTCGTACAGAGAAAAAACTTTGAGAGACTGAACGAAAATTGACTTAGGCGGTTAATTTACATATAAAAAGAACAAAGTGTACCACCCATGCACATCACATATGTATGAATTATCATTGCAGGTACTATAAAAAAAATAAAAATTAAATTTATCTTGGGCGAAGGGTCCTTGCACAGGGCAAAAACTGTGAGAGACTGAACTAAAATTGACCTAGAAGTTAAATTTACATATAAAACGAAAAAGTGTACCACCCGTGGACATCACATATCTATGAATTATCCTTGAGGGTACTATAAAAAAAATAAAAATTAAATTTATCTTGGGCGGAGGGTCCTTTCATAGAGCAAAAACTTTGAGAGACTGAACGAAAATTGACTTAGACGGTTAATTTACATATAAAAAGAACAAAGTGTACCACCTATGCACATCACATATGTATGTATTATCATAGGAGGTACTATAAAAAAAATTAACATTAAATTTATCTAGGGCGGTGTGCCCTCGTACAGAGAAAAAACTTTGAGAGACTGAACGAAAATTGACTTAGGCGGTTAATTTACATATAAAAAGAACAAAGTGTACCACCCATGCACATCACATATGTATGAATTATCATTGCAGGTACTATAAAAAAAATAAAAATTAAATTTATCTTGGGCGGAGGGTCCTTTCATAGAGCAAAAACTTTGAGAGACTGAACGAAAATTGACTTAGACGGTTAATTTACATATAAAAAGAACAAAGTGTACCACCTATGGACATCACATATGTATGTATCATCCTTAGAGGTACTATAAAAAAATTGAAATTAAATTTATCTAGGGCGGCGGGCCCTCGTACAGAGTAAAAACTGTGAGAGACTGAGTGGAAATTGACGTAGACGGTTAATTTACATATAAAACGAAAAAGTGTACCACCTAAGGACATCACATATGTACGTATTATCCTGAGAGCTACTATAAAGAAATTGAAATTAAATTTATCTAGGAGAGAGGGTCCTCGTACCAAGCAAAAACTGTGTGAGACTGAGCGGAAATTGACTTAGACGGTTAATTTACATATAAAACGAACAAAGTTTACCTCCTATGAACATGATATATGTATGCATTATCATTGGTGGTACTATAAAAAATATAAAAATTAAATGTATCTAGGACAGAGGGTCCTCGTACAGAGCAAAAACTGTATGAGACGTTGCGGAAATTGACTTAGACGGTTAATTTACATATAAAAAGAACAAAGTGTACCACCCATGCACATCACATATGTATGAATTATCATTGCAGGTACTATAAAAAAAATAAAAATTAAATTTATCTTTGGCGGAGGTTCCTCGTGCAGAGCAAAAACTGTATGAGACGTTGCGGAAATTGACTTAGACGGTTAATTTACATATAAAAAGAACGAAGTGTACCACCTATGGACATCACATATGTATGTATTATCCTTAGAGGTTATATAAATAAAATTGAAATTAAATTACCTAGGGCTGCGGGCCCTCGTACAGTGCAAAAACTGTGAGAGACTAAACGAAAATTGACCTAGAAGGTAAATTTACATATAAAACGAAAAAGTCTACCACCCGTGGACATCACATATCTATGTATTATCCTTGAGGGTACTATAAAAAAAGTTAAAATTAAATTTATCTGGGATGGCGTGCCCTCGTACAGAGTAAAAACTATGAGAGACTGAACGAAAATTGACATAGACGGTTAATTTAAATATAAAACGAACAAAGTGTACCACCTTTGGACATCACATATGTATGTATTATCATTAGAGCTACTATAAAAAAAATTGAAATTAAATTTATCTAGGGCGGCGGGCCCTCGTACAGAGCAAAAACTGTGAGAGACTAAACGAAAATTGACCTAGAAGGTAAATTTACATATAAAACGAAAAAGTCTACCACCCGTGGACATCACATATCTATGTATTATCCTTGAGGGTACTATAAAAAAAGTTAAAATTAAATTTATCTAGGGCGGAGAGCCCTCGTACAGAGCCAAATCTGCAAGGGACCTAACGAAATTTGACTTAGAAGGTTAATTTACATATAAAACGAAAAAAGTGTACCAGCTATGGACTTCACATATGTATGCATTATCATTTGAGGCACTATAAAAATAATTAAAATTAAATTTATCTTGGGCAGAGGGCCCTCGTACAGAGCAAAAACTGCAAGGGACCGAACGAAAATTGACTTAGACAGTTAATTTACATATAAAACGAAAAAATGTACCATCTATTGACATGACATATGTATGTATAATCCTTAGAGGTACTATAAAAAAAATTGAAATTAAATTAGCTAGGGCGGAGAGCCCTCGTACAGAGCCAAATCTGCAAGGGACCTAACGAAATTTGACTTAGAAGGTTAATTTACATATAAAACGAAAAAAGTGTACCAGCTATGGACTTCACATATGTATGCATTATCATTTGAGGCACTATAAAAATAATTAAAATTAAATTTATCTTGGGGGAGGGTCCTTGCACAGAGCAAAGACTGTGAGAAACTGAACGAAAATTGAACTAGAAGTTAAATGTACATATAAATCGAAAAAAGTGTACCACCTATGGACATCACATGTATATGTATTATCATCGGAGGTATATTAAAAAAAATAAAAATTAAATGTATCTAGGACAGAAGGCCCTCGTACAGAGAAAAGACTGCAGGTCCCGAACGAAAATTGATTTAGAAGGTTAATTTACATAAAAAACGAAAAAAGTGTACCACCTATGGAGTTTATGTATGTATGTATTATCATCGGTGGTATATTAAAAAAAAAAACTTAAATTTATCTAGGGCGGAGGGTCCTTGCACAGAGCAAAAGCTGTGAGAGACTGAACGAAAATTGAACTAGAAGTTAAATTTACATATAAAACGAAAAGTGTACCATCTATTGACATCACATATGTATGTATTATCATTAGAGCTACTATAAGAAAAATTGAAATAAAATTTATCTAGGGCGGCGGGCCCTCGTACAGAGTAAAAACTGTGAGAGACTGAACGAAAAATTTACTTAAACGGTTAAATTACATATAAAACGAACAAAGTGTACCACCTATGGACATCACATATGTATGTATTATCCTTCGCGGTACTATAATAAAAATTGATATTAAATTTATCTAGGGCGGCGGGCCCTCGTACAGAGCAAAAACTGTGAGAGACTAAACGAAAATTGACTTAGACGGTTAAATTACATATAAAACGAACAAAGCGTACCATGTATGCACATCAAAAATGTATGTATTATCCTTGGAGGTACTATAAAAAAAAGAAATATTAAATTTATATTGGGCGGAGGGTCCTTGCACAGAGCAAAAAATGTGAGAGACTGAACGAAAATTGAACTAGAAGTTAAATTTACATATAAAACGAAAAGTGTACCATCTATTGACATCACATATGTATGAATTATCCTAAGAGCTACTATAAAAAAAATTGAAATTAAATTTATCTAGGGCTGCGGGCCCTCGTACAGAGTAAAAACTGTGAGAGACTGAACGAAAATTGACTTAGACGGTTAAATTACATATAAAACGAACAAAGTGTACCACCTATGGACATCACATATGTATGTATTATCCTTCGAGGTACTATAAAAAAAATTGAAATTAAATTTATCTAGGGCGGCGGGCCCTCGTACAGAGCAAAAACTGTGAGAGACTAAACGAAAATTGACTTAGACGGTTAAATTACATATAAAACGAACAAAGCGTACCATGTATGGACATCAAAAATGTATGTATTATCCTTGGAGGTACTATAAAAAAAAGAAATATTAAATTTATCTTGGGCGGAGGGTCCTTGCACAGAGCAAAAACTGTGAGAGACTGAACGAAAATTGAACTAGAAGTTAAATTTACATATAAAACGAAAAAGTGTACCACCTATGGACATCACATATGTATGTATTATCATTAGAGCTACTATAAAAAAATTGAAATTAAATTTATCTAGGGCGGCGGGCCCTCGTACAGAGTCAAAACTGTGAGAGACTGAACGAAAATTGACTTAGAAAGTAAATTTACATATAAAACGAAAAAGTCTACCACCCGTGGAAATCACATATCTATGTATTCTCCCTGAGGGTACTATAAAAAAAGTTAAAATTAAATTTATCTAGGGCGGTGTGCCCTCGTACAGAGTAAAAACTTTGAGAGACTGAACGAAAATTGACTTAGACGGTTAATTTACATATGAAACGAACAAAGTGTACCACTCATGGACATCACATATGTATTTATTATCATTAGAGCTAATATAAAAAAAATTGAAATTAAATTTATCTAGGGCGGAGGGCCCTCGTACAGTGCAAAAACTGTGAGAGACTAAACGAAAATTGAATTAGAAGTTAAATTTACATATAAAACGAAAAAGTGTACCACCTATGGACATCACATATGTATGTATAATCCTTAGAGGTACTATAAAAAAAATTGAAATTAAATTTATCTAGGGCGGCGGGCCCTCGTACAGAGTAAAAACTGTGAGAGACTGAACGAAAATTGACTTAGACTGTTAATTTACATATGAAAAGGTAAAAAGTGTACCACCTATGGGCTTCACATATGTATGCATTATCATTTGAGGCACTATTAAAAAAATTAAAATAATATTTATCTAGGGCGGAGGGCCCCCGTACAGAGCAAAAACTGCAAGGGACCGAACGAAAATTGACTTAGACAGTTAATTTACATATAAAACGAAAAAAATGTACCGTCTATTGACATCACATATGTATGTATAATCCTTAGAGGTACTATAAAAAAAATTGAAATTAAATTTATCTAGGGCGGCGCGCCCTCGTTCAGAGTAAAAACTGTGAGAGACTGAACGAAAAATTTACTTAAACGGTTAAATTACATATAAAACGAACAAAGTGTACCACCTATGGACATCACATATGTATGTATTATCATTAGAGCTACTATAAGAAAAATTGAAATAAAATTTATCTAGGGCGGCGGGCCCTCGTACAGAGTAAAAACTGTGAGAGACTGAACGAAAATTAAAAATAGACGGTTAAATTCCATATAAAACGAACAAAGTGTACCACCTATGGACATCACATATGTATGTATTATCCTTCGAGGTACTATAAAAAAAATTGAAATTAAATTTATCTAGGGCGGCGGGCCCTCGTACAGAGCAAAAACTGTGAGAGACTAAACGAAAATTGACTTAGACGGTTAAATTACATATAAAACGAACAAAGCGTACCACCTATGGACATCACAAATGTATGTATTATCCTTGGAGGTACTATACAAAAAATTGAAATTGAATTTATCTAGGGCGGAGGGTCCTCGCACAGAGGAAAACAGTGAGAGACTGAACGAAAATTGACATAGAAGGTAAATTTACATATAAAAACGAAAAAGTGTACCTCCTATGGACATCCCATTTGTATGTATTATCCTTAGAGGTACTATAAAAAAAATTGAAATTAAATATATCTAGGGCGGCGGGCCCTCGTACAGAGTAAAAACTGTGAGAGACTGAACGAAAATTGACTTAGACGGTTAAATTACATATAATACGAACAAAGTGTACCACCCATGGACATCACATATGTATGTATTATCCTTGAGGGTAATATAAAAAAAATTAAAATCAAATTAATCTAATGCGGAGGGCTCTCGTACAGAGTAAAAACTGTGAGAGACTGAACGAAAATTGACTTAGACGGTTAAATTACATATAAAACGAACAAAGCGTACCACCTATGGACATCACATATGTATGTATTATCATTGGAGGTACAATAAAAAAAATAAAAATTAAATGTATCTAGGACGGAGGGCCCCCGTACAGAGCAAAAACTGCAAGGGACCGAACGAAAATTGACTTAGACAGTTAATTTACATATAAAACGAAAAAAATGTACCACCTATGGATATCACATATGTATGCATTATCATTTGAGGCACTATTAAAAAAATTAAAATAATATTTATCTAGGGCGGAGGGCCCCCGTACAGAGCAAAAACTGCAAGGGACCGAACGAAAATTGACTTAGACAGTTAATTTACATATAAAACGAAAAAAATGTACCGTCTATTGACATCACATATGTATGTATAATCCTTAGAGGTACTATAAAAAAAATTGAAATTAAATTTATCTAGGGCGGCGGGCCCTCGTACAGAGTAAAAACTGTGAGAGACTGAACGAAAATTAAAAATAGACGGTTAAATTCCATATAAAACGAACAAAGCGTACCACCTATAGACATCACATATGCATGTATGATCCTTAGGGGTAGTATAAAAAAAAATTGAAATTAAATATATCTAGGGCGGCGGGCCCTCGTACAGAGTAAAAACTGTGAGAGACTTTACGAAAATTGACCTAGAAGGTAAATATACATATAAAACGAAAAAAGTGTACCACCTATGGGCTTCACATATGTATGCATTATCATCGGAGGTACTATAAAAAAAATTAAAATCAAATTAATCTAATGCGGAGGGCTCTCGTACAGAGCAAAAACTGTGAGAGATTGTACGAAAATTGACTTAGACAGTTAAATTACATATAAAACGAACAAAGCGTACCACCCATGGACATCACATATGTATGTATTATCCTTGAGGGTAATATAAAAAAAATTAAAATTGAATTTATCTAGGGCGGCGTGCCCTCGTACAGAGGAAAAACTGCAAAGGACCGAAAGAAAATTGACTTAGAAGGTTGATTTACATATAAAACGAAAAAAATGTACCACCCATGGACATCACATATGTATGTATTATCATTGGAGGTACAATACAAAAAATAAAAATTAAATGTATCTAGGACGGAGGGCCCTCGTACAGAGCAAAAAATGTGAGAGACTGAACGAAAATTGATTTAGACAGTTAATTTACATATGAAACGAATAAAATGTACCACCTATGAACATCACATATGTATGTATTATCATTGGAGGTACTATAGAAAAAATGAAAATTAAATTTATCTAGGGTGGAGGGTCCTCGTACAGAGCAAAAAGTGTGAGAGACTGGGTGAAAATTGACTTAGAAAGTTAATTTACATATGAATCGAAAAAAATGTACCATCTATGAACATCACATATGTATGTATTATCATTGGAGCTACTATAGAAAAAATGAAAATTAAATTTATCTAGGGTGGAGGGTCCTCGTACAGAGCAAAAAGTGTGAGAGACTGAACGAAAATTGACATAGACAGTTAATTTACATATAAAATGAACAAAGTGTACCACCTATGGACATCACATATGTATGTATTATCATAGGAGGTACTATAAAAATAATTGAAATTAAAATTATCTAGGGCGGCGTGCCCTCGTACAGAGTAAAAACTGTGAGAGACTGAACGAAAATTGACCTAGAAGGTAAATTTACATATAAAACGAAAAATTCTACCACACATGGACATCACATATGTATGTATTATCATTGGAGGTACAATACAAAAAATAAAAATTAAATGTATCTAGGACGGAGGGCCCTCGTACAGAGCAAAAACTGTGAGAGACTGAACGAAAATTGACTTAAAAGGTTAATTTACATATAAAACGAACAAAGTGTACCACCTATGGACTTCACATATGTATGTATTATCATCGGAGGTACTATAAAAAAAATAAAAATTTCATGTATCTAGGACAGAGGGCCCTCGTACAGTGCAAAAACTGTGAGAGACTGAACGAAAATTGACCTAGAAAGTAAATTTACATATAAAACGAAAAAGTATACCACCCGTAAAAATCACATATCTATGTATTATCCCTGAGGGTACTATAAAAAAGTTAAAATTAAATTTATCTAGCGCCGTGTGCCCTCGTACAGAGTAAAAACTTTGAGAGACTGAACGAAAATTGACTTAGACGGTTAATTTACATATGAAACGAACAAAGTGTACCACCTATGGACATCACATATGTATGTATTATCATCGGAGGTACTATAAAAAAAATAAAAATTAAATGTATCTAGGACAGAGGGCCCTCGTACAGAGTAAAAACTGTGAGAGACTGAGTGGAAATTGACTTAAACGGTTAATTTACAATATTAAACGAACAAAGTGTACCACCTATGGACATCACATATGTATGTATTATCATCGGAGGTACTATAAAAAAAATAAAAATTTCATGTATCTAGGACAGAGGGCCCTCGTACAGTGCAAAAACTGGAAGGGACCGAACGAAAATTGACATAGAAGGTTAATTTAAATATAAAACAAAAAAAGTTTTCCACGTATGGACTTCACATATGTATATATTATCATCGGAGGTACCATAAAAAAAAAAATTAAATGTATCTAGGACAGAGGGCCCTCGTACAGGCGAAAAACTGCAGGGGCAGAACGAAAATTGATTTAGAAGGTAAATTTACATATAAAATGAAAAAAGTGTACCACCTATTGACATCACATATGTATGTTTAATCCTTAGAGGTACTATAAAAAAAAATGAAATTAAATTTATCTAGGGCGGCGCGCCCTCGTACAGAGTAAAAACTGTGAGAGACTGAACGAAAATTGATTTCGACAGATAATTTACATATGAAACGAACAAAGTGTACCACCTATGGACATCACATATGTATGTATTATCATTAGAGGTACTATAAAAAAAATTAAAATTAAATGTATCTAGGGCCGAGGGCCCGCGTACAGTGCAAAAACTCCAAGGCAGCGAACGAAAATTGACTTAGACGGTTAAATTACATATAAAACGAACAAAGTGTACCACCTATTGACATCACATATGTATGTTTAATCCTTAGAGGTAATATAAAAAAAAATGAAATTAAATTTATCTAGGGCGGCACGCCCTCGTACAGAGTAAAAACTGTGAGAGACTTAATGAAAATTGATTTAGACAGTTAATTTACATATGAAACGAAAAAAATGTACCATCTATGGACATCATATATGTATGTATTATCATTGGAGGTACAATAAAAAAAATAAAAATTAAATGTATCTAGGACGGAGGGCCCTCGAACAGAGCAAAAACTGTGAGAGACTGGGTGAAAATTGATTTAGACATTTAATTTACATATGAAACGAAAAAAATGTACCATCTATGAACATCACATATGTATGTATTATCATTGGAGGTACTATAAAAAAAATGAAAATTAAATTTATCTAGGGTGGAGGGTCCTCGTACAGAGCAAAAAGTGTGAGAGACTGAACGAAAATTGACATAGACAGTTAATTTACATATAAAACGAAAAAAATTTATCATGTATTGACATCACATATGTATGTATTATCCTTAGAGGTACTATAAAAAAAATTAAAATTGAATTTATCTAGGGTGGAGGGTCCTCGTACAGAGCAAAAAGTGTGAGAGACTGAACGAAAATTGACATAGACAGTTAATTTACATATAAAATGAACAAAGTGTACCACCTAAGGACATCACATATGTATGTATTATCATAGGAGGTACTATAAAAAAAATTAAAATTAAATTTATCTAGGGTGGAGGGCCCTCGTACAGAGCAAAAAGTGTGAGAGACTGAACGAAAATTGACTTAGACGGTTAAATTACATATAAAACGAACAAAGTGTACCACCTAAGGACATCACATATGTATGCATTATCCTCAGAGGTACTATAAAAATAATTGAAATTAAAATTATCTAGGGCGGCGTGCCCTCGTACAGAGTAAAAACTGTGAGAGACTGAACGAAAATTGACCTAGAAGGTAAATTTACATATAAAACGAAAAATTCTACCACCCATGGACATCACATATGTATGTATTATCCTTGGGGGTACTATAAAAAAAATTAAAATTGAATTTATCCAGCGCGTGGGTCCCTCCAACAGAGCAAAAACTGTGAGAGACTTCATGAAAATTGATTTAGACAGTTAATTTACATATGAAACGAAAAAAGATGTACCACCCATGGACATCACATATGTATTTATTATCATTGGAGGTACAATAAAAGGATTAAAATTAAATGTATCTAGGACGGAGGGCCCTCGTACAGAGCAAAAACTGTGAGAGACTGAACAAAAATTGACTTAGACAGTTAATTTACATATGAAACGAACAAAGCGTACCACCTATGGACATCACATATGGATGTATTATCCTTGGAGGTACTATAAAGAAATTAAAATCAAATTAATCTAATGCGGAGGGCTCTCGTACAGAGCAAAAACTGTGAGAGATTGTACGAAAATTGACTTAGAAAGTTCATTTACATATAATACGAACAAAGTGTACCACCCATGGACATCACATATGTATGTATTATCCTTGAGGGTAATATAAAAAAAATTAAAATTGATTTTATCGAGGGCGGCGTGCCCTCGTACAGAGAAAAAACTGCAAAGGACCGAAATATAATTGACTTAGAAGTTTTATTTTCATATAAAACGAAAAAAATGTACCACCTATGGACATCACATATGTATGTATTATCATTGGAGGTACAATAAAAAAAATAAAAATTAAATGTATCTAGGACGGAGGGTCCTCGTACAGAGTAAAAACTGTGAGAGACTGAACGAAAATTGACTTAGACGGTTAAATTACATATAAAACGAACAAAGTGTACCACCTATGGACATCACATATGTATGCATTATCCTCAGAGGTACTATAAAAATAATTGAAATTAAAATTATCTAGGGCGGCGTGCCCTCGTACAGAGTAAAAACTTTGAGAGACTGAACGAAAATTGACCTCGAAGGTAAATTTACATATAAAACTAAAAATTCTACCACTAATGGACATCACATATGTATGTATTATCATCGGAGGTATAATAAAAAAATAAAAATTAAATGTATCTAGGACAGAGGGCCCTCGTACAGAGCAAAAACTGTGAGAGACTGAACGTAAATTGACTTAAACGGTTAATTTACATATAAAACGAAAAAAAAGTATCATGTATTGACATCACATATGTACGTATTTTCATAGGAGGTACTACAAAAAAAATTAAAATAAAATTTATGTAGGGTGGAGGGTCCTCGTACAGATCAAAAATTGTTAGAGACTGAACGATAATTGACTTAGACTGTTAAATTACATATATAACGAACAAAGTGTACCACCTAAGGACATCACATATGTATGCACTATCCTCAGAGGTACTATAAAAATAATTGAAATTAAAATTATCTAGGGCGGCGTGCCCTCGTACAGAGTAAAAACAGTGAGAGACAGAACGAAAATTAACCTAGAAGGTAAATTTACATATAAAACGAACAAAGCGTACCACCTATGGACATCACAAATGTATGTATTATCCTTGGAGGTACTATAAAAAAAATTAAAATTGAATTTATCCAGCGCGTAGGTCCCTCCAACAGAGCAAAAACTGTGAGAGACTTAATGAAAATTGATTTAGACAGTTAATTTACATATGAAACGAAAAAAATGTACCATCTATGGACATCATATATGTATGTATTATCATTGGAGGTACAATAAAAAAAATAAAAATTAAATGTATCTAGGACGGAGGGCCCTCGTACAGAGCAAAAACTGTGAGAGACTGAACGAAAATTGACTTAAACGGTTAAATTACATATAAAGCGAACAAAGTGTACCACCTATGGACATCTCATATGCATGTATTATCCTTAGAGGTACTATAAAAAAAATTAAAATCAAATTTATCTAGGGTGGAGGGCCCTCGTACAGAGTAAAAACTGTGAGAGACTGAACGAAAATTGACTTAGACGGTTAAATTACATATAAAACGAACAAAGCGTACCACCTATGGACATCACAAATGTATGTATTATCCTTGGAGGTACTATACAAAAAATTGAAATTGAATTTATCTAGGGCGGAGGGTCCTCGCACAGAGGAAAACAGTGAGAGACTGAACGAAAATTGACATAGAAGGAAAATTTACATATAAAAACGAAAAAGTGTACCTCCTATGGACATCCCATTTGTATGTATTATCCTTAGAGGTACTATAAAAAAAATTGAAATTAAATATATCTAGGGCGGCTGGCCCTCGTACAGAGTAAAAACTGTGAGAGACTGAACGAAAATTGACTTAGACGGTTAAATTACATATAATACGAACAAAGTGTACCACCCATGGACATCACATATGTATGTATTATCCTTGAGGTACTATCAAAGAAATTAAAATCAAATTAATCTAATGCGGAGGGCTCTCGTTCAGAGCAAAAACTGTGAGAGACTGAACGAAAATTGACTTAGACGGTTAAATTACATATAATACGAACAAAGTGTACCACCCATGGACATCACATATGTATGTATTATCCTTGAGGGTAATATAAAAAAAATTAAAATTGAATTTATCTAGGGCGGCGTGCCCTCGTACAGAGGAAAAACTGCAAAGGACCGAAAGAAAATTGACTTAGAAGGTTGATTTACATATAAAACGAAAAAAATGTACCACCCATGGACATCACATATGTATGTATTATCATTGGAGGTACAATACAAAAAATAAAAATTAAATGTATCTAGGACGGAGGGCCCGCGTACAGAGTAAAAACTGTGAGAGACTGAACGAAAATTGACTTAGACGGTTAAATTACATATAAAACCAACAAAGTGTACCACCTATGGACATCACAAATGTATGTATTATCCTTGGAGGTACTATAAAAAAAATTAAAATTGAATTTATCAAGCGCGTAGGTCCCTTCAACAGAGCAAAAACTGTGAGAGACTTAATGAAAATTGATTTAGACAGTTAATTTACATATGAAACGAAAAAAATTTACCATCTATGGACATCACAAATGTATGTATTATCCTTGGAGGTACTATAAAAAAAATTGAAATTGAATTTATCTAGGGCGGACGGCCCTCGTACAGAGCAAAAACTGTGACAGACTGAACGAAAAGTGTCTTAGACGGTTAAATTACATATAATACGAACAAAGTGTACCACCTATGGACATCACATATGCATGTATTATCCTTAGAGGTACTATAAAAAAAATTAAAATCAAATTAATCTAATGCGGAGGGCTCTCGTACAGAGCAAAAACTGTGAGAGATTGTACGAAAATTGACTTAGACAGTTAATTTACATATGAAACGAACAAAGTGTACCACCCATGGACATCACATATGTATGTATTATCATAGGAGGTACTACAAAAAAAATTAAAATAAAATTTATCTAGGGTGGAGGGTCCTCGTACAGAGCAAAAAGTGTGAGAGACTGAACGAAAATTGACTTAGACGGTTAAATTACATATATAACGAACAAAGTGTACCACCTATGGACATCACATATGTATGTATTATCATTAGAGCTACTATAAGAAAAATTGAAATAAAATTTATCTAGGGCGGCGGGCCCTCGTACAGAGTAAAAACTGTGAGAGACTGAGCGAAAAATTGACTTAGACAGTTAATTTACATATAAAACGAAAAAAGTGTACCACCTATGGGCTTCACATATGTATGCATTATCATTTGAGGCACTATTAAAAAAATTAAAATAATATTTATCTAGGGCGGAGGGCCCCCGTACAGAGCAAAAACTGCAAGGGACCGAACGAAAATTGACTTAGACAGTTAATTTACATATAAAACGAAAAAAATGTACCGTCTATTGACATCACATATGTATGTATAATCCTTAGAGGTACTATAAAAAAAATTGAAATTAAATTTATCTAGGGCGGAGGGTCCTCGTACAGAGTAAAAACTGTGAGAGACTGAACGAAAATTGACTTAGACGGTTAAATTACATATAATACGAACAAAGTGTACCACCCATGGACATCACATATGTATGTATTATCCTTGAGGGTAATATAAAAAAAATTAAAATTGAATTTATCTAGGGCGGCGTGCCCTCGTACAGAGGAAAAACTGCAAAGGACCGAAAGAAAATTGACTTAGAAGGTTGATTTACATATAAAACGAAAAAAATGTACCACCCATGGACATCACATATGTATGTATTATCATTGGAGGTACAATACAAAAAATAAAAATTAAATGTATCTAGGACGGAGGGCCCTCGTACAGAGCAAAAAATGTGAGAGACTGAACGAAAATTGATTTAGACAGTTAATTTACATATGAAACGAATAAAATGTACCATCTATGGACATCACATATGTATGTATTATCATTAGAGGTACTATAAAAAAAATTAAAATTAAATGTATCTAGGGCCGAGGGCCCTCGTACAGTGCAAGAACTCCAAGGCAGCGAACGAAAATTGACTTAGAAAGTTAATTTACATATGAATCGAAAAAAATGTACCATGTTTTGACATCATATATGTATGTATTATCATTGGAGGTACAATAAAAAAAATAAAAATTAAATGTATCTAGGACGGAGGGCCCTCGTACAGAGCAAAAACTGTGAGAGACTGAACGAAAATTGACTTAAACGGTTAATTTACATATAAAACGAAAAAAATGTATCATGTATTGACATCACATATGTATGTATTATCCTTAGAGGTACTATAAAAAAAATTAAAATTGAATTTATCTAGCGCCTAGGGCCCTCGAACAGAGCAAAAACTGTGAGAGACTGGGTGAAAATTGATTTAGACATTTAATTTACATATGAAACGAAAAAAATGTACCATCTATGAACATCACATATGTATGTATTATCATTGGAGGTACTATAGAAAAAATGAAAATTAAATTTATCTAGGGTGGAGGGTCCTCGTACAGAGGAAAACTGTGAGAGACTGAACGAAAATTGACTTAGACGGTTAAATTACATATAAAACGAACAAAGCGTACCACCCATGGACATCACATATGTATGTATTATCCTTGAGGGTAATATAAAAAAAATTAAAATTGAATTTATCTAGGGCGGCGTGCCCTCGTACAGAGGAAAAACTGCAAAGGACCGAAAGAAAATTGACTTAGAAGGTTGATTTACATATAAAACGAAAAAAATGTACCACCCATGGACATCACATATGTATGTATTATCATTGGAGGTACAATACAAAAAATAAAAATTAAATGTATCTAGGACGGAGGGCCCTCGTACAGAGCAAAAAATGTGAGAGACTGAACGAAAATTGATTTAGACAGTTAATTTACATATGAAACGAATAAAATGTACCATTTATGGACATCACATATGTATGTATTATCATTAGAGGTACTATAAAAAATTAAAATTAAATGTATCTAGGGCCGAGGGCCCTCGTACAGTGCAAGAACTCCAAGGCAGCGAACGAAAATTGACTTAGAAAGTTAATTTACATATGAATCGAAAAAAATGTACCATGTTTTAACATCACATATGTATGTATTATCATTGGAGGTACAATACAAAAAATAAAAATTAAATGTATCTAGGACGGAGGGCCCTCGTACAGAGCAAAAACTGTGAGAGACTGAACGAAAATTGACTTAAACGGTTAATTTACATATAAAACGAAAAAAATGTATCATGTATTGACATCACATATGTATGTATTATCCTTAGAGGTACTATAAAAAAAATTAAAATTGAATTTATCTAGCGCCTAGGGCCCGCGAACAGAGCAAAAACTGTGAGAGACTGGGTGAAAATTGATTTAGACATTTAATTTACATATGAAACGAAAAAAATGTACCATCTATGAACATCACATATGTATGTATTATCATTGGAGGTACAATAAAAAAAATAAAAATTAAATGTATCTAGGACGGAGGGCCCTCGTACAGAGCAAAAACTGTGAGAGACTGAACGAAAATTGACTTAAACGGTTAATTTACATATAAAACGAAAAAAATGTATCATGTATTGACATCACATATGTATGTATTATCCTTAGAGGTACTATAAAAAAAATTAAAA
The DNA here is from genome assembly GCA_030998225.1 of Diplolepis rosae. Lineage (NCBI taxonomy): Eukaryota > Metazoa > Arthropoda > Insecta > Hymenoptera > Diplolepididae > Diplolepis > Diplolepis rosae. The sequence continues at coordinate 2,748,595 of JAPYXD010000728.1, read as the reverse complement.
TTGAATTTATCTAGCGCCTAGGGCCCTCGAACAGAGCAAAAACTGTGAGAGACTGGGTGAAAATTGATTTAGACATTTAATTTACATATGAAACGAAAAAAATGTACCATCTATGAACATCACATATGTATGTATTATCATTGGAGCTACTATAGAAAAAATGAAAATTAAATTTATCTAGGGTGGAGGGTCCTCGTACAGAGCAAAAAGTGTGAGAGACTGAACGAAAATTGACATAGACAGTTAATTTACATATAAAATGAACAAAGTGTACCACCTAAGGACATCACATATGTATGTATTATCATAGGAGGTACTATAAAAAAAATTAAAATTAAATTTATCTAGGGCGGAGGGCCCTCGTACAGAGCAAAAACTGTGAGAGACTAAACGAAAATTGACTTAGACGGTTAAATTACATATAAAACGAACAAAGCGTACCACCTATGGACATCACAAATGTATGTATTATCCTTGGAGGTACTATAAAAAAAATTGAAATTGAATTTATCTAGGGCGGAGGGTCCTCGCACAGAGGAAAACAGTGAGAGACTGAACGAAAATTGACTTAGACGGTTAAATTACATATAAAACGAACAAAGCGTACCACCCATGGACATCACATATGTATGTATTATCCTTGAGGGTAATATAAAAAAAATTAAAATTGATTTTATCTAGGGCGGCGTGCCCTCGTACAGAGGAAAAACTGCAAAGGACCGAAAGAAAATTGACTTAGAAGGTTGATTTACATATAAAACGAAAAAAATGTACCACACATGGACATGACATATGTATGTATTATCGTTGGAGGTACAATACAAAAAATAAAAATTAAATGTATCTAGGACCGAGGGCCCTCGTACAGAGCAAAAAATGTGAGAGACTGAACGAAAATTGATTTAGACAGTTAATTTACATATGAAACGAATAAAATGTACCATCTATGGACATCACATATGTATGTATTATCATTAGAGGTACTATAAAAAAAATTAAAATTAAATGTATCTAGGGCCGAGGGCCCTCGTACAGTGCAAGAACTCCAAGGCAGCGAACGAAAATTGACTTAGAAAGTTAATTTACATATGAATCGAAAAAATGTACTATGTTTTGACATCATATATGTATGTATTATCATTAGAGGTACTATAAAAAAAATTAAAATTGAATTTATCAAGCGCGTAGGGCCCTCGCACAGAGCAAAAACTTTGAGAGACTTTAAGAAAATTGACTTAGACGGTTAATTTACATATAAAACGAAAAAAATGTTCCTACTATGGACATCACGTATTTATGTATTATCATTGTAGGTACAATAAAAAAAATAAAAATTAAATGTATCTAGGACGGAGGGCCCTCGTACAGAGGACAAACTTTGAGAGACTGAACGAAAATTCAAAATAGACGGTTAACTTCCATATAAAGCGAACAAAGTGTACCACCTATGGACATCACATATGTATGTATTATCCTTCGAGGTACTATAAAAAAAATTAAAATTAAATTTATCTAGGGCGGCGGTCCCTCGTACAGAGCAAAAACTGTGAGAGACTAAACGAAAATTGACCTAGAAGGTAAATTTACATATAAAACGAAAAAGTCTACCACCCGTGGACATCACATATCTATGTATTATCCTTGAGGGTACTATAAAAAAAGTTAAAATTAAATTTATCTAGGGCCGTGTGCCCTCGTGCAGAGTAAAAACTTTGAGAGACTGAACAAAATTGACTTAGACGGTTAATTTACATATAAAACGAACAAAGTGTACCACCTATGGGCATCACATATGTATGTATTATCATCGGAGGTATACGAAAAAAAATAAAAATGAAATGCATCTAGGACAGAGGGCCCTCGTACAGGGGAAAAACTGCAGGGGCCGAACGAAAATTGATTTAGAAGCTAAATTTACATATAAAATGAAAAAAGTGTACCACCTATGGACTTTACATATGTATGTATTATCATCGGAGGTACTATAAAAAAAATTAAAATCAAATTAATCTAATGCGGAGGGCTCTCGTACAGAGCAAAAACTGTGAGAGACCGAGTGGAAATTGACTTAGACGGTTAATTTACATATAAAAAGAACAAAGTGTACCTCCTATGGACATCCCATTTGTATGTATTATCCTTAGAGGTACTATAAAAAAAATTGAAATTAAATATATCTAGGGCGGCGGGCCCTCGTACAGAGTAAAAACTGTGAGAGACTTTACGAAAATTGACCTAGAAGGTAAATATACATATAAAACGAAAAAAGTGTACCACCTATGGGCTTCACATATGTATGCATTATCCTTAGAGGTACTATAAAAAAAATTAAAATCAAATTAATCTAATGCGGAGGGCTCTCGTGCAGAGTAAAAACTTTGAGAGACTGAACGAAAATTGACTTAGACGTTTAATTTACATATAAAAAGAACAAAGTGTACCACCTATGGACATCACATATGTATGTATTATCATCGGAGGTATATTAAAAAAAATAAAAATTAAATGTATCTAGGACGGAGGGCCCCCGTACAGAGCAAAAACTGCAAGGCAGCGAACGAAAATTTACTTAGACAGTTAATTTACAAATAAAACGAAAAAAGTGTACCACCTATGGACATCACATATGTATGCATTATCATTTGAGGCACTATTAAAAAAATTAAAATAATATTTATCTAGGGCGGAGGGCCCCCGTACAGAGCAAAAACTGCAAGGGACCGAACGAAAATTGACTTAGACAGTTAATTTACATATAAAACGAAAAAAATGTACCGTCTATTGACATCACATATGTATGTATAATCCTTAGAGGTACTATAAAAAAAATTGAAATTAAATTTATCTAGGGCGGCGCGCCCTCGTTCAGAGTAAAAACTGTGAGAGACTGAACGAAAAATTTACTTAAACGGTTAAATTACATATAAAACGAACAAAGTGTACCACCTATGGACATCACATATGTATGTATTATCATTAGAGCTACTATAAGAAAAATTGAAATAAAATTTATCTAGGGCGGCGGGCCCTCGTACAGAGTAAAAACTGTGAGAGACTGAACGAAAATTAAAAATAGACGGTTAAATTCCATATAAAACGAACAAAGCGTACCACCTATGGACATCACAAATGTATGTATTATCCTTGGAGGTACTATAAAAAAAATTGAAATTGAATTTATCTAGGGCGGCTGGCCCTCGTACAGAGTAAAAACTGTGAGAGACTGAACGAAAATTGACTTAGACGGTTAAATTACATATAAAACGAACAAAGTGTACCACCTATGGACATCACATATGCATGTATTATCCTTAGAGGTACTATAAAAAAAATTAAAATCAAATTAATCTAATGCGGAGGGCTCTCGTACAGAGCAAAAACTGTGAGAGATTGTACGAAAATTGACTTAGACAGTTAATTTACATATGAAACGAACAAAGTGTACCACCCATGGACATCACATATGTATGTATTATCCTTGAGGGTAATATAAAAAAAATTAAAATTGATTTTATCGAGGGCGGCGTGCCCTCGTACAGAGAAAAAACTGTGAGAGACTAAACGAAAATTGACTTAAACGGATAATTTACATATAAAACGAAAAAAATGTACCATGTATTGACATCACATATGTATGTATTATCATAGGAGGTACTATAAAAAAAATTAAAATTAAATTTATCTAGGGTGGAGTGTCCTCGTACAGAGCAAAAAGTGTGAGAGACTGGGTGAAAATTGATTTAGACATTTAATTTACATATGAAACGAAAAAAATGTACCATCTATGAACATCACATATGTATGTATTATCATTGGAGCTACTATAGAAAAAATGAAAATTAAATTTATCTAGGGTGGAGGGTCCTCGTACAGAGCAAAAAGTGTGAGAGACTGAACGAAAATTGACATAGACAGTTAATTTACATATAAAATGAACAAAGTGTACCACCTATGGACATCACATATGTATGTATTATCATAGGAGGTACTATAAAAAAAATTAAAATTAAAATTATCTAGGGCGGCGTGCCCTCGTACAGAGTAAAAACTGTGAGAGACTGAACGAAAATTGACTTAGAAGGTTAATTTACATATGAAACGAAAAATTCTACCACCCATGGACACCACATATGTATGTTTTATCATCGGAGGTATATTAAAAAACATAAAAATTAAATGTATCTAGGACAGAGGGCGCTCGTACAGAGGAAAAACTGTGAGAGACTGAACGAAAATTGACTTAGACGGTTAAATTACATATAAAACGAACAAAGTGTACCACCTATGGACATCACATATGTATGTATTATCATCGGAGGTACTATAAAAAAAATAAAAATTTCATGTATCTAGGACAGAGGGCCCTCGTACAGAGAAAAAACTTTGAGAGACAGAACGAAAATTGACCTAGAGAGTAAATTTACAGATAAAACGAAAAAGTATACCACCCGTAAAAATCACATATCTATGTATTATCCCTGAGGGTACTATAAAAAAAATTGAAATTAAATTTATCTAGCGCCGTGTGCCCTCGTACAGAGTAAAAACTTTGAGAGACTGAACGAAAATTGACTTAGACGGTTAATTTACATATGAAACGAACAAAGTGTACCACCTATGGACATCACATATGTATGTATTATCATCGGAGGTATATTAAAAAAAATAAAAATTAAATGTATCTAGGACAGAGGGCCCTCGTACAGAGTAAAAACTGTGAGAGACTGAACGAAAATTGACTTAGAAGGTTAAATTACATATAAAACGAACAAAGTGTACCACCTATGGACATCACATATGTATGTATTATCATCGGAGGTACTATAAAAAAAATAAAAATTTCATGTATCTAGGACAGAGGGCCCTCGTACAGTGCAAAAACTGGAAGGGACCGAACGAAAATTGACATAGAAGGTTAATTTAAATATAAAACAAAAAAAGTTTTCCACGTATGGACTTCACATATGTATATATTATCATCGGAGGTACCATAAAAAAAAAATTAAATGTATCTAGGACAGAGGGCCCTCATACAGGCGAAAAACTGCAGGGGCAGAACGAAAATTGATTTAGAAGGTAAATTTACATATAAAATGAAAAAAGTGTACCACCTATTGACATCACATATGTATGTTTAATCCTTAGAGGTACTATAAAAAAAAATGAAATTAAATTTATCTCGGGCGGCGCGCCCTCGTACAGAGTAAAAACTGTGAGAGACTGAAAGAAAATTGACTTAGAAGGTTAAATTACATATAAAACGAACAAAGTGTACCACCTATGGACATCACATGTGTATGTATTATCATCGGAGGTATATTAAAAAAAATAAAAATTAAATGTATCTAGGACAGAGGGCCCTCGTACAGAGAAAAAACTTTGAGAGACTGAAAGAAAATTGATTTCGACAGATAATTTACATATAAAACGAAAAAAGTGTACCACCTATGGACATCACATATATATGTATTATCATTAGAGGTACTATAAAAAAAATTAAAATTAAATGTATCTAGGGCCGAGGGCCCGCGTACAGTGCAAAAACTCCAAGGCAGCGAACGAAAATTGACTTAGACGGTTAAATTACATATAAAACGAACAAAGTATACCACCTATTGACATCACATATGTATGTTTAATCCTTAGAGGTACTATAAAAAAAAATGAAATTAAATTTATCTACTGCGGCGCTCCCTCGTACAGAGTAAAAACTGTGAGAGACTTAATGAAAATTGATTTGGACCGTTAATTTACATATAAAACGAAAAAAATGTACCACCCATGGACATCACATATGTATGTATTATCATTGGAGGTACAATAAAAAAAATAAAAATTAAATGTATCTAGGACGGAGGGCCCTCGAACAGAGCAAAAACTGTGAGAGACTGGGTGAAAATTGATTTAGACATTTAATTTACATATGAAACGAAAAAAATGTACCATCTATGAACATCACAAATGTATGTATTATCCTTGGAGGTACTATAAAAAAAATTGAAATTGAATTTATCTAGGGCGGACGGCCCTCGTACAGAGCAAAAACTGTGACAGACTGAACGAAAATTGACATAGACAGTTAATTTACATATAAAACGAAAAAAATTTATCATGTATTGACATCACATATGTATGTATTAACCTTAGAGGTATATTAAAAAAAATAAAAATTAAATGTATCTAGGACGGAGGGCCCTCGTACAGAGCAAAAACTGTGAGAGACTGAACGAAAATTGACTTAAACGGTTAATTTACATATAAAACGAAAAAAATGTATCATGTATTGACATCACATATGTATGTATTATCATTGGAGGTACTATAGAAAAAATGAAAATTAAATTTATCTATGGTGGAGGGTCCTCGCACAGAGCAAAAAGTGTGAGAGATTGTACGAAAATTGACTTAGACAGTTAATTTACATATAACACGAAAAAAGTGTACCACGGATGGACATCACATATTTACGTATTATCATGAGAGGTACAATAAAAATAATTGAAATTAAAATTATCTAGGGCGGCGTGCCCTCGTACAGAGTAAAAACTGTGAGAGACTGAACGAAAATTAACATAGAAGGTAAAATTACATATAATACGAAAAAATCTACCACCTATGGACATCACAAATGTATGTATTATCCTTGGAGGTACTATAAAAAAAATTAAAATTGAATTTATCCAGCGCGTAGGTCCCTCCAACAGAGCAAAAACTGTGAGAGACTTAATGAAAATTGATTTAGACAGTTAATTTACATATGAAACGAAAAAAATGTACCATCTATGGACATCATATATGTATGTATTATCATTGGAGGTACAATAAAAAAAATAAAAATTAAATGTATCTAGGACGGAGGGCCCTCGTACAGAGCAAAAACTGTGAGAGACTGAACGAAAATTGACTTAAACGGTTAAATTACATATAAAACGAACAAAGTGTACCACCTATGGACATCTCATATGCATGTATTATCCTTAGAGGTACTATACAAAAAATTAAAATCAAATTTATCTAGGGTGGAGGGCCCTCGTACAGAGTAAAAACTGTGAGAGACTGAACGAAAATTGACTTAGACGGTTAAATTACATATAAAACGAACAAAGCGTACCACCTATGGACATCACAAATGTATGTATTATCCTTGGAGGTACTATAAAAAAAATTGAAATTGAATTTATCTAGGGCGGAGGGTCCTCGCACAGAGGAAAACAGTGAGAGACTGAACGAAAATTGACATAGAAGGTAAATTTACATATAAAAACGAAAAAGTGTACCTCCTATGGACATCCCATTTGTATGTATTATCCTTAGAGGTACTATAAAAAAAATTGAAATTAAATATATCTAGGGCGGCGGGCCCTCGTACAGAGTAAAAACTGTGAGAGACTGAACGAAAATTGACTTAGACGGTTAAATTACATATAAAACGAACAAAGTGTACCACCTATGGACATCACATATGTATGTATAATCCTAAGAGGTACTATAAATATAATTAAAATCAAATTAATCTAATGCGGAGGGCTCTCGTACAGAGTAAAAACTGTGAGAGACTGAACGAAAATTGACTTAGACGGTTAAATTACATATAATACGAACAAAGTGTACCACCCATGGACATCACATATGTATGTATTATCCTTGAGGGTAATATAAAAAAAATTAAAATTGATTTTATCGAGGGCGGCGTGCCCTCGTACAGAGAAAAAACTGCAAAGGACCGAAAGAAAATTGACTTAGAAGGTTGATTTACATATAAAACGAATAAAATGTACCATCTGTTGACATCACATATGTATGCATCATCTTTGGAGGTACTATAAAAAAAATAAAAATTAAATGTATCTAGGGCGGCGGGCCCTCGTACAGAGTAAAAACTGTGAGAGACTGAACGAAAATTGACTTAGACGGTTAATTTACATATAAAACCAACAAAGTGTACCACCTATGGACATCACAAATGTATGTATTATCCTTGGAGGTACTATAAAAAAAATTAAAATTGAATTTATCCAGCGCGTAGGTCCCTTCAACAGAGCAAAAACTGTGAGAGACTTAATGAAAATTGATTTAGACAGTTAATTTACATATGAAACGAAAACAATTTACCATCTATGGACATCATATATGTATGTATTATCATTGGAGGTACTATAAAAAAAATTGAAATTGAATTTATCTAGGGCGGACGGCCCTCGTACAGAGCAAAAACTGTGACAGACTGAACGAAAAGTGTCTTAGACGGTTAAATTACATATAATACGAACAAAGTGTACCACCTATGGACATCACATATGCATGTATTATCCTTAGAGGTACTATAAAAAAAATTAAAATCAAATTAATCTAATGCGGAGGGCTCTCGTACAGAGCAAAAACTGTGAGAGATTGTACGAAAATTGACTTAGACAGTTAATTTACATATAAAACGAACAAAGCGTACCACCTATGGACATCACATATGTATGTATTATCATAGGAGGTACAATACAAAAAATTAAAATTGAATTTATCTAGCGCGGACGGCCCTCGTACAGAGCAAAAACTGTGAGAGACTGAACGAAAAATTTACTTAAACGGTTAAATTACATATAAAACGAACAAAGTGTACCACCTATGGACATCACATATGTATGTATTATCATTAGAGCTACTATAAGAAAAATTGAAATAAAATTTATCTAGGGCGGCGGGCCCTCGTACAGAGTAAAAACTGTGAGAGACTAAACGAAAATTGACTTAGACAGTTAATTTACATATAAAACGAAAAAAGTGTACCACCTATGGGCTTCACATATGTATGCATTATCATTTGAGGCACTATTAAAAAAATTAAAATAATATTTATCTAGGGCGGAGGGCCCCCGTACAGAGCAAAAACTGCAAGGGACCGAACGAAAATTGACTTAGACAGTTAATTTACATATAAAACGAAAAAAATGTACCGTCTATTGACATCACATATGTATGTATAATCCTTAGAGGTACTATAAAAAAAATTGAAATTAAATTTATCTAGGGCGGAGGGTCCTCGTACAGAGGAAAAGAGTGAGAGACTGAACGAAAATTGACTTAGACAGTTAATTTACATATAAAACGAACAAAGCGTACCACCTATGGACATCACATATGTATGTATTATCATAGGAGGTACTATAAAAAAAATTAAAATTGAATTTATCCAGGGCGACGTGCTGTCGTGCAAAGCAAGAACTTTGAGAGACTGAACGAAAATTGACTTAGACAGTTAATTTACATATAAAACGATCAAAGCGTACCACCTACGGACATCACATATGTATGTATTATCATAGGAGGTACTACAAAAAAAATTAAAATAAAATTTATCTAGGGTGGAGGGTCCTCGTACAGAGAAAAAACTGTGAGAGACTAAACGAAAATTGACTTAGACGGTTAAATTACATATAAAACGAACAAAGCGTACCACCCATGGACATCACATATGTATGTATTATCCTTGAGGGTAATATAAAAAAAATTAAAATTGAATTTATCTAGGGCGGCGTGCCCTCGTACAGAGGAAAAACTGCAAAGGACCGAAAGAAAATTGACTTAGAAGGTTGATTTACATATAAAACGAAAAAAATGTACCACCCATGGACATCACATATGTATGTATTATCATTAGAGGTACTATAAAAAAAATTAAAATTAAATGTATCTAGGGCCGAGGGCCCTCGTACAGTGCAAGAACTCCAAGGCAGCGAACGAAAATTGACTTAGAAAGTTAATTTACATATGAATCGAAAAAAATGTACCATGTTTTAACATCATATATGTATGTATTATCATTGGAGGTACAATAAAAAAAATAAAAATTAAATGTATCTAGGACGGAGGATCCTCGTACAGAGCAAAAACTGTGAGAGACTGAACGAAAATTGACTTAAACGGTTAATTTACATATAAAACGAAAAAAATGTATCATGTATTGACATCACATATGTATGTATTATCCTTAGAGGTACTATAAAAAAAATTAAAATTGAATTTATCTAGCGCCTAGGGCCCTCGAACAGAGCAAAAACTGTGAGAGACTGGGTGAAAATTGATTTAGACATTTAATTTACATATGAAACGAAAAAAATGTACCATCTATGAACATCACATATGTATGTATTATCATTGGAGGTACTATAGAAAAAATGAAAATTAAATTTATCTAGGGTGGAGGGTCCTCGTACAGAGCAAAAAGTGTGAGAGACTGAACGAAAATTGACATAGACAGTTAATTTACATATAAAATGAACAAAGTGTACCACCTAAGGACATCACATATGTATGTATTATCATAGGAGGTACTATAAAAAAAATTAAAATTAAATTTATCTAGGGTGGAGTGTCCTCGTACAGAGCAAAAAGTGTGAGAGACTGAACGAAAATTGACCTAGAAGGTAAATTAACATATAAAACGAAAAATTCTACCACCCATGGACATCACATATTTATGTATTATCCTTGAGGGTACTATAAAAAAAATTAAAATTGAATTTATCCAGGGCGACGTGCCCTCGTGCAAAGCAAGAACTTTGAGAGACTGAACGAAAATTGACTTAGACAGTTAATTTACATATAAAACGATCAAAGCGTACCACCTACGGACATCACATATGTATGTATTATCATTAGAGCTACTATAAAAAAAATTGAAATTAAATTTATCTAGGGCGGCGGGCCCTCGTACAGAGTAAAAACTGTGAGAGACTGAACGAAAATTAAAAATAGACGGTTAAATTCCATATAAAACGAACAAAGTGTACCACCTATGGACATCACATATGTATGTATTATCCTTCGAGGTACTATAAAAAAAATTGAAATTAAATTTATCTAGGGCGGCTGGCCCTCGTACAGAGTAAAAACTGTGAGAGACTGAACGAAAATTGACTTAGACGGTTAAATTACATATAATACGAACAAAGTGTACCACCTATGGACATCACATATGCATGTATTATCCTTAGAGGTACTATAAAAAAAATTAAAATCAAATTAGTCTAATGCGGAGGGCTCTCGTACAGAGCAAAAACTGTGAGAGATTGTACGAAAATTGACTTAGACAGTTAATTTACATATGAAACGAACAAAGTGTACCACCCATGGACATCACATATGTATGTATTATCCTTGAGGGTAATATAAAAAAAATTAAAATTGAATTTATCTAGGGCGGCGTGCCCTCGTACAGAGGAAAAACTGCAAAGGACCGAAAGAAAATTGACTTAGAAGGTTGATTTACATATAAAACGAAAAAAATGTACCACCCATGGACATCACATATGTATGTATTATCATTGGAGGTACAATACAAAAAATAAAAATTAAATGTATCTAGGACGGAGGGCCCTCGTACAGAGCAAAAAATGTGAGAGACTGAACGAAAATTGATTTAGACAGTTAATTTACATATGAAACGAATAAAATGTACCATCTATGGACATCACAAATGTATGTATTATCATTAGAGGTACTATAAAAAAAAATAAAATTAAATGTATCTAGGGCCGAGGGCCCTCGTGCAGTGCAAAAACTCCAAGGCAGCAAACGAAAATTGACTTAGAAAGTTAATTTACATATGAATCGAAAAAAAAGTTACCATGTTTTGACATCATATATGTATGTATTATCATTGGAGGTACAATAAAAAAAATAAAAATTAAATGTATCTAGGACGGAGGGCCCTCGTACAGAGCAAAAACTGTGAGAGACTGAACGAAAATTGACTTAAACGGTTAATTTACATATAAAACGGAAAAAATGTGTCATGTTTTGACATCATATATGTATGTATTATCATTGGAGGTACAATAAAAAAAATAAAAATTAAATGTATCTAGGACGGAGGGCCCTCGAACAGAGCAAAAACTGTGAGAGACTGGGTGAAAATTGATTTAGACATTTAATTTACATATGAAACGAAAAAAATGTACCATCTATGAACATCACATATGTATGTATTATCATTGGAGCTACTATAGAAAAAATGAAAATTAAATTTATCTAGGGTGGAGGGTCCTCGTACAGAGCAAAAAGTGTGAGAGACTGAACGAAAATTGACTTAGACGGTTAAATTCCATATAAAACGAACAAAGCGTACCACCTATGGACATCACAAATGTATGTATTATCCTTGGAGGTACTATAAAAAAAATTGAAATTGAATTTATCTAGGGCGGAGGGTCCTCGCACAGAGGAAAACAGTGAGAGACTGAACGAAAATTGACTTAGACGGTTAAATTCCATATAAAACGAACAAAGTGTACCACCTATGGATATCACATGTGTATATATTATCCTTGAGAGTAATATAAAAAAAATTAAAATTGAATTTATCTAGGGAGGCGTGCCCTCGTACAGAGGAAAAACTGCAAAGGACCGAAAGAAAATTGACTTAGAAGGTTGATTTACATATAAAACGAAAAAAATGTACCACACATGGACATGACATATGTATGTATTATCGTTGGAGGTACAATACAAAAAATAAAAATTAAATGTATCTAGGACCGAGGGCCCTCGTACAGAGCAAAAAATGTGAGAGACTGAACGAAAATTGATTTAGACAGTTAATTTACATATGAAACGAATAAAATGTACCATCTATGGACATCACATATGTATGTATTATCATTAGAGGTACTATAAAAAAAATTAAAATTAAATGTATCTAGGGCCGAGGGCCCTCGTACAGTGCAAGAACTCCAAGGCAGCGAACGAAAATTGACTTAGAAAGTTAATTTACATATGAATCGAAAAAGTGTACTATGTTTTGACATCATATATGTATGTATTATCATTAGAGGTACTATAAAAAAAATTAAAATTGAATTTATCAAGCGCGTAGGGCCCTCGCACAGAGCAAAAACTGTGAGAGACTTAATGAAAATTGATTTAGACAGTTAATTTACATATGAAACGAAAAAAACGTACCATCTATGGACATCATATATGTATGTATTATCATTGTAGGTACAATAAAAAATAAAAATTAAATGTATCTAGGACGGAGGGCCCTCGTACAGAGGAAAAACTTTGAGAGACTGAACGAAAATTAAAAATAGACGGTTAACTTCCATATAAAGCGAACAAAGTGTACCACCTATGGACATCACATATGTATGTATTATCCTTCGAGGTACTATAAAAAAAATTAAAATTAAATTTATCTAGGGCGGCGGTCCCTCGTACAGAGCAAAAACTGTGAGAGACTAAACGAAATTTGACTTAGAAGGTTAATTTACGTATAAAACGAAAAAAGTGTACCATCTGTTGTCATCACATATGTATGTATTATCCTTGAGGGTACTATAAAAAAAATTAAAATTAAATTTATCTAGGGCGGTGTGCTCCGGTGCAGAGTAAAAACTTTGAGAGACTGAGTTGGAAATTGACTTAGACGGTTAATTTACATATAAAACGAACAAAGTGTACCACCTATGGACATCACATATGTATGTATTATCATCTGAGGTATACGAAAAAAAATAAAAATGAAATGCATCTAGGACAGAGGGCCCTCGTACAGTCCAAAAACTGCAGGGGCCCGAACGAAAATTGATTTAGAAGCTAAATTTACATATAAAACGAACAAAGTGTACCACCTATGGACATCACATATGTATGTATTATCATCGGAGGTACTATAAAAAAAATTTAAATTAAATTTATCTAGGGCGGAGAGCCCTCGTACAGTGCAAACACTGCAAGGGACCGAACGAAAATTGACATAAAAGATTAATTTACATATAAAACGAAAAAAGTGTACCACCTATGGACATCACATATGTATGCATTATCATACAAGGTACTATAAAAAAATTTTATTTGAATTTATCTAGGGCAGAGGGCCCTCGTAAAGAGCAAAAACTGCAAAGGACCGAACGATAATTGACTTAGACAGTTAATTTACATATAAAACGAAAAAAATGTACCATGTTTTGACATCACATATGTATGTATTATCATTGGAGCTACTATAGAAAAAATGAAAATTAAATTTATCTAGGGTGGAGGGTCCTCGTACAGAGCAAAAAGTGTGAGAGACTGAACGAAAATTGACATAGACAGTTAATTTACATATAAAATGAACAAAGTGTACCACCTAAGGACATCACATATGTATGTATTATCATTGGAGGTACAATAAAAAAAAATAAAAATTAAATGTATCTAGGGCCGAGGGCCCTCGTGCAGTGCAAAAACTCCAAGGCAGCAAACGAAAATTGACTTAGAAAGTTAATTTACATATGAATCGAAAAAAATGTACCATCTATGAACATCACATATGTATGTATTATCATTGGAGGTACAATAAAAAAAAATAAAAATTAAATGTATCTAGGACGGAGGGCCCTCGTACAGAGCAAAAACTGTGAGAGACTGAACGAAAATTGACTTAAACGGTTAATTTACATATAAAACGAAAAAAATGTATCATGTATTGAAATCACATATGTATGTATTATCATTAGAGGTACTATAAAAAAAATTAAAATTGAATTTATCTAGCGCCTAGGGCCCTCGAACAGAGCAAAAACTGTGAGAGACTGGGTGAAAATTGATTTAGACATTTAATTTACATATGAAACGAAAAAAATGTACCATCTATGAACATCACATATGTATGTATTATCATTGGAGGTACTATAGAAAAAATGAAAATTAAATTTATCTAGGGTGGAGGGTCCTCGTACAGAGCAAAAAGTGTGAGAGACTGAACGAAAATTGACATAGACAGTTAATTTACATATAAAATGAACAAAGTGTACCACCTAAGGACATCACATATGTATGTATTATCATAGGAGGTACTATAAAAAAAATTAAAATTAAATTTATCTAGGGTGGAGTGTCCTCGTACAGAGCAAAAAGTGTGAGAGACTGAACGAAAATTGACCTAGAAGGTAAATTAACATATAAAACGAAAAATTCTACCACCCATGGACATCACATATTTATGTATTATCCTTGAGGGTACTATAAAAAAAATTAAAATTGAATTTATCCAGGGCGACGTGCCCTCGTGCAAAGCAAGAACTTTGAGAGACTGAACGAAAATTGACCTAGACGGTTAAATTACATATAAAACGAACAAAGTGTACCACCTATGGACATCACATATGCATGTATTATCCTTAGAGGTACTATAAAAAAAATTAAAATCAAATTAATCTAATGCGGAGGGCTCTCGTACAGAGCAAAAACTGTGAGAGATTGTACGAAAATTGACTTAGACAGTTAATTTACATATGAAACGAACAAAGTGTACCACCCATGGACATCACATATGTATGTATTATCCTTGAGGGTAATATAAAAAAAATTAAAATTGAATTTATCTAGGGCGGCGTGCCCTCGTACAGAGGAAAAACTGCAAAGGACCGAAAGAAAATTGACTTAGAAGGTTGATTTACATATAAAACGAAAAAAATGTACCACCCATGGACATCACATATGTATGTATTATCATTGGAGGTACAATAAAAAAAATAAAAATTAAATGTATCTAGGACGGAGGGCCCTCGTACAGAGCAAAAAATGTGAGAGACTGAACGAAAATTGATTTAGACAGTTAATTTACATATGAAACGAATAAAATGTACCATCTATGGACATCACATATGTATGTATTATCATTGGAGGTACAATAAAAAAAATAAAAATTAAATGTATCTAGGACGGAGGGCCCTCGTACAGTTTAAAAACTCCAAGGCAGCAATCGAAAATTGACATAGAAAGTTAATTTACATATGAATCGAAAAAAATGTACCATGTTTTGACATCATATATGTATGTATTATCATTGGAGGTACAATAAAAAAAAATAAAAATTAAATGTATATAGGACGGAGGGCCCTCGTACAGAGCAAAAACTGTGAGAGACTGAACGAAAATTGACTTAAACGGTTAATTTACATATAAAACGGAAAAAATGTGTCATGTTTTGACATCATATATGTATGTATTATCATTGGAGGTACAATAAAAAAAATAAAAATTAAATGTATCTAGGACGGAGGGCCCTCGAACAGAGCAAAAACTGTGAGAGACTGGGTGAAAATTGATTTAGACATTTAATTTACATATGAAACGAAAAAAATGTACCATCTATGAACATCACATATGTATGTATTATCATTGGAGCTACTATAGAAAAAATGAAAATTAAATTTATCTAGGGTGGAGGGTCCTCGTACAGAGCAAAAAGTGTGAGAGACTGAACGAAAATTGACATAGACAGTTAATTTACATATAAAATGAACAAAGTGTACCACCTAAGGACATCACATATGTATGTATTATCATTGGAGGTACTATAAAAAAAATTAAAATTAAATTTATCTACGGCGGCGGGCCCTCGTACAGAGCAAAAACTGTGAGAGACTAAACGAAAATTGACTTAGACGGTTAAATTACATATAAAACGAACAAAGCGTACCACCTATGGACATCACAAATGTATGTATTATCCTTGGAGGTACTATAAAAAAAATTGAAATTGAATTTATCTAGGGCGGAGGGTCCTCGCACAGAGGAAAACAGTGAGAGACTGAACGAAAATTGACTTAGACGGTTAAATTACATATAAAACGAACAAAGCGTACCACCTATGGACATCACAAATGTATGTATTATCCTTGAGGGTAATATAAAAAAAATTAAAATTGAATTTATCGAGGGCGGCGTGCCCTCGTACAGAGCAAAAACTGTGAGAGACTGGGTGAAAATTGATTTAGACATTTAATTTACATATGAAACGAAAAAAATGTACCATCTATGAACATCACATATGTATGTATTATCATTGGAGCTACTATAGAAAAAATGAAAATTAAATTTATCTAGGGTGGAGGGTCCTCGTACAGAGCAAAAAGTGTGAGAGACTGAACGAAAATTGACATAGACAGTTAATTTACATATAAAATGAACAAAGTGTACCACCTAAGGACATCACATATGTATGTATTATCATTGGAGGTACAATAAAAAAAATAAAAATTAAATGTATCTAGGACGGAGGGCCCTCGTACAGTTTAAAAACTCCAAGGCAGCAATCGAAAATTGACATAGAAAGTTAATTTACATATGAATCGAAAAAATGTACTATGTTTTGACATCATATATGTATGTATTATCATTAGAGGTACTATAAAAAAAATTAAAATTGAATTTATCAAGCGCGTAGGGCCCTCGCACAGAGCAAAAACTGTGAGAGACTTAATGAAAATTGATTTAGACAGTTAATTTACATATAAAACGAACAAAGCGTACCACCTATGGACATCACATATGTATGTATTATCATTGGAGGTACAAAAAAAAAATAAAAATTAAATGTATCTAGGACGGAGGGCCCTCGTACAGAGCAAAAACTGTGACAGACTGAGCGAAAATTAAAAATAGACGGTTAAATTCCATATAAAACGAACAAAGCGTACCACCTATGGACATCACAAATGTATGTATTATCCTTGGAGGTACTATAAAAAAAATTGAAATTGAATTTATCTAGGGCGGCGGTCCCTCGTACAGAGCAAAAACTGTGAGAGACTAAACGAAAATTGACCTAGAAGGTAAATTTACATATAAAACGAAAAAGTCTACCACCCGTGGACATCACATATCTATGTATTATCCTTGAGTGTACTATAAAAAAATTAAAATTAAATTTATCTAGGGCGGTGTGCTCCGGTGCAGAGTAAAAACTTTGAGAGACTGAGTTGGAAATTGACTTAGACGGTTAATTTACATATAAAACGAACAAAGTGTACCACCTATGGACATCACATATGTATGTATTATCATCTGAGGTATACGAAAAAAAATAAAAATGAAATGCATCTAGGACAGAGGGCCCTCGTACAGGGGAAAAACTGCAGGGGCCGAACGAAAAATGACTTAGAAGGTTAAATTACATATAAAACGAACAAAGTGTACCACCTATGGACATCACATATGTATGTATTATCATCGGAGGTACTATAAAAAAAATTTAAATTAAATTTATCTAGGGCGGAGAGCCCTCGTACAGTGCAAACACTGCAAGGGACCGAACGAAAATTGACATAAAAGATTAATTTACATATAAAACGAAAAAAGTGTACCACCTATGGACATCACATATGTATGCATTATCATAGAAGGTACTATAAAAAAATTTTATTTGAATTTATCTAGGGCAGAGGGCCCTCGTAAAGAGCAAAAACTGCAAGGGACCGAACGATAATTGACTTAGACAGTTAATTTACATATAAAACGAAAAAAATGTATCATGTATTGACATCACATATGTATGTATTATCATTGGAGGTACTATAGAAAAAATGAAAATTAAATTTATCTAGGGTGGAGGGTCCTCGTACAGAGCAAAAAGTGTGAGAGACTGAACGAAAATTGACATAGACAGTTAATTTACATATAAAATGAACAAAGTGTACCACCTAAGGACATCACATATGTATGTATTATCATAGGAGGTACTATAAAAAAAATTAAAATTAAATTTATCTAGGGCGGCGGGCCCTCGTACAGAGCAAAAACTGTGAGAGACTGAACGAAAATTGACTTAGACGGTTAATTTACATATTAAAAGAACAAAGTGTACCACCTATGGACATCACATTGAAACATTTCGACCTTTACGATCTTTAATTTATCAATTTTTAAAAATTTATCAAGTTATTTTTGCCCGATTTGGTCAAAAGTTTCGCTTTTAGATTCTGATTTTAAATTTCAAATCTGCAATTTCTAATTATATCAATTTCCTGAATTTTGGAAAGGCAACTTTGCCCTATTTTAGACCAGAATTGTCCTTTCAAAATCTACGTGTTGGTCACACGAAGGGTGAAAATTTCGCGAGCTTTTATTCTTTATTTTAAGAGTGAGAACAGAAAAGAAACTCACGATTTTCAGTTTTTCCGAATGAGCAAAATAGAACGGAGGAATCGTCGGATATATTGCGCGTGATATTTGATTTTTGAGAATCTAAAAACAATAAAAAAAAACTTCAATTAGCAAGCACCAAGATTTCGCGCAGTTGCGCCTTTAAATACACGGTTTAATTTTTGGGTTTTCCCTACATCTGAAAATAACGTTGTTTGACTTTTTGGATCATGGAATAGCTTGCTCTGCCAGATAAATTACCCCGAGAATACCTCTGTTATTTGATTTCGCGCCCTACCGTTTATTTAAAAATTTAGTTAGTTAAGAAAGCATCAGTAAAGTCGGTTCCAAATTTTGGAAATTATGAGCATAAGCTCCCGACGAGGTCATCATTTGCCTTTTCCCTCCCACAAGAATAAACCACAATTATACTGGACCTTGGTTGACCCAATTGGAATTTATTTAGGGAAGTGTAGGGAAGCACCGTGGCAGCGAAGTGCCCTCAGGGCTCCGACACTGCTCGGCAGAAAGAAAAGTTGTAAGGATGGGAGCTTTCTCCGAGTCTCACTTTTTGTGAGTGCACGGATACTTGCCTCCCGGGTTGACCATAATCCAGTAGTGTCTGCTCGAGCTTATTGCTCGCTATTTTTAATCCATAAAAGAAGACCCACCTGAATTTGAGAAAAATCCAGTCTACGATAACTTTTTTTATTTAAAAAAAAAGTGATCCAAAAAATCCCTAGCAAATAAGGGAGGACCAGGAACAATGGACGATCTGGTTCTCAAAGTAGTTCACCTGATAGTGAGATGCAAGTGAACATACTCGAGCCCGAGATCTTGAGACAATTTGCTAAACGCCCCGGTGTCGAGACGTGCTCTCACCTTTCTGGGCAGCGCGCCTGTAATAAAATTTGTGGATCAGCAACCGTGCACGTTACCTCGGTTTTCCACCTCTCTATTAATTTCCCCCCTTAATTAGTATGCGCGCGCCTCAATTAGCGACCGCGATCGAGTCCAATTAAATCAATAAATCAAGAGTTTTATGCGCGATGTTTTCCCCCTTTTTACGACCGTTTTCGGGTTGAAAATCAGAATCAGGAAAAAGCTGATATTCTCTTGATTATGACGATGTTTTTCAAATTTCGAAAAGTCGCATATTTCGTCCCGTGGAAGCATTCAAAAATTGATCTGCACTCAAAAGCGAAAACGCACCGCGTGACGATGACGAGAAAGCCTTTCTCCCATTTCACCTCCCGCTGGCGTGTGCTACTTGCGTGGGCGAGGGTTCCTATTGGACAGCGGTGTGGGCAGGCTTGAACGTCGTGTAACGCTTTTTATAATAAAAAGGAGATTTCAATAAATCAACTTCTATTTATCATTGTTAACTGACCCATTTTCATAAATACAGTTATTCGTAATGTTGAATACTAATGGATTTTACGGCACAATGATAATTATCTTTACTTATAATATCAAAAATCTATAATACTTGCAATGTGGCAATGATTATAATTATTTATTTAAAATGAAATAACAATTGTATTTGTTTATTCACAATATAATAATAACTGTATTCACTTATAACCATACAGTTAGGTTCATTTATTTATACATTACATTTGTTCATTTGGTTATTTTATTTAATCATTAATTAAAACTCCCATACGTGTAAATAAATAAATGATCCTGTTATAAATAATAAAAAAGAATATAAAAAAAAGTAACAGTGTGGGACGCCCGCCTATCCAGCGGAACATGCCACACGCTGCTTGATCTGAGTGAGTGGTCGGGTGGCAGCAACCACAGGTTAGTGTGGCGCTCGCTCAGAGCACGAACGAAAATGTCCGTGAAAAGCAGGCTGCCTCGTTCACGCCGCGTTCACTTCCGGTTTGGAGGCAAATCATTAATTGCTGCTCAAATACTGGATCATACCTCGCAATTCTTTTGTGCGAGTCTCGTGGGAATCTACTTGTTCTGGAAGTAATCCTAATTTTGTGGATTTCTTCATCTTTTCGTCGCAAAAAGGCGGATACCGAAGGCTGGGCCGTCTCAACATATGTATGTATTATCAACGGAGGTATATTAAAAAAAATAAAAATTAAATGTATCTAGGACAGAGGGCCCTCGTACAGTGCAAAAACTGAAGGGACCGAAGGAAAATTGATTTAGAAGGTAAATTTACATATAAAACGAATAAAGTGTACCACCCGTGGACATCACATATGTATGTATTATCATCGGAGGTATATTAAAAAAAATAAAAATTAAATGTATCTAGGACAGAGGGCCCTCGTACAGAGAAAAAACTGCAGGTGCCGAACGAAAATTGATTTAGAAGGTAAATTTACATAAAAAACGAAAAAAGTGTACCACCTATGGACTTTATGTATATATGTATTATCATTAGAGGTACTATAAAAAAAATTAAAATTAAATTTATCTAGGGCGGAGGGCCCCCGTACAGAGCAAAAACTGCAAGGGACCGAACGAAAATTGACTTAGACAGTTAATTTACATATAAAACGAAAAAAATGTACCACCTATGGATATCACATATGTATGCATTATCATTTGAGGCACTATTAAAAAAATTAAAATAATATTTATCTAGGGCGGAGGGCCCCCGTACAGAGCAAAAACTGCAAGGGACCGAACGAAAATTGACTTAGACAGTTAATTTACATATAAAACGAACAAAGTGTACCACCTATGGACATCACATATGTATGTATTATCATCGGAGGTATATTAAAAAAAATAAAAATTAAATGTATCTAGGACAGAGGGCCCTCGTACAGAGAAAAAACTGCAGGTGCCGAACGAAAATTGATTTAGAAGGTAAATTTACATAAAAAACGAAAAAAGTGTACCACCTATGGACTTTATGTATATATGTATTATCATCGGAGGTACTATAAAAAAAATTAAAATTAAATTTATCTAGGGCGGAGGGCCCCCGTACAGAGCAAAAACTGCAAGGCAGCGAACGAAAATTTACTTAGACAGTTAATTTACAAATAAAACGAAAAAAGTGTACCACCTATGGACATCACATATGTATGCATTATCATTTGAGGCACTATTAAAAAAATTAAAATAATATTTATCTAGGGCGGAGGGCCCCCGTACAGAGCAAAAACTGCAAGGGACCGAACGAAAATTGACTTAGACAGTTAATTTACATATAAAATGAACAAAGTGTACCACCTAAGGACATCACATATGTATGTATTATCATAGGAGGTATATTAAAAAAAATAAAAATTAAATGTATCTAGGACAGAGGGCCCTCGTACAGAGAAAAAACTGCAGGTGCCGAACGAAAATTGAGTTAGAAGGTAAATTTACATAAAAAACGAAAAAAGTGTACCACCTATGGACTTTACGTATGTATGTATTATCATCGGAGGTACTATAAAAAAAATTTAAATTAAATTTATCTAGGGCGGAGAGCCCTCGTACAGTGAAAAAACTGCAAGGCAGCGAACGAAAATTGACTTAGACAGTTAATTTACAAATAAAACGAAAAAAGTGTAACACCTATGGACATAACATATGTATGCATTATCATTTGAGGCACTATTAAAAAAATTAAAATAATATTTATCTAGGGCGGAGGGCCCTCGTACAGAGCAAAAACTGCAAGGGACCGAACGAAAATTGACTTAGACAGTTAATTTACATATAAAACGAAAAAAATGTACCATCTATTGACATCACATATGTATGTATAATCATTAGAGCTACTATAAAAAAAATAAAAATTTCATGTATCTAGGACAGAGGGCCCTCGTACAGTGCAAAAACTGTGAGAGACTAAACGAAAATTGACTTAGACGGTAAATTTACATATAAAACGAACAAAGTGTACCACCTATGGACATCACATATGTATGTATTATCATTAGAGCTACTATAAAAAAAATTGAAATTAAATTTATCTAGGGCGGCGGGCCCTCGTACAGAGCAAAAACTGTGAGAGACTAAACGAAAATTGACCTAGAAGGTAAATTTACATATAAAACGACAAAGTCTACCACCCGTGGACATCACATATCGATGTATTATCCTTGAGGGTACTATAAAAAAAGTTAAAATTAAATTTATCTGGGGCGGCGTGCCCTCGTACAGAGTAAAAACTTTGAGAGACTGAACGAAAATTGACATAGACGGTTGATTTACATATAAAAACGAACAAAGTGTACCACCTATGGACTTCTCATATGTATGTATTATCATCGGAGGTACTATAAAAAAAATAAAAATTTCATGTATCTAGGACAGAGGGCCCTCGTACAGTGCAAAAACTGTGAGAGACTAAACGAAAATTGACCTAGAAGGTAAATTTACATATAAAACGAAAAAGTCTACCACCCGTGGACATCACATATCTATGTATTATCCTTGAGGGTACTATAAAAAAAGTTAAAATTAAATTTATCTAGGGCGGTGTGCCCTCGTGCAGAGTAAAAACTTTGAGAGACTGAACGAAAATTGACTTAGAAGGTTAAATTACATATAAAACGAACAAAGTGTACCACCTATGGACATCACACATGTATGTATTATCCTTAGAGGAACTATAAAAAAAATTGAACTAAAATTTATCTAGGGCGGCGGCCCCTCGTACAGAGCAAAAACTGTGAGAGACTGAACGAAAATTGACTTATACGGTTAAATTACATATAAAACGAACAAAGTGTACCACCTATGGACATCACATATGTATGAATTATCATTGCAGGTACTATAAAAAAAATAAAAATTAAATTTATCTTTGGCGGAGGGTCCTTGCATAGAGCAAAAACTTTGAGAGACTGAACGAAAATTGACTTAGACGTTTAATTTACATATAAAAAGAACAAAGTGTACCACCTATGGACATCACATATGTATGTATTATCCTTGAGGGTACTATAAAAAAAGTTAAAATTAAATTTATCTGGGGCGGCGTGCCCTCGTACAGAGTAAAAACTTTGAGAGACTGAACGAAAATTGACATAGACGGTTGATTTACATATAAAAACGAACAAAGTGTACCACCTATGGACTTTACATATGTATGTATTATCCATAGAGGTTATATAAATAAAATTGAAATTAAATTACCTAGGGCGGCGGGCCCTCGTAAAGAGCAAAAACTGTGAGAGACTAAACGAAAATTGACTTAGAAGGTTAAATTACATATAAAACGAACAAAGTGTACCACCTATGGACATCACATATGTATGTATTATCCTTGGAGGTACTATAAAAAAAAGAAATATTAAATTTATCTTGGGCGGAGGGTCCTTGCACAGAGCAAAAACTGTGAGAGACTGAACGAAAATTGACATAGACGGTTGATTTACATATACAACGAACAAAGTGTACCACCTATGGACATCACATATGTATGCATTATCATCGCAGGTACTAAAAAAAAATTTTAATTGAATTTATCTAGGGCGGAGAGCCCTCGTACAGAGCCAAATCTGCAAGGGACCTAACGAAATTTGACTTAGAAGGTTAATTTACATATAAAACGAAAAAATGTACCATCTATTGACATCACATATGTATGTATAATCCTAAAAGGTACTATAAAAAAAATTGAAATAATATTTATCTAGGGCGGAGGTTCCCCGTACAGAGCAAAAACTGCAAGGGACCGAACGAAAATTGACTTAGACAGTTAAATTACATATAAAACGAACAAAGTGTACCACCTATGGACATCACATATGTATGTATTATCATTAGAGCTACTATAAAAAAAATTGAAATTAAATTTATCTAGGGCTGCGGGCCCTCGTACAGAGTAAAAACTGTGAGAGACTGAACGAAAATTGACTTAGACGGTTAAATTACATATAAAACCAACAAAGTGTACCACCTATGGACATCACAAATGTATGTATTATCCTTGGAGGTACTATAAAAAAAATTAAAATTGAATTTATCCAGCGCGTAGGTCCCTCCAACAGAGCAAAAACTGTGAGAGACTTAATGAAAATTGATTTAGACAGTTAAATTACATATAAAACGAACAAAGCGTACCATGTATGGACATCAAAAATGTATGTATTATCCTTGGAGGTACTACAAAAAAAATAAAAATTAAATTTATTTTGGGAGGAGGGTCCTTGCACAGAGCAAAAACTGTGAGAGACTGAACGAAAATTGAACTAGAAGTTAAATTTACATATAAAACGAAAAAGTGTACCACCTATGGACATCACATATGTATGTATTATCATTAGAGCTACTATACAAAAACTCAAAATAAAATTTATCTAGGGCGGCGGGCCCTCGTACAGAGTAAAAACTGTGAGAGACTGAACGAAAATTGACTTAGAAAGTAAATTTACATATAAAACGAAAAAGTCTACCACCCGTGGAAATCACATATCTATGTATTCTCCCTGAGGGTACTATAAAAAAAGTTAAAATTAAATTTATCTAGGGCGGTGTGCCCTCGTACAGAGTAAAAACTTTGAGAGACTGAACGAAAATTGACTCAGACGGTTAATTTACATATGAAACGAACAAAGTGTACCACCTATGGATATCACATGTGTATATATTATCATCGGAGGTATATTAAAAAAAATAAAAATTAAATTTATCTAGGGCGGAGAGACCTCGTACAGAGCAAAAACTGCAAGGGACCTAACGTAATTTGACTTAGAAAGTTAATTTACATATAAAACGAAAAAAGTGTACCACCTATGGACATCACATATGTATGCATTATCATTTGAGGCACTATAAAAATAATTAAAATTATATTTATCTAGGGCAGAGGGCCCTCGTACAGAGCAAAAACTGCAAGGGACCGAACGAAAATTGACTTAGACAGTTAATTCACATATAAAACAAAAAAATGTACCATCTATTGACATCACATATGTATGTATAATCCTAAGAGGTACTATAAAAAAAATTGAAATTAAATTTATCTATGGCGGCGCGCCCTCGTTCAGAGTAAAAACTGTGAGAGACTGAACGAAAATTGACTTAGACGGTTAAATTACATATAAAACGAACAAAGTGTACCACCTATGGACATCACATATGTATGAATTATCATTAGAGCTACTATAAAAAAAATTGAAATTAAATTTATCTAGGGCTGCGGGCCCTCGTACAGAGTAAAAACTGTGAGAGACTGAACGAAAATTGACTTAGACGGTTAAATTACATATAAAACGAACAAAGTGTACCACCTATGGACATCACATATGTATGTGTTATCATCGGAGGTATATTAAAAAAAAAATTAAATGTATCTAGGACAGAGGGCCCTCGTACAGTGCAAAGACTGAAGGGACCGAAGGAAAATTGATTTAGAAGGTAAATTTACATATACAACGAAAAAAGTGTACCACCTATGGACTTTATGTATGTATGTATTATCATCGGTGGAATATAAAAAAAAATTAAAATTAAATTTATCTAGGGCGGAGAGCCGTTGTACAGAGCCACATCTGCAAGGGACCTAACGTAATTTGACTTAGAAAGTTAATTTACATATAAAACGAAAAAAGTGTACCACCTATGGACATCACATATGTATGCATTATCATTTGAGGCACTATAAAAATAATTAAAATTATATTTATCTAGGGCAGAGGGCCCTCGTACAGAGCAAAAACTGCAAGGGACCGAACGAAAATTGACTTAGACAGTTAATTCACATATAAAACAAAAAAATGTACCATCTATTGACATCACATATGTATGTATAATCCTAAGAGGTACTATAAAAAAAATGGAAATTAAATTTATCTATGGCGGCGCGCCCTCGTTCAGAGTAAAAACTGTGAGAGACTGAACGAAAATTGACTTAGACGGTTAAATTACATATAAAACGAACAAAGTGTACCACCTATGGACATCACATGTGTATGTATTATCATCGGAGGTATATTAAAAAAAATAAAAATTAAATGTATCTAGGACAGAGGGCCCTCGTACAGAGAAAAAACTGCAGGTGCCGAACGAAAATTGATTTAGAAGGTAAATTTACATAAAAAACGAAAAAAGTGTACCACCTATGGACTTTATGTATATATGTATTATCATCGGTGGAATATTAAAAAAAATAAAAATTAAATTTATCTAGGGCGGAGAGCCGTTGTACAGAGCCACATCTGCAAGGGACCTATCGAAATTTGACTTAGAAAGTTAATTTACATATGAATCGAAAAAAGTGTACCACCTATGGACATCACATATGTATGCATTATCATTTGAGGCACTATAAAAATAATTAAAATTATATTTATCTAGGGTAGAGGGCCCTCGTACAGAGCAAAAACTGCAAGGGACCGAACGAAAATTGACTTAGAGAGTTAATTTACATATAAAACGAAAAAATGTACCATCTATTGACATCACATATGTATGTATAATCCTAAGAGGTACTATAAAAAAAATGGAAATTAAATTTATCTATGGCGGCGCGCCCTCGTTCAGAGTAAAAACTGTGAGAGACTGAACGAAAATTGACTTAGACGGTTAAATTACATATAAAACGAACAAAGTGTACCACCTATGGACATCACATATGTATGAATTATCATTAGAGCTACTATAAAAAAAATTGAAATTAAATTTATCTAGGGCTGCGGGCCCTCGTACAGAGTAAAAACTGTGAGAGACTGAACGAAAAGTCACTTAGACGGTTAAATTACATAAAAAACGAAAAAAGTGTACCACCTATGGACTTTATGTATGTATGTATTATCATCGGTGGTATATTAAAAAAAATAAAACTTAAATTTATCTAGGGCGGAGAGCCGTCCTACAGAGCCAAATCTGCAAGGGACCTAACGAAATTTGACTTAGTAAGTTAAATTACATATAAAACGAAAAAAGTGTACCACCTATGGACATCACATATGTATGCATTATCATTTGAGGCACTATAAAAATAATTAAAATTATATTTATCTACACAGCAAAAACTGCAAGGGACCGAACGAAAATTGACTTAGACAGTTAATTTACATATAAAACGAAAAAAGTGTACCACCTATGGACATCACATATGTATGTATTATCCTTCGAGGTACTATAAAAAAAATTGAAATTGAATTTATCTAGGGCGGCGGGACCTCGTACAGAGTAAAAATTGCAAGGGACCTAACGAAAATTGACTTAGAAAGTTAATTTACATATAAAACGAAAAAAGTGTACCATCTATTGACATCACATATGTATGTATAATCCTAAGAGGTACTATAAAAAAAATGGAAATTAAATTTATCTATGGCGGCGCGCCCTCGTTCAGAGTAAAAACTGTGAGAGACTGAACGAAAATTGACTTAGACGGTTAAATTACATATAAAACGAACAAAGTGTACCACCTATGGACATCACATATGTATGTATTATCATTAGAGCTACTATAAAAAAATTGAAATTAAATTTATCTATGGCGGCGGGCCCTCGTACAGTGCAAAAACTGCAAGGGGTCGAACGAAAATTGACTTAGACAGTTAATTTACATATAAAACGAAAAAAATGTACCATCTATTGACATCACATATGTATGTATAATCCTTAGAGGTACTATAAAAAAAATTGAAATTAAATTTATCTAGGGCGGCGGGCCCTCGTACAGAGCAAAAACTGTGAGAGACTAAACGAAAATTGACTTAGACGGTTAAATTACATATAAAACGAACAAAGCGTACCACCTATGGACATCACATATGTATGAATTATCATTAGAGCTACTATAAAAAAAATTGAAATTAAATTTATCTAGGGCTGCGGGCCCTCGTACAGAGTAAAAACTGTGAGAGACTGAACGAAAATTGACTTATACGGTTAAATTACATATAAAACGAACAAAGTGTACCACCTATGGACATCACATATGTATGTATTATCCTTCGAGGTACTATAAAAAAAATTGAAATTGAATTTATCTAGGGCGGCGGGACCTCGTACAGAGAAAAAACTGTGAGAGACTAAACGAAAATTGACTTAGACGGTTAAATTACATATAAAACGAACAAAGCGTACCACCCATGGACATCACATATGTATGTATTATCATCAGAGCTACTATAAAAAAATTGAAATTAAATTTATCTATGGCGGCGGGCCCTCGTACAGTGCAAAAACTGCAAGGGGTCGAACGAAAATTGACTTAGACAGTTAATTTACATATAAAACGAAAAAAATGTACCATCTATTGACATCACATATGTATGTATAATCCTTGGAGGTACTATAAAAAAAATTGAAATTAAATTTATCTAGGGCGGAGGGCCCTCGTACAGAGAAAAAACTGTGAGAGACTAAACGAAAATTGACTTAGACGGTTAAATTACATATAAAACGAACAAAGCGTACCACCTATGGACATCACAAATGTATGTATTATCCTTGGAGGTACTATACAAAAAATTGAAATAAAATTTATCTAGGGCGGCGGGCCCTCGTACAGAGTAAAAACTGCAAGGGACCGAACGAAAATTGACTTAGACAGTTAATTTACATATAAAACGAAAAAAATGTACCATCTATTGACATCACATATGTATGTATAATCCTAAGAGGTACTATAAAAAAAATGGAAATTAAATTTATCTATGGCGGCGCGCCCTCGTTCAGAGTAAAAACTGTGAGAGACTGAACGAAAATTGACTTAGACGGTTAAATTACATATAAAACGAACAAAGTGTACCACCTATGGACATCACATATGTATGAATTATCATTAGAGCTACTATAAAAAAAATTGAAATTAAATTTATCTAGGGCTGCGGGCCCTCGTACAGAGTAAAAACTGTGAGAGACTGAACGAAAATTGACTTAGACTGTTAATTTACATATGAAAAGGAAAAGATGTAGCATCTATGGACATCACATATGTATGTATTATCATTAGAGCTACTATAAGAAAAATTGAAATTAAATTTATCTTGGGCGGAGGGTCCTTGCACAGAGCAAAAAATGTGAGAGACTGAACGAAAATTGAACTAGAAGTTAAATTTACATATAAAACGAAAAAGTGTACCACCTATGGACATCACATATGTATGTATTATCCTAAGAGGTACTATAAAAAAAATTGAAATTAAATTTATCTAGGGCGGCGGGTCCTCGTACAGAGCAAAAACTGTGAGAGACTAAACGAAAATTGACTTAGACGGTTAAATTACATATAAAAC
Organism: Diplolepis rosae; assembly: GCA_030998225.1. NCBI lineage: Eukaryota > Metazoa > Arthropoda > Insecta > Hymenoptera > Diplolepididae > Diplolepis > Diplolepis rosae. The sequence goes on along the minus strand of JAPYXD010000728.1, from coordinate 2,718,518 downwards.
GAACAAAGCGTACCATGTATGGACATCAAAAATGTATGTATTATCCTTGGAGGTACTATAAAAAAAAGAAATATTAAATTTATCTTGGGCGGAGGGTCCTTGCACAGAGCAAAAACTGTGAGAGACTGAACGAAAATTGACTTATACGGTTAAATTACATATAAAACGAACAAAGTGTACCACCTATGGACATCACATATGTATGTATAATCCTAAGAGGTACTATAAAAAAAATGGAAATTAAATTTATCTATGGCGGCGCGCCCTCGTTCAGAGTAAAAACTGTGAGAGACTGAACGAAAATTGACTTAGACGGTTAAATTACATATAAAACGAACAAAGTGTACCACCTATGGACATCACATATGTATGTATTATCCTTGAGGGTAATATAAAAAAAATTAAAATTGATTTTATCTAGGGCGGTGTGCCCTCGTACAGAGTAAGAACTTTGAGAGACTGAGCGAAAATTGACTTAGAAGATTAATTTACATATGAAACGAACAAAGTGTACCACCTATGGACATCACATATGTATGTATTATCATTAGAGCTACTATAAAAAAATTGAAATTAAATTTATCTAGGGCGGCGGGCCCTCGTACAGAGTCAAAACTGTGAGAGACTGAACGAAAATTGACTTAGAAAGTAAATTTACATATAAAACGAAAAAGTCTACCACCCGTGGAAATCACATATCTATGTATTCTCCCTGAGGGTACTATAAAAAAAGTTAAAATTAAATTTATCTAGGGCGGTGTGCCCTCGTACAGAGTAAAAACTGTGAGAGACTGAACGAAAATTGACTTAGAAGGTTAAATTACATATAAAACGAACAAAGTGTACCACCTATGGACATCACATATGTATGCATTATCATTTGAGGCACTATAAAAATAATTAAAATTATATTTATCTAGGGCAGAGGGCCCTCGTACAGAGCAAAAACTGCAAGGGACCGAACGAAAATTGACTTAGACAGTTAATTCACACATAAAACAAAAAAATGTACCATCTATTGACATCACATATGTATGTATAATCCTAAGAGGTACTATAAAAAAAATTGAAATTAAATTTATCTAGGGCGGCGCGCCCTCGTTCAGAGTAAAAACTGTGAGAGACTGAACGAAAATTGACTTAGACGGTTAAATTACATATAAAACGAACAAAGTGTACCACCTATGGACATCACATATGTATGTATTATCCTTCGAGGTACTATAAAAAAAATTGAAATAAAATTTATCTAGGGCGGCGGGCCCTCGTACAGAGTAAAAACTGTGAGAGACTGAACGAAAATTGACTTAGACGGTTAAATTACATATAAAACGAACAAAGTGTACCACCTATGGACATCACAAATGTATGTATTATCCTTGGAGGTACAATAAAAAAAAATAAAATTAAATTTATCTTGGGAGGAGGGTCCTTGCACAGAGCAAAAACTGTGAGAGACTGAACGAAAATTGAACTAGAAGTTAAATTTACATATAAAACGAAAAAGTGTACCACCTATGGACATCACATATGTATGTATTATCATTAGAGCTACTATACAAAAACTCAAAATAAAATTTATCTAGGGCGGCGGGCCCTCGTACAGAGTAAAAACTGTGAGAGACTGAACGAAAATTGACTTAGAAAGTAAATTTACATATAAAACGAAAAAGTCTACCACCCGTGGAAATCACATATCTATGTATTCTCCCTGAGGGTACTATAAAAAAAGTTAAAATTAAATTTATCTAGGGCGGTGTGCCCTCGTACAGAGTAAAAACTTTGAGAGACTGAACGAAAATTGACTTAGACGGTTAATTGACATATGAAACGATCAAAGTGTACCACCTATGGACATCACATATGTATGTATTATCATCGGAGGTATATTAAAAAAAATAAAAATTAAATGTATCTAGGACAGAGGGCCCTCGTACAAAGAAAAAACTACAGGTGCCGAACGAAAATTGATTTAGAAGGTAAATTTACATAAAAAACGAAAAAAGTGTACCACCTATGGACTTTACGAATGTATGTATTATCATCGGAGGTACTATAAAAAAAATTTAAATTAAATTTATCTAGGGCGGAGAGCCCTCGTACAGAGCCAAATCTGCAAGGGACCTAACGTAATTTGACTTAGAAAGTTAATTTACATATAAAACGAAAAAAGTGTACCACCTATGGACATCACATATGTATGCATTATCATTTGAGGCACTATAAAAATAATTAAAATTATATTTATCTAGGGCAGAGGGCCCTCGTACAGAGCAAAAACTGCAAGGGACCGAACGAAAATTGACTTAGAGAGTTAATTTACATATAAAACGAAAAAATGTACCATCTATTGACATCACATATGTATGTATAATCCTAAGAGGTACTATAAAAAAAATGGAAATTAAATTTATCTATGGCGGCGCGCCCTCGTTCAGAGTAAAAACTGTGAGAGACTGAACGAAAATTGACTTAGACGGTTAAATTACATATAAAACGAACAAAGTGTACCACCTATGGACATCACATATGTATGAATTATCATTAGAGCTACTATAAAAAAAATTGAAATTAAATTTATCTAGGGCTGCGGGCCCTCGTTACAGAGTAAAAACTGTGAGAGACTGAACGAAAATTGACTTAGACGTTTAATTTACATATAAAAAGAACAAAGTGTACCACCTATGGACATCACATGTGTATGTATTATCATCGGAGGTATATTAAAAAAAATAAAAATTAAATGTATCTAGGACAGAGGGCCCTCGTACAGAGAAAAAACTGCAGGTGCCGAACGAAAATTGATTTAGAAGGTAAATTTACATAAAAAACGAAAAAAGTGTACCACCTATGGACTTTATGTATATATGTATTATCATCGGTGGAATATTAAAAAAAATAAAAATTAAATTTATCTAGGGCGGAGAGCCGTTGTACAGAGCCACATCTGCAAGGGACCTAACGAAAATTGACTTAGAAAGTTAATTTACATATAAAACGAAAAAAATGTACCACCTATGGATATCACATATGTATGCATTATCATTTGAGGCACTATTAAAAAAATTGAAATTATCTAGGGCGGCGTGCCCTCGTACAGAGTAAAAACTGTGAGAGACTGAACGAAAATTGACCTAGAAAGTAAATTTACATATAAAACGAAAAATTCTACCACCCATGGAAATCACATATCCTTGTATTATCCCTGAGGGTACTATAAAAAAAGTTAAAATTAAATTTATCTAGGGCGGCGGGCCCTCGTACAGAGTAAAAACTGTGAGAGACTGAACGAAAAGTCACTTAGACGGTTAAATTACATATAAAACGAACAAAGTGTACCACCTATGGATATCACATATGTATGTATTATCATCGGAGGTATATTAAAAAAAAAAAATTAAATGTATCTAGGACAGAGGGCCCTCGTACAGTGCAAAAACTGAAGGGACCGAAGGAAAATTGATGTAGAAGGTAAATTTACATATACAACGAAAAAAGTGTACCACCTATGGGCTTCACATATGTATGCATTATCATCGGTGGTACTAAAAAAAAATTTTAATTGAATTTATCTAGAGCGGAGGGCACTCGTACAGAGAAAAAACTGCAAGGGTCCGAACGCAAATTGATTTAGGAGGTAAATTTACATATAAAACGAAAAAAGTGTACCACCTATGGATATCACGTATGTATGCATTATCATTTGAGGCACTATAAAAAAAATTAAAATTAGATTTATCTAGGGCGGCGGGCCCTCGTACAGAGTAAAAACTGTGAGAGACTGAACGAAAATTGAACTAGAAGTTAAATTTACATATAAAACGAAAAAGTCTACCACCCGTGGAAATCACATATCCTTGTATTATCCCTGAGGGTACTATAAAAAAAGTTAAAATTAAATTTATCTAGGGCGGTGTGCCCTCGTACAGAGTAAAAACTTTGAGAGACTGAACGAAAATTGACTTAGACGGTTAATTTACATATGAAACGAACAAAGTGTACCACTCATGGACATCACATATGTATTTATTATCATCGGAGGTATATTAAAAAAAATAAAAATTAAATGTATCTAGGACAGAAGGCCCTCATACAGAGAAAAAACTGCAGGTGCCGAACGAAAATTGATTTAGAAGGTAAATTTACATAAAAAACGAAAAAAGTGTACCACCTATGGACTTTATGTATGTATGTATTATCATCGGTGGTATATTAAAAAAAATAAAACTTAAATTTATCTAGGGCGGAGAGCCGTCCTACAGAGCCAAATCTGCAAGGGACCGAACGAAATTTGACTTAGTAGGTAAATTTACATATAAAACGAAAAAAGTGTACCACCTATGGACATCACATATGTATGCATTATCATTTGAGGCACTATAAAAATAATTAAAATTATATTTATCTAGGGCAGAGGGCCCTCGTACAGAGCAAAAACTGCAAGGGACCGAACGAAAATTGACTTAGACAGTTAATTTACATATAAAACGAAAAAATGTACCATCTATTGACATGACATATGTATGTATAATCCTAAAAGGTACTATAAAAAAAATTGAAATTAAATTTATCTAGGGCGGCGGGCCCTCGTACAGAGCAAAAACTGTGAGAGACTGAACGAAAATTGAACTAGAAGTTAAATTTACATATAAAACGAAAAAGTGTACCACCTATGGACATCACATATGTATGTATTATCCTAAAAGGTACTATAAAAAAAATTGAAATAAAATTTATCTAGGGCGGCGGCCCCTCGTACAGAGCAAAAACTGTGAGAGACTGAACGAAAATTGACTTATACGGTTAAATTACATATAAAACGAACAAAGTGTACCACCTATGGACATCACATATGTATGCATTATCATTTGAGGCACTATAAAAATAATTAAAATTATATTTATCTAGGGCAGAGGGCCCTCGTACAGAGCAAAAACTGCAAGGGACCGAACGAAAATTGACTTAGACAGTTAATTTACATATAAAACAAAAAAATGTACCATCTATTGACATCACATATGTATGTATAATCCTAAGAGGTACTATAAAAAAAATTGAAATTAAATTTATCTAGGGCTGCGGGCCCTCATACAGAGTAAAAACTGTGAGAGACTGAACGAAAATTGACTTAGACGGTTAAATTACGTATAAAACGAACAAAGTGTACCACCTATGGACATCACATATGTATGTATTATCCTTCGAGGTACTATAAAAAAAATTGAAATAAAATTTATCTAGGGCGGCGGGCCCTCGTACAGAGCAAAAACTGTGAGAGACTAAACGAAAATTGACTTAGACGGTTAAATTACATATAAAACGAACAAAGCGTACCATGTATGCACATCAAAAATGTATGTATTATCCTTGGAGGTACTATAAAAAAAAGAAATATTAAATTTATATTGGGCGGAGGGTCCTTGCACAGAGCAAAAACTGTGAGAGACTGAACGAAAATTGACTTAGAAGGTTAAATTACATATAAAACGAACAAAGTGTACCACCTATGGACATCACATATGTATGTATAATCCTAAGAGGTACTATAAAAAAAATGGAAATTAAATTTATCTAGGGCGGCGGGCCCTCGTACAGAGTAAAAACTGAGAGAGACTGAACGAAAATTGACTTAGACGGTTAATTTACATATTAAAAGAACAAAGTGTACCACCTATGGACATCACATGTGTATGTATTATCATCGGAGGTATATTAAAAAAAAAAAAAAATTAAATGTATCTAGGACAGAGGGCCCTCGTACAGTGCAAAGACTGAAGGGCCGAAGGAAAATTGATTTAGGAGGTAAATTTACATATAAAACGAAAAAAGTGTACCACCTATGGATATCACGTATGTATGCATTATCATTTGAGGCACTATAAAAAAAATTAAAATTAGATTTATCTAGGGCGGAGAGCCCTCGTACAGTGCCAATACTGGAAGGGACCGAACAAAAATTGACATAGAAGGTTAATTTACATATAAAACGTAAAAGTCTACCACCCGTGGAAATCACATATCCTTGTATTATCCCTGAGGGTACTATAAAAAAAATAAAAATTAAATTTATCTTGGGCGGAGGGTCCTTGCACAGAGCAAAAACTGTGAAAGACTGAACGAAAATTGAACTAGAAGTTAAATTTACATATAAAAAGAAAAAGAGTACCATCTATTGACATCACATATGTATGTATAATCCTAAGAGGTACTATAAAAAAAATTGAAATTAAATTTATGTAGGGCGGCGCGCCCTCGTTCAGAGTAAAAACTGTGAGAGACTGAACGAAAATTGACTTAGAAGGTTAAATTAGATATAAAACGAACAAAGCGTACCACCTATGGACATCACAAATGTATGTATTATCCCTGAGGGTACTATAAAAAAAGTTAAAATTGAATTTATCTAGGGCGGTGTGCCCTCGTGCAAAGTAAGAACTTTGAGAGACTGAACGAAAATTGACTTAGACAGTTAATTTACATATAAAACGAAAAAGTGTACCACCTATGGACATCACATATGTATGTATTATCATCAGAGCTACTATAAAAAAATTGAAATTAAATTTATCTATGGCGGCGGGCCCTCGTACAGTGCAAAAACTGCAAGGCAGCGAACGAAAATTGACTCAGACAGTTAATTTACATATAAAACGAAAAAAGTGTACCACCTATGGATATCACATATGTATGCATTATCATTTGAGGCACTATTAAAAAAATTAAAATAATATTTATCTAGGGCGGAGGGCCCCCGTACAGAGCAAAAACTGCAAGGCAGCGAACGAAAATTTACTTAGACAGTTAATTTACATATAAAACGAAAAAAATGTACCGTCTATTGACATCACATATGTATGTATAATCCTTAGAGGTACTATAAAAAAAATTGAAATTAAATTTATCTAGGGCGGCGCGCCCTCGTTCAGAGTAAAAACTGTGAGAGACTGAACGAAAAATTTACTTAAACGGTTAAATTACATATAAAACGAACAAAGTGTACCACCTATGGACATCACATATGTATGTATTATCATTGGAGGTACTATAGAAAAAATGAAAATTAAATTTATCTAGGGTGGAGGGTCCTCGTACAGAGCAAAAAGTGTGAGAGACTGGGTGAAAATTGATTTAGACATTTAATTTACATATGAAACGAAAAAAATGTACCATCTATGAACATCACATATGTATTTATTATCATTGGAGCTACTATAGAAAAAATGAAAATTAAATTTATCTAGGGTGGAGGGTCCTCGTACAGAGCAAAAAGTGTGAGAGCCTGAACGAAAATTGACCTAGAAGGTAAATTTACATATAAAACGAAAAATTCTACCACCCATGGACATCACATATGTATGTATTATCCCTGAGGGTACCATAAAAAAAGTTAAAATTAAATTTCTCTAGCACCGTGTGCCCTCGTACAGAGTAAAAACTGTGAGAGACTGAACGAAAATTGACTTAGAAGGTTAATTTACATATGAAACGAACAAAGTGTACCACCTATGGACATCACATATGTATGTATTATCATCGGAGGTACTATTAAAAAAAAAATTAAATGTATCTAGGACGGAGGGCCCTCGTACAGTGCAAAAACTGAAGGGACCGAAGGAAAATTGATTTAGAAGGTAAATTTACATATAAAACGAAAAAAGTGTACCACCTATGGGCTTCACATATGTATGCATTATCATTTGAGGCACTATTAAAAAAATTAAAATAATATTTATCTAGGGCGGAGGGCCCCCGTACAGAGCAAAAACTGTGAGAGACTGAACGAAAATTGACTTAGACAGTTAATTTACATATAAAACGAATAAAAGTCTACCACCCGTGGAAATCACATATCCTTGTATTATCCCTGAGGGTACTATAAAAAAAGTTAAAATTAAATTTATCTAGGGCGGTGTGCCCTCGTTCAGAGTAATAAGTTTGAGAGACTAAACGAAAAGTGACTTAGACAGTTAAATTACATATAAAACGAACAAAGTGTACCACCTATGGACATCACATATGTATGTATTATCATTAGAGCTACTATAAAAAAAATTGAAATTAAATTTATCTAGGGCGGCGGGCCCTCGTACAGAGTAAAAACTGTGAGAGACTGAACGAAAATTGACTTAGACTGTTAATTTACATATGAAAAGGAAAAAGTGTAGCATCTATGGACATCAAATTTGTATGTATTATCATCGGAGGTATATTAAAAAAAAAAAAATTAAATGTATCTAGGACGGAGGGCCCTCGTACAGTGCAAAAACTGAAGGGACCGAAGGAAAATTGATTTAGAAGGTAAATTTACATATAAAACGAAAAAAGTGTACCACCTATGGGCTTCACATATGTATGCATTATCATTTGAGGCACTATTAAAAAAATTAAAATAATATTTATCTAGGGCGGAGGGCCCTCGTACAGAGCAAAAACTGTGAGAGACTGAACGAAAATTGACCTAGAAAGTAAATTTTCATATAAAACGTAACAGTCTAACAACCGTGGAAATCAAATATCTTAGTATTCTCCCTGAGTGTACTATTAAAAAATTTAAAATTAAATTTATCTAGGGCGGTGTGCCCTCGTGCAGAGTAAAAACTTTGAGAGACTGAACGAAAATTGACTTAGAATGTTAATTTACATATGAAACGAACAAAGTGTACCACCTATGGACATCACATATGTATGTATTATCATCGGAGGTATATTAAAAAAAATAAAAATTAAATGTATCTAGGACAGAGGGCCCTCGTACAGAGAAAAAACTGCAGGTGCCGAACGAAAATTGAGTTAGAAGGTAAATTTACATAAAAAACGAAAAAAGTGTACCACCTATGGACTTTACGTATGTATGTATTATCATCGGAGGTATATTAAAAAAAATAAAACTTAAATTTATCTAGGGGTGAGAGCCGTCCTACAGAGCCAAGTCTGCAAGGGACCTAACGAAATTTGACTTAGTAAGTTAATTTACATATAAAACGAAAAAATGTTCCATCGATTGACATGACATATGTATTTATAATCCTAACAGGTACTATAAAAAAAATTTAAATAAAATTTATCTAGGGCGGCGGGCCCTCGTACAGAGCAAAAACTGTGAGAGACTGAACGAAAATTGACTTAGACGGTTAAATTACATATAAAACGAACAAAGTGTACCACCTATGGACATCACATATGTATGTATTATCATTAGAGCTACTATAAGAAAAATTGAAATTAAATTTATCTTGGGCGGAGGGTCCTTGCACAGAGCAAAAAATGTGAGAGACTGAACGAAAATTGAACTAGAAGTTAAATTTACATATAAAACGAAAAAGTGTACCACCTATGGACATCACATATGTATGTATTATCATTAGAGCTACTATAAAAAAAATTGAAATTAAATTTATGTAGGGCGGCGCGCCCTCGTTCAGAGTAAAAACTGTGAGAGACTGAACGAAAATTGACTTAGAAAGGTTAAATTAGATATAAAACGAACAAAGCGTACCACCTATGGACATCACAAATGTATGTATTATCCCTGAGGGTACTATAAAAAAAGTTAAAATTGAATTTATCTAGGGCGGCAGGCCCTCGTACAAAGTAAGAACTTTGAGAGACTGAACGAAAATTGACTTAGACAGTTAATTTACATATAAAACGAAAAAGTGTACCACCTATGGACATCACATATGTATGTATTATCATTAGAGCTACTATAAAAAAAAGGAAATTAAATTTATCTAGGGCGGAGGGCCCCCGTACAGAGCAAAAACTGCAAGGCAGCGAACGAAAATTTACTTAGACAGTTAATTTACAAATAAAACGAAAAAAGTGTACCACCTATGGACATCACATATGTATGCATTATCATTTGAGGCACTATTAAAAAAATTAAAATAATATTTATCTAGGGCGGAGGGCCCCCGTACAGAGCAAAAACTGCAAGGGACCGAACGAAAATTGACTTAGACAGTTAATTTACATATAAAACGAAAAAAATGTACCGTCTATTGACATCACATATGTATGTATAATCCTTAGAGGTACTATAAAAAAAATTGAAATTAAATTTATCTAGGGCGGCGCGCCCTCGTTCAGAGTAAAAACTGTGAGAGACTGAACGAAAAATTTACTTAAACGGTTAAATTACATATAAAACGAACAAAGTGTACCACCTATGGACATCACATATGTATGTATTATCATTGGAGGTACTATAGAAAAAATGAAAATTAAATTTATCTATGGTGGAGGGTCCTCGTACAGAGCAAAAAGTGTGAGAGACTGGGTGAAAAATGGATTTAGACATTTAATTTACATATGAAACGAAAAAAATGTACCAACTATGAACATCACATATGTATGTATTATCATTGGAGGTACTATAGAAAAAATTAAAATTAAATTTATCTAGGGTGGAGGGTCCTCGTACAGAGCAAAAAGTGTGAGAGACTGAACGAAAATTGACATAGACAGTTAATTTACATATAAAACGAAAATGTCTACCACCCGTGGAAATCACATATCTATGTATTATCCCTGAGGGTACCATAAAAAAAGTTAAAATTAAATTTCTCTAGCACCGTGTGCCCTCGTACAGAGTAAAAACTGTGAGAGACTGAACGAAAATTGACTCAGACGGTTAATTTACATATGAAACGAACAAAGTGTACCACCTATGGATATCACATGTGTATATATTATCATCGGAGGTAAAATAAAAAAAAAAATTAAATGTATCTAGGCCAGAGGGCCCTCGTACAGAGTAAAAACTTTGAGAGACTGAAAGAAAATTGACTTAGAAGGTTAAATTACATATAAAACGAACAACGTGTACCACCTATGGACATCACATATGTAAGTATTATCATCGGAGGTACTATAAAAAAAATAAAAATTTCATGTATCTAGGACAGAGGGCCCTCGTACAGTGCAAAAACTGGAAGGGACCGAACGAAAATTGACATAGAAGGTTAATTTAAATATAAAACAAAAAAAGTTTTCCACGTATGGACTTCACATATGTATGTATTATCATCGGAGGTATATTAAAAAAAATAAAAATTAAATGTATCTAGGACAGAGGGCCCTCGTACAGAGTAAAAACAGTGAGAGACTGATTGACCTAGAAAGTAAATTTACATATAAAACGAAAAAGTCTACCACCCATAAAAATCACATATCTATGTATTATCCCTGAGGGTACTATAAAAAAAATTGAAATTAAATTTATCTAGCGCCGTGTGCCCTCGTACAGAGTAAAAACTTTGAGAGACTGAACGAAAATTGACTTAGACGGTTAATTTACATATGAAACGAACAAAGTGTACAACCTATGGACTTCACATCTGTATGTATTATCATCGGAGGTATATTAAAAAAAATAAAAATTAAATGTATCTAGGACAGAGGGCCCTCGTACAGAGTAAAAACTTTGAGAGACTGAACGAAAATTGACATAGACGGTTAATTTACATATAAAACGAACAAAGTGTACCACCTATGGACTTCACATATGTATGTATTATCATCGGAGGTACTATAAAAAAAACAAAAATTTCATGCATCTAGGACAGAGGGCCCGCGTACAGTGCAAAAACTGGAAGGGACCGATCGAAAATTAACATAGAAGGTTAATTTAAATATAAAACAAAAAAAGTTTTCCACGTATGGACTTCACATATGTATATATTATCATCGGAGGTATATTAAAAAAAATAAAAATTAAATGTATCTAGTACAGAGGGCCCTCGTACAGAGAAAAAACTGTGAGAGACTGAACGAAAATTGATTTAGACTGTTAATTTACATATAAAACGAACAAAGTGTACCACCTATGGACATCACATATGCATGTATTATCCTTAGAGGTACTATAAAAAAAATTTAAATTAAATGTATCTAGGGCCGAGGGCCCGCGTACAGTGCAAAAACTCCAAGGCAGCGAACGAAAATTGACTTAGACGGTTAAATTACATATAAAACGAACAAAGTGTACCACCTATTGACATCACATATGTATGTTTAATCCTTAGAGGTACTATAAAAAAAATGAAATTAAATTTATCTAGGGCGGCACGCCCTCGTACAGAGTAAAAACTGTGAGAGACTTAATGAAAATTGATTTAGACAGTTAATTTACATATGAAACGAAAAAAATGTACCATCTATGGACATCATATATGTATGTATTATCATTGGAGGTACAATAAAAAAAATAAAAATTAAATGTATCTAGGACGGAGGGCCCTCGTACAGAGCAAAAACTGTGAGAGACTGAACGAAAATTGACTTAAACGGTTAATTTACATATAAAACGAAAAAAATGTATCATGTATTGAAATCACATATGTATGTATTATCATTAGAGGTACTATAAAAAAAATTAAAATTGAATTTATCTAGCGCGTAGGGCCCTCGAACAGAGCAAAAACTGTGAGAGACTGGGTGAAAATTGATTTAGACATTTAATTTACATATGAAACGAAAAAAATGTACCATCTATGAACATCACATATGTATGTATTATCATTGGAGGTACTATAGAAAAAATGAAAATTAAATTTATCTATGGTGGAGGGTCCTCGTACAGAGCAAAAAGTGTGAGAGACTGAACGAAAATTGACATAGACAGTTAATTTACATATAAAACGAACAAAGTGTACCACCTATGGACATCACATATGTATGTATTATCATAGGAGGTACTATAAAAAAAATTAAAATTAAATTTATCTAGGGTGGAGGGTCCTCGTACAGAGCAAAAAGTGTGAGAGACTGAACGAAAATTGACCTAGAAGGTAAATTTACATATAAAACGAAAAATTCTACCACCAATGGACATCACATATGTATGTATTATCATCGGAGGTATATTAAAAAAAATAAAAATTAAATGTATCTAGGACAGAGGGCCCTCGTACAGAGTAAAAACTGTGAGAGACTGAACGAAAAATGACTTAGACGGTTAAATTACATATAATACGAACAAAGCGTACCACCTATGGACATCACAAATGTATGTATTATCCTTGGAGGTACTTTAAAAAAAATTGAAATTAAATTTATCTTGGGCGGAGGGTCCTTGCACAGAGCAAAAACTGTGAGAGACTGAACGAAAATTGAACTAGAAGTTGAATTTACATATAAAACGAAAAAGTGTACCACCTATGGACATCACATATGTATGTATTATCCTTAGAGGTTATATAAAAAAAATTGAAATTAAATTTATCTAGGGCGGCGCGCCCTCGTTCAGAGTAAAAACTGTGAGAGACTGAACGAAAATTGACTTAAACGGTTAAATTACATATAAAACGAACAATGTGTACCACCTATGAACATCACATATGTATGTATTATCATTAGAGCTACTATAAAAAAAATTGAAATTAAATTTATCTAGGGCGGCGGGCCCTCGTACAGAGTAAAAACTGTGAGAGACTGAACGAAAATTAAAAATAGACGGTTAAATTCCATATAAAACGAACAAAGCGTACCACCTATGGACATCACAAATGTATGTATTATCCTTGAAGGTACTATAAAAAAAATTGAAATTGAATTTATCTACGACGGTGTGCCCTCGTACAGAGCAAAAACTTTGAGAGACTAAACGAAAATTGACTTAGACGGTTAAATTACATATAAAACGAACAAAGCGTACCACCTATGGACATCAAAAATGTATGTATTATCCTTGAAGGTACTATAAAAAAAATTGAAATTAAATTTATCTAGGGCGGCGCGCCCTCGTTCAGAGTAAAAACTGTGAGAGACTGAACGAAAATTGACTTAAACGGTTAAATTACATATAAAACGAACAAAGTGTACCACCTATGGACATCACATATGTATGTATTATCATTAGAGCTACTATAAGAAAAATTGAAATAAAATTTATCTAGGGCGGCGGGCCCTCGTACAGAGTAAAAACTGTGAGAGACTGAACGAAAATTAAAAATAGACGGTTAAATTCCATATAAAACGAACAAAGTGTACCACCTATGGACATCACATATGTATGTATTATCCTTCGAGGTACTTTAAAAAAAATTGAAATTAAATTTATCTAGGGCGGCGGGCCCTCGTACAGAGCAAAAACTGTGAGAGACTAAACGAAAATTGACTTAGACGGTTAAATTACATATAAAACGAACAAAGCGTACCACCTATGGACATCACAAATGTATGTATTATCCTTGGAGGTACTATAAAAAAAATTGAAATTGAATTTATCTAGGGCGGAGGGTCCTCGCACAGAGGAAAACAGTGAGAGACTGAACGAAAATTGACTTAGACGGTTAAATTACATATAAAACGAACAAAGCGTACCACCTATGGACATCACAAATGTATGTATTATCCTTGGAGGTACTATAAAAAAAATTGAAATTGAATTTATCTATGGCGGAGGGTCCTCGCAAAGAGGAAAACAGTGAGAGACTGAACGAAAATTGACTTAAACGGTTAAATTATATATAAAACGAACAATGTGTACCACCTATGAACATCACATATGTATGTATTATCCTTGAGGGTAATATAAAAAAAATTAAAATTGATTTTATCGAGGGCGGTGTGCCCTCGGACAGAGTAAGAACTTTGAGAGACTGAACGAAAATTGACATAGAAGGTTAAATTCCATATAAAACGAACAAAGCGTACCACCTATGGACATCACATATGTATGTATTATCCTTGGAGGTAATTTAAAAAAAATTGAAATTAAATTTATCTAGGGCGGCGGGCCCTCGTACAGAGAAAAAACTGTGAGAGACTAAACGAAAATTGACTTAGACGGTTAAATTACATATAAAACGAACAAAGCGTACCACCGATGGACATCACAAATGTATGTATTAGCATTGGAGGTCCTATAAAAAAAATAAAAATTAAATTTATCTTGGGCGGAGGGTCCTTGCACAGAGCAAAAACTGTGAGAGACTGAACGAAAATTGAACTAGAAGTTAAATTTACATATAAAATGAAAAAAGTGTACCATCTATTGACATCACATATGTATGTATAATCCTCAGACGTACTATAAAAAAAATTAAAATTGAATTTATCCAGGGCGGCGTGCCCTCGTACAGAGAAAAAACTGTGAGAGACTAAACGAAAATTGACTTAGACGGTTAAATTACATATAAAACGAACAAAGCGTACCACCTATGGACATCACATATGTATGTATTATCCTTCGAGGTACTTTAAACAAAATTGAAGTTAAATTTATCTAGGGCGGCGGGCCCTCGTACAGAGCAAAAACTGTGAGAGACTAAACGAAAATTGACTTAGACGGTTAAATTACATATAAAACGAACAAAGCGTACCACCTATGGACATCACAAATGTATGTATTATCCTTGGAGGTACTATAAAAAAAATTGAAATTGAATTTATCTAGGGCGGAGGGTCCTCGCACAGAGTAAAAACTGTGAGAGACTGCACGAAAATTGACTTGGACGGTTAAATTACATATAAAACGAACAAAGTGTACCACCTATGGACATCACATATGCATGTATTATCCTTAGAGGTACTATAAAAAAAATTAAAATCAAATTAATCTAATGCGGAGGGCTCTCGTACAGAGCAAAAACTGTGAGAGATTGTACGAAAATTGACTTAGACAGTTAAATTACATATAATACGAACAAAGTGTACCACCCATGGACATCACATATGTATGTATTATCCTTGAGGGTAATATAAAAAAAATTAAAATTGATTTTATCGAGGGCGGCGTGCCCTCGTACAGAGAAAAAACTGCAAAGGTCCGAAAGAAAATTGACTTAGAAGGTTGATTTACATATAAAACGAAAAAAATGTACCACCCATGGACATCACATATGTATGTATTATCATTGGAGGTACAATAAAAAAAATAAAAATTAAATGTATCTAGGACGGAGGGCCCTCGTACAGAGCAAAAAGTGTGAGAGACTGAACGAAAATTGACATAGACAGTTAATTTACATATAAAACGAACAAAGTGTACCACCTATGGACATCACATATGTATGTATTATCATAGGAGGTACTATAAAAAAAATTAAAATTAAATTTATCTATGGTGGAGGGTCCTCGTACAGAGCAAAAAGTGTGAGAGACTGAACGAAAATTGACTTAGACGGTTAAATTACATATAAAACGAACAAAGTGTACCACCTATGGACATCACATATGTATGTATTATCATAGGAGGTACTATAAAAAAAATTAAAATTAAATTTATCTAGGGTGGAGGGTCCTCGTACAGAGCAAAAAGTGTGAGAGACTGAACGAAAATTGACCTAGAAGGTAAATTTACATATAAAACGAAAAATTCTACCACCCATGGACATCACATATGTATGTATTATCATCGGAGGTATATTAAAAAAAATAAAAATTAAATGTATCTAGGACAGAGGGCCCTCGTACAGAGTAAAAACTGTGAGAGACTGAACGAAAATTGACCTAGAAAGTAAATTTACATATAAAACGAAAAAGTATACCACCCGTAAAAATCACATATCTATGTATTATCCCTGAGGGTACTATAAAAAAAATTGAAATTAAATTTATCTAGCGCCGTGTGCCCTCGTACAGAGTAAAAACTTTGAGAGACTGAACGAAAATTGACTTAGACGGTTAATTTACATATGAAACGAACAAAGTGTACCACCTATGGACATCACATATGTATGTATTATCCTTAGAGGTTATATAAAAAAAATTGAAATTAAATTTATCTAGGGCGGCGGGCCCTCGTACAGAGTAAAAACTGTGATAGACTGAACGAAAAATGACTTAGAAGGTTAAATTACATATAAAACGAACAAAGTGTACCACCTATGGACATCACATATGTATGTATTATCCTTAGAGGTTATATAAAAAAAATTGAAATTAAATTTATCTAGGGCGGCGGGCCCTCCTACAGAGCAAAAACTGTGAGAGACTGAACGAAAATTAAAAATAGACGGTTAAATTCCATATAAAACGAACAAAGTGTACCACCTATGGACATCACATATGTATGTATTATCCTTCGAGGTACTTTAAAAAAAATTAAATTAAATTTATCTAGGGCGGCGGGCCCTCGTACAGAGCAAAAACTGTGAGAGACTGAAAGAAAATTGACTTAGAAGGTTAAATTACATATAAAACGAACAACGTGTACCACCTGTGGACATCACATATGTATGTATTATCCTTAGAGCTACTATAAAAAAAATTGAAATTTAATTTATCTAGGGCGGCGGGCCCTCGTACAGAGTAAAAACTGTGAGAGACTGAAAGAAAATTGACTTAGAAGGTTAAATTACATATAAAACGAACAACGTGTACCACCTATGGACATCACATATGTATGTATTATCATAGGAGGTACTACAAAAAAAATTAAAATAAAATTTATCTAGGGTGGAGGGTCCTCGTACAGAGCAAAAAGTGTGAGAGACTGAACGAAAATTGACTTAGACGGTTAAATTACATATAAAACGAACAAAGTGTACCACCTAAGGACATCACATATGTATGCATTATCCTCAGAGGTACTATAAAAATAATTGAAATTGAAATTATCTAGGGCGGCGTGCCCTCGTACAGAGTAAAAACTGTGAGAGACTGAACGAAAATTGACCTAGAAGGTAAATTTACATATAAAACGAAAAATTCTACCACCCATGGACATCACATATGTATGTATTATCATTGGAGGTACAATACAAAAAATAAAAATTAAATGTATCTAGGACAGAGGGCCCTCGTACAGAGTAAAAACAGTGAGAGACTGATTGACCTAGAAAGTAAATTTACATATAAAACGAAAAAGTCTACCACCCGTGGAAATCACAAATCTATGTATTATCCCTGAGGGTACTATAAAAAAAATTAAAATTAAATTTATCTAGCGCCGTGTGCCCTCGTACAGAGTAAAAACTTTGAGAGACTGTACGAAAATTGACTTAGACGGTTAATTTACATATGAAACGAACAAAGTGTACCACCTATGGACATCACATATGTATGTATTATCCTTAGAGCTACTATAAAAAAAATTGAAATTTAATTTATCTAGGGCGGCGGGCCCTCGTACAGAGTAAAAACTGTGATAGACTGAACGAAAAATGACTTAGAAGGTTAAATTACATATAAAACGAACAAAGTGTACCACCTATGGACATCAAATATGTATGTATTATCCTTAGAGGTTATATAAAAAAAATTGAAATTAAATTTATCTAGGGCGGCGGGCCCTCGTACAGAGCAAAAACTGTGATAGACTGAACGAAAAATGACTTAGAAGGTTAAATTACATATAAAACGAACAAAGTGTACCACCTATGGACATCACATATGTATGTATTATCCTTAGAGGTTATATAAAAAAAATTGAAATTAAATTTATCTAGGGCGCGGGCCCTCCTACAGAGCAAAAACTGTGAGAGACTGAACGAAAATTGACCTAGAAGGTAAATTTACATATAAAACGA
The DNA here is from genome assembly GCA_030998225.1 of Diplolepis rosae. Classification (NCBI taxonomy): domain Eukaryota; kingdom Metazoa; phylum Arthropoda; class Insecta; order Hymenoptera; family Diplolepididae; genus Diplolepis; species Diplolepis rosae. The sequence continues at coordinate 2,700,042 of JAPYXD010000728.1, read as the reverse complement.
AAAATTCTACCACCCATGGACATCACATATGTATGTATTATCATTAGAGCTACTATAAAAAAATTGAAATTAAATTTATCTAGGGCGGCGGGCCCTCGTACAGAGTAAAAACTGTGAGAGACTGAACGAAAATTGACCTAGAAAGTAAATTTACATATAAAACGAAAAAGTCTACCACCCGTGGAAATCACATATCTATGTATTATCCCTGAGGGTACTATAAAAAAAATTAAAATTAAATTTATCTAGCGCCGTGTGCCCTCGTACAGAGTAAAAACTTTGAGAGACTGAACGAAAATTGACTTAGACGGTTAATTTACATATGAAACGAACAAAGTGTACCACCTATGGACATCACGTATGTATGTTTAATACTTAGAGGTACTATAAAAAAAAATGAAATTAAATTTATCTAGGGCGGCGCGCCCTCGTACAGAGTAAAAACTGTGAGAGACTGAAAGAAAATTGACTTAGAAGGTTAAATTACATATAAAACGAACAACGTGTACCACCTATGGACATCACATATGTATGTATTATCATAGGAGGTACTATAAAAAAAATTTTAATTGAATTTATCTAGGGCGGCGTGCCCTTGTACAGAGTAAGAACTGTGAGAGACTGAACGAAAATTGACCTAGAAGGTAAATTTACATATAAAACGAAAAATTCTACCACCCATGGACATCACATATGTATGTATTATCCTTGAGGGTACTATAAAAAAAATTAAAAGTGAATTTATCCAGGGCGGCGTGCCCTCGTGCAAAGCAAGAAATTTGAGAGACTGATCGAAAATTGGCTTAGACTTTTAATTTAAATATAAAACGAACTAAGCGTACCACCTATGGACATCACATATGTATGTATTATCATTGGAGGTACAATACAAAAAATAAAAATTAAATGTATCTAGGACGGAGGGCCCTCGTACAGTGCAAAAACTGAAGGGACCGAAGGAAAATTGATTTAGAAGGTAAATTTACATATAAAACGAAAAAAGTGTACCACCCATGGACATCACATATGTATGTATTATCATTGGAGGTACTATAAAAAAATTTAATTGAATTTATCTAGGGCGGAGGGCCACCGTATAGAGCAAAAACTGTGAGAGACTGAGTGGAAATTGATTTAGACGGTTAATTTACATATAAAACGAACAAAGTGTACCTCGTATTGACATCACGTATGTATGTTTAATCCTTAGAGGTATTATAAAAAAAATTGAAATTAAATTTATCTAGGGCGGCGGGCCCTCGTACAGAGTAAAAACTGTGAGAGACTGAACGAAAATTGACTTAGACGGTTAATTTACATATAAAACGAAAAAAATGTACCACCTATGGACATCACATATGTATGTATTATCATTGGAGGTACAATAAAAAAAAAATTAAATGTATCTAGGACAGAGGGCCCTCATACAGGCGAAAAACTGCAGGGGCAGAACGAAAATTGATTTAGAAGGTAAATTTACATATAAAATGAAAAAGTCTACCACCCGTGGACATCACATATGTATGCATTATCATACAAGGTACTAAAAAAAAATTTTAATTGAATTTATCTAGGGCGGAGGGCCCTCGTACAGAGGAAAAACTGCAAAGGACCGAAAGAAAATTGACTTAGAAGGTTGATTTACATATAAAACGAAAAAAATGTACCACCCATGGACATCACATAATTATGTATTATCATCGGAGGTACCATAAAAAAAAAAATTAAATGTATCTAGGACAGAGGGCCCTCGTACAGGCGAAAAACTGCAGGGGCAGAACGAAAATTGATTTAGAAGGTAAATTTACATATAAAATGAAAAAAGTGTACCACCTATTGACATCACGTATGTATGTTTAATCCTTAGAGGTATTATAAAAAAAAATGAAATTAAATTTATCTAGGGCAGAGGGCCCTCGTACAGAGTAAAAACTTTGAGAGACTGAACGAAAATTGACTTAGGCGGTTAATTTACATATGAAACGAACAAAGTGTACCACCTATGGACATCACATATGCATGTATTATCCTTAGAGCTACTATAAAAAAAATTAGAATCAAATTAATCTAATGCGGAGGGCTCTCGTACAGAGCAAAAACTGTGAGAGATTGTACGACAATTGACTTAGACAGTTAATTTACATATGATACGAACAAAGTGTACCACCCATGGACATCAAATATGTATGTATTATCCTTGAGGGTAATATAAAAAAAATTAAAATTGAATTTGTCTAGGGCGGCGTGCCCTCGTACAGAGGAAAAACTGCAAATGACCGAAGGAAAATTGACCTAGAAGGTTGATTTACATATAAAACGAAAAAAATGTACCACCCATGGACATCACATATGTATGTATTATCATAGGAGGTACTAAAAAAAAATTAAAATTAAATTTATCTAGGGTGGAGGGTCCTCGTACAGAGCAAAAAGTGTGAGAGACTGAACGAAAATTGACTTAGACAGTTAATTTACATATAAAACGAACAAAGCGTACCACCTATGGACATCACATATGTATGTATTATCATTGGAGGTACTATAATAAAAATTAACATTAAATTTATTTAGGGTGGAGGGTCCTCGTACAGAGCAAAAACTATGAGAGACTGAACGAAAATTGACTTAGAAGGTTAAATTACATATAAAACGAACAAAGTGTACCACCTATGGACATCACATATGTATGTATTATCATAGGAGGTACTATAAAAAAAATTAAAATTAAATTTATCTAGGGTGGAGGGTCCTCGTACAGAGCAAAAAGTGTGAGAGACTGAACGAAAATTGACTTAGACGGTTAAATTACATATATAACGAACAAAGTGTACCACCTATTGAAATCACATATGTATGTTTAATCCTTAGAGGTACTATAAAAAAATGAAATTAAATTTATCTAGGGCGGCGCGCCCTCGTACAGAGTAAAAACTGTGAGAGACTAAATGAAAATTGATTTAGACACTTAATTTACATATAAAACGAACAAAGTGTACCACCTATGGACATCACATATCTATGTATTATCATAGAAGGTACTATAAAAAAAATTAAAATTAAATTTATCTAGGGTGGAGGGTCCTCGTACAGAGCAAAAAGTGTGAGAGACTGAACGAAAATTGACTTAGACAGTTAATTTACATATAAAACGAACAAAGTGTACCACCTATGGACATCACATATGTATGCATTATCCTCAGAGGTACTATAAAAATAATTGAAATTGAAATTATCTAGGGCGGCGTGCCCTTGTACAGAGTAAGAACTGTGAGAGACTGAACGAAAATTGACCTAGAAGGTAAATTTACATATAAAACGAAAAATTCTACCACCCATGGACATCACATATGTATATATTATCATCGGAGGTACCATAAAAAAAAAAATTAAATGTATCTAGGACAGAGGGCCCTCGTACAGGCGAAAAACTGCAGGGGCAGAACGAAAATTGATTTAGAAGGTAAATTTACATATAAAATGAAAAAAGTGTACCACCTATTGACATCACATATGTATGTTTAATCCTTAGAGGTACTATAAAAAAAAATGAAATTAAATTTATCTAGGGCGGCGCGCCCTCGTACAGAGTAAAAACTGTGAGAGACTGAACGAAAATTGATTTAGAAGGTAAATTTACATATAAAATGAAAAAAGTGTACCACCTATTGACATCACGTATGTATGTTTAATCCTTAGAGGTATTATAAAAAAAAATGAAATTAAATTTATCTAGGGCGGTGGGCCCTCGTACAGTGTAAAAACTGTGATAGACTGAACGAAAAATGACTTAGAAGGGTAAATTACATATAAAACGAACAAAGTGTACCACCTATGGACATCACATATGTATGTATTATCCTTGAGGGTACTATAAAAAAAGTTAAAATTAAATTTATCTAGGGCGGTGTGCCCCGGTGCAGAGTAAAAACTTTGACAGACTGAACGAAAATTGACTTAGGCGGTTAATTTACATATTAAACGAACAAAGTGTACCACCTATGGACATCACATATGTATGTATTATCCTTAGAGGTACTATAAAAAAAATTGAACTAAAATTTATCTAGGGCGGCGGGCCCTCGTACAGAGCAAAAACTGTGAGAGACTGAACGAAAATTGACTTAGACGGTTAATTTACATATTAAAAGAACAAAGTGTACCACCTATGCACATCACATATGTATGACTTATCATTGCAGGTACTATAAAAAAAAGAAATATTAAATTTATATTGGGCGGAGGGTCCTTGCACAGAGCAAAAACTGTGAGAGACTGAACGAAAATTGACTTAGAAGGTTAAATTACATATAAAACGAACAAAGTGTACCACCTATGGACATCACATATGTATGCATTCTCCTTAGATGTACTATAAAAAAAATTGAACTAAAATTTATCTAGGGCGGCGGGCCCTCGTACAGAGTAAAAAGTTTGAGAGACTGAACGAAAATTGACTTAGACGGTTAAATTACATATGAATCGATCAAAGTGTACCACCTATGGACATCACATATGTATGTATTATCATCGGAGTTATATTAAAAAAAATAAAACTTAAATGTATCTAGGACAGAGGGCCCTCGAACAGTGCAAAAACTGAAGGGACCGAAGGAAAATTGATTTAGAAGGTAAATTTACATATAAAAAGAACAAAGTGTACCACCTATGCACATCACATATGTATGAATTATCATTGCAGGTACTATAAAAAAAATAAAAATTAAATTTATCTTGGCCGGAGGGTCCTTGCACAGAGCAAAAACTGTGAGAGACTGAACGAAAATTGACCTAGAAGGTAAATTTACATATAAAACGAAAAATTCTACCTCCCATGGACATCACATATGTATGTATTATCATTAGAGCTACTATAAAAAAATTGAAATTAAATTTATCTAGGGCGGCGGGCCCTCGTACAGAGTAAAAACTGTGAGAGACTGAACGAAAATTGACTTAGAAAGTAAATTTACATATAAAACGAAAAAGTCTACCACCCGTGGAAATCACATATCTATGTATTCTCCCTGAGGGTACTATAAAAAAAGTTAAAATTAAATTTATCTAGGGCGGTGTGCCCTCGTACAGAGTAAAAACTTTGAGAGACTGAACGAAAATTGACTTAGACGGTTAATTTACATATGAAACGATCAAAGTGTACCACCTATGGACATCACATATGTATGTATTATCATCGGAGGTATATTAAAAAAAATAAAACTTAAATGTATCTAGGACAGAGGGCCCTCGAACAGTGCAAAAACTGAAGGGACCGAAGGAAAATTGATTTAGAAGGTAAATTTACATATAAAACGAAAAAAGTGTACCACCTATGGGCTTCACATATGTATGCATTATCATCGGAGGTACTAAAAAAAAATTTTAATTGAATTTATCTAGGGCGGAGGGCCCTCGTACAGAGCAAAAACTGTGAGAGACTGAACGAAAATTGACTTAGACGGTTAATTTACATATAAAACGAAAAAAATGTACCACCTATGGACATCACATATGTATGTATTATCCTTAGAGGTTATATAAAAAAAATTGAAATTAAATTTATCTAGGGCGGCGGGCCCTCGTACAGAGCAAAAACTGTGAGAGACTGAACGAAAATTGACCTAGAAGGTAAATTTACATATAAAACGAAAAATTCTACCACACATGGACATCACATATGTATGTATTATCCTTGAGGGTACTATAAAAAAAGTTAAAATTAAATTTATCTAGGGCGGTGTGCCCTCGTACAGAGTAAAAAGTTTGAGAGACTGAACGAAAATTGACTTAGACGGTTAATTGACATATGAAACGATCAAAGTGTACCACCTATGGACATCACATATGTATGTATTATCATTAGAGGTACCATAAAAAAAAAAAAATTGAATTTATCTAGGGCGGAGGGCCCTCGTACAGAGCAAAACCGCAAGGGACCGAACGAAAATTGACTTAGAAGGTAAATTTACATATAAAACGAAAAAAATGTACCATCTGTTGACATCACATATGTATGTATTATCATTAGAGGTACTATAAAGAAAATTATAATTAAATTTATCTAGGGCGGAGAGCCCTCGTACAGAGTAAAAACTGTGAGAGACTGAACGAAAATTGGCTTAGACGGTTAATTTACATATAAAACGAACAAAGTGTACCACCTATGGACATCACATATGTATGTATTATTATTGGAGGTACAATAAAAATAATAAAAATTAAATTTATCTAGGGCGGAGAGCCCTCGTACAGTCCAAAAACTGCAAGGTAGCGAACGAAAATTGACTGAGACAGTTAATTTACATATGAAACGGAAAAAGTGTACCACCTATGAACCTCACATATGTATGTATTATGATTGGAGGTACAATACAAAAATAAAAATTAAATGTATCTAGGGCGGAGGGCCCTCGTACAGAGCAAAAACTATGAGAGACTGAACGAAAATTGACCTAGAAGGTAAATTTACATATAAAACGAAAAAAGTGTACCACCTATGGATATCACATATGTATGTTTAATCCTTAGAGGTACTATAAAAAAAAAGAAATTAAATTTATCTAGGGCGGTGGGCCCTCGTACAGTGTAAAAACTGTGAGAGACTGAACGAAAACTGACGTAGACGGTTAATTTACATATAAAACGAAAAAAGTGTACCACCTATGGATATCACGTATGTATGCATTATCATTTGAGGCTCTATAAAAAAAATTAAAATTAGATTTATCTAGGGCGGAGAGCCCTCGTACAGTCCAAAAACTGCAAGATAGCGAACGAAAATTGACTGAGACAGTTAATTTACATATGAAACGAAAAAAATGTACCACCTATGGACATCAGATATGTATGTATTATCATTAGAGGTTCTATAAAAAAAGTTAAAATTGAATTTATCTATGGCGGAAAGCCCTCGTACAGTCCAAAAACTGCAAGGTAGCGTACGAAAATTGATTGAGACAGTTAATTTACATATGAAACGGAAAAAGTGTACCACCTATTGACATGACATATGTATGTATTATCATTAGAGGTACAATAAAAAGAATTAAAATTAAATTTATCTAGGGCGGACGGCCCTCGTACAGAGCAAAAAGTGTGAGAGACTGAACGAAAATTGATTTAGAAGGTAAATTTACATATAAAATGAAAAAAGTGTACCACCTATTGACATCACATATGTATGTTTAATCCTTAGAGGTATTATAAAAAAAAATGAAATTAAATTTATCTAGGGCGGTGGGCCCTCGTACAGTGTAAAAACTGTGATAGACTGAACGAAAAATGACTTAGAAGGTTAAATTACATATAAAACGAACAAAGTGTACCACCTATGGACATCACATATGTATGTATTATCCTTGAGGGTACTATAAAAAAAATTAAAATTAAATTTATCTAGGGCGGTGTGCTCCGGTGCAGAGTAAAAACTTTGAGAGACTGAACAAAAAGTGACTTAGAAGGTTAATTTACATATAAAACGAAAAAAGTGTACCACTTATGGACATCACATATGTATGCATTATCATAGAAGGTACTATAAAAAAATTTTATTTGAATTTATCTAGGGCAGAGGGCCCTCGTAAAGAGCAAAAACTGCAAGGGACCGAACGATAATTGACTTAGACAGTTAATTTACATATAAAACGAAAAAAATGTTCCATCTATTGACATCACATATGTATGTATTATCATCGGAGGTACTATAAAAAAAATTTTAATTGAATTTATCTAGTGCGGAGGGCCCCCGTACAGAGCAAAAACTGTGAGAGACTGAGTGGAAATTGACTTAAACGGTTAATTTACAATATTAAACGAACAAAGTGTACCACCTATGGACATCACATATGTATGTATTATCATCGGAGGTACTATAAAAAAAATTTATATTAAATTTATCTAGAACAGAGGGCCCTCGTACAGTGCAAAAACTGAAGGGACCGAAGGAAAATTGATTTAGAAGGTAAATTTACATATAAAACGAAAAAAGTGTACCACCTATGGACATCACATATGTATGCATTATCATCGGAGGTACTAAAAAAAAATTTTAATTGAATTTATCTAGGGCGGAGGGCCCCCGTACAGAGCAAAAACTGTGAGAGACTGAGTGGAAATTGACTTAGACGGTTAATTTAAATATAAAACGAACAAAGTGTACCTCCTATGGACATGACATATGTATGCATTATCATTGGAGGTACTATAAAAAATATAAAAATTAAATGTATCTAGGACAGAGGGTCCTCGTACAGAGCAAAAACTGTATGAGACGTTGCGGAAATTGACTTAGACGGTTAATTTACATATAAAACGAAAAAGTGTACCACCTAAGGACATCACATATGTACGTATTATCCTGAGAGCTACTATAAAAAAAATTGAAATTAAATTTATCTAGGAGAGAGGGTCCACGTACCAAGCAAAAACTGTGTGAGACTGAGCGGAAATTGACTTAGACGGTTAATTTACATATAAAAAGAACATAGTGCACCACATATGCACATCACATATGTATGAATTATCATTGCAGGTACTATAAAAAAAATAAAAATTAAATGTATCTAGGAGAGAGGGTCCTCGTACAGAGCAAAAACTGTATGAGACGTTGCGGAAATTGACTTAGACGGTTAATTTACATATAAAAAGAACAATGTGTACCACATATGCACATCACATATGTATGAATTATCATTGCAGGTACTATAAAAAAAAATAAAAATTAAATTTATCTTGGGCGGAGGGTCATTGCACAGAGCAAAAACTGTGAGAGACTGAACGAAAATTGACCTAGAAGTTAAATTTACATAAAAAACGAAAAAGTGTACCACCCGTGGACATCACATATCTATGAATTATCCTTAAGGGTACTATAAAAAAAGTTAAAATTAAATTTATCTAGGGCGGTGTGCCCGCGTACAGAGAAAAAACTTTGAGAGACTGAACGAAAATTGACATAGACGGTTAATTTACATATAAAAAGAACAAAGTGTACCACCCATGCACATCACATATGTATGAATTATCATTGCAGGTACTATAAAAAAAATAAAAATTAAATTTATCTTGGGCGGAGGGTCCTTGCATAGAGCAAAAACTTTGAGAGACTGAACGAAAATTGACTTAGACGGTTAATTTACATATAAAAAGAACAAAGTGTACCACCTATGGACATCACATATGTATGTATTATCCTTAGAGGTACTATAAAAAAAATTGAACTAAAATTTATCTAGGGCGGCGGGCCCTCGTACAGAGTAAAAAGTTTGAGAGACTGAACGAAAATTGACTTAGACGGTTAATTTACATATGAAACGATCAAAGTGTACCACCTATGGACATCACATATGTATGTATTATCATCGGAGGTACTATAAAAAAAAATAAAAATTAAATTTATCTTGGGCGGAGGGTCATTGCACAGAGCAAAAACTGTGAGAGACTGAGTGGAAATTGACTTAGACTGTTAATTTAAATATAAAACGAACAAAGTGTACCTCCTATGGACATCACATATGTATGTATTATCATCGGAGGTACTATAAAAAAAATTTATATTAAATTTATCTAGGACAGAGGGCCCTCGTACAGAGCAAAAACTGTATGAGACGTTGCGGAAATTGACTTAGACGGTTAATTTACATATAAAACGAAAAAGTGTACCACCTAAGGACATCACATATGTACGTATTATCCTGAGAGCTACTATAAAAAAAATTGAAATTAAATTTATCTAGGAGAGAGGGTCCACGTACCAAGCAAAAACTGTGTGAGACTGAGCGGAAATTGACTTAGACGGTTAATTTACATATAAAACGAACAAAGTGTACCTCCTATGGACATGACATATGTATGCATTATCATTGGAGGTACTATAAAAAATATAAAAATTAAATGTATCTAGGACAGAGGGTCCTCGTACAGAGCAAAAACTGTATGAGACGTTGCGGAAATTGACTTAGACGGTTAATTTACATATAAAAAGAACAAAGTGTACCACATATGCACATCACATATGTATGAATTATCATTGCAGGTACTATAAAAAAAAATAAAAATTAAATTTATCTTGGGCGGAGGGTCATTGCACAGAGCAAAAATTGTGAGAGACTGAGTGGAAATTGACTTAGACGGTTAATTTAAATATAAAACGAACAAAGTGTACCTCCTATGGACATGACATATGTATGCATTATCATTGGAGGTACTATAAAAAATATAAAAATTAAATGTATCTAGGACAGAGGGTCCTCGTACAGAGCAAAAACTGTATGAGACGTTGCGGAAACTGACTTAGACGGTTAATTTACATATAAAACGAAAAAGTGTACCACCTAAGGACATCACATATGTACGTATTATCCTGAGAGCTACTATAAAAAAAATTGAAATTAAATTTATCTAGGAGAGAGGGTCCACGTACCAAGCAAAAACTGTGTGAGACTGAGCGGAAATTGACTTAGACGGTTAATTTACATATAAAACGAACAAAGTGTACCTCCTATGGACATGACATATGTATGCATTATCATTGGTGGTACTTTAAAAAATATAAAAATTAAATGTATCTAGGAGAGAGGGTCCTCGTACAGAGCAAAAACTGTATGAGACGTTGCGGAAATTGACTTAGACGGTTAATTTACATATAAAAAGAACAATGTGTACCACATATGCACATCACATATGTATGAATTATCATTGCAGGTACTATAAAAAAAAATCAAAATTAAATTTATCTTGGGCGGCGGGTCATTGCACAGAGCAAAAACTGTGAGAGACTGAACGAAAATTGACCTAGAAGTTAAATTTACATAAAAAACGAAAAAGTGTACCACCCGTGGACATCACATATCTATGAATTATCCTTAAGGGTACTATAAAAAAAGTTAAAATTAAATTTATCTAGGGCGGTGTGCCTGCGAACAGAGAAAAAACTTTGAGAGACTGAACGAAAATTGAACTAGACGGTTAATTTACATATAAAAAGAACAAAGTGTACCACCCATGCACATCACATATGTATGAATTATCATTGCAGGTACTATAAGCAAAATAAAAATTAAATTTATCTTGGGCGGAGGGTCCTTGCATAGAGCAAAAACTTTGAGAGACTGAACGAAAATTGACTTAGACGGTTAATTTACATATAAAAAGAACAAAGTGTACCACCTATGGACATCACATATGTATGTATTATCCTTAGAGGTACTATAAAAAAAATTGAACTAAAATTTATCTAGGGCGGCGGGCCCTCGTACAGAGTAAAAAGTTTGAGAGACTGAACGAAAATTGACTTAGACGGTTAAATTACATATGAAACGATCAAAGTGTACCACCTATGGACATCACATATGTATGTATTATCATCGGAGTTATATTAAAAAAAATAAAACTTAAATGTATCTAGGACAGAGGGCCCTCGAACAGTGCAAAAACTGAAGGGACCGAAGGAAAATTGATTTTGAAGGTAAATTTACATATAAAACGAAAAAAGTGTACCACCTATGGGCTTCACATATGTATGCATTATCATCGGAGGTACTAAAAAAAAATTTTAATTGAATTTATCTAGCGCGGATTGCCCTCCAACAGAGCAAAAACTGTGAGAGACTGAGTGGAAATTGACTTAGATGGTTAATTTACATATAAAAAGAACAAAGTGTACCACCTATCCACATCACATATGTATGAATTATCATTGCAGGTACTATAAAAAAAATAAAAATTAAATTTATCTTGGCCGGAGGGTCCTTGCACAGAGCAAAAACTGTATGAGACGTTGCGGAAACTGACTTAGACGGTTAATTTACATATAAAACGAAAAAGTGTACCACCTAAGGACATCACATATGTACGTATTATCCTGAGAGCTACTATAAAAAAAATTGAAATTAAATTTATCTAGGAGAGAGGGTCCACGTACCAAGCAAAAACTGTGTGAGACTGAGCGGAAATTGACTTAGACGGTTAATTTACATATAAAACGAACAAAGTGTACCTCCTATGGACATGACGTATGTATGCATTATCATTGGTGGTACAATAAAAAATATAAAAATTAAATGTATCTAGGACAGAGGGTCCTCGTACAGAGCAAAAACTGTATGAGACGTTGCGGAAATTGACTTAGACGGTTAATTTACATATAAAAAGAACAAAGTGTACCACATATGCACATCACATATGTATGAATTATCATTGCAGGTACTATAAAAAAAAATAAAAATTAAATTTATCTTGGGCGGAGGGTCATTGCACAGAGCAAAAATTGTGAGAGACTGAACGAAAATTGACATAGACGGTTAATTTACATATAAAAAGAACAAAGTGTACCTCCTATGGACATGACATATGTATGCATTATCATTGGTGGTACTTTAAAAAATATAAAAATTAAATGTATCTAGGAGAGAGGGTCCTCGTACAGAGCAAAAACTGTATGAGACTGAGCGGAAATTGACTTAGACGGTTAATTTACATATAAAAAGAACAATGTGTACCACATATGCACATCACATATGTATGAATTATCATTGCAGGTACTATAAAAAAAAATAAAAATTAAATTTATCTTGGGCGGAGGGTCATTGCACAGAGCAAAAATTGTGAGAGACTGACCGAAAATTAACCTAGAAGTTAAATTTACATATAAAACGAAAAAGTGTACCACCTATGGACATCACATATGTATGCATTATCATCGGAGGTACTAAAAAAAAATTGTGATTGGATTTATCTAGGGCGGAGGGCCCTCGTACAGAGCAAAAACTGTGAGAGACTGAACGAAAATTGACTTAGACGGTTAATTTACATATAAAAAGAACAAAGTGTACCTCCTATGGACATCCCATTTGTATGTATTATCCTTAGAGGTACTATAAAAAAAATTGAAATTAAATTTATCTAGGGCGGCGGGCCCTCGTACAGAGTAAAAACTGTGAGAGACTGAACAAAAATTAATTTGACGGTTAATTTACATATAAAACGAACAAAGCGTACCACCTATGGACATCACATATGTATGTATTATCATTAGAGCTACTATAAAAAAAATTGAAATTAAATTTATCTAGGGCGGCGGGCCCTCGTACAGTCCAAAAACTGCAAGGTAGCGAACGAAAATTGACTGAGACAGTTAATTTACATATGAAACGGAAAAAGTGTACCACCTATGGACATGACATATGTATGTATTGTCATTAGAGGTACCCTAAAAAAAATTAAAATTAAATTTATCTAGGGCGGACGGCCCTCGTACAGAGCAAAAAGTGTGAGAGACTGAACGAAAATTGACTTAGACTGTTAATTTACACATAAAACAAACAAAGTGTACCACCTAAGGACATCACATATGTATGTATTATCATTAGAGGTACCATAAACAAAATCAAAATTGAATTTATCCAGCGCGTAGGGCCCTCGTACAGTACAAAAACTGCAAGGCAGCGAACGAAAATTGACTTAGACAGTTAATTTACATATAAAACGAACAAAGCGTACCATCTATGGACATCACATATGTATGTATTATCTTTGGAGGTACTGTAATAAAAATTAAAATCAAATTTATCTAGGGCGGAGGGCTCTCGTACGGAGCAAAAACTGCAAGGCAGCGAACGAAAATTTACTTAGACAGTAAATTTACATATAAAACGAGAAAAATGTACCATCTGTTGACATCACATATGTATGTATTATCATTAGAGGTACCATAAACAAAATCAAAATTGAATTTATCTAGGGCGGAGAGCCCTCGTACAGTGCAAAAACTGCAAGGCAGAGAACGAAAATTGACTTAGACAGTAATTTTACATATAAAACGAAAAAATGTACCATGTATGGACATCATATATGTATGAATTATCATTAGAGGTACTATAAAAAAAATAAAAATTAAATGTATCTAGGACAGAGGGTCCTCGTACAGAGCAAAAACTGTGAGAGACTGAACGAAAATTGACCTAGAAGGTAAATTTACATATAAAACGAAGAAGTGTACCTCCTATGGACATCACATGTGTATGTATTATCCTTAGAGGTACGATCAAAAAAATTGAAATTAAATTTATCTAGGGCGGCGGGCCCTCGTACAGAGTAAAAACTGTGAGAGACTGAACGAAAATTGACTTAGACGGTTGAATTACATATAAAACGAACAAAGTGTACCGCCCATGGACATCACATATGTATGTATTATCCTTGAGGGTACTATAAAAAAAATTAAAATTGAATTTATTTAAGGCGGCGTGCCCTCGTGCAAAGTAATAACTTTGAGAGACTGAACGAAAATTGACTTAGACAGTTAATTTACATATAAAACGAACAAAGCGTACCACCTATGGACATCACATATGTATGTATTATCATAGGAGGTACTAAAAAAAAATTAAAATTAAATTTATCTAGGGTGGAGGGTCCTCGTACAGAGCAAAAACTGCAAGGGACCGAACGAAAATAGACATAGAAGGTAAATTTACATATAAAACGAAGAAAATGTACCATCTATTGACATCACATATGTATGTATTATCCTTAGAGGTACTATAAAAGAAATTGAAATTATATTTATCTATGTCGGCGCGCCCTCGTACAGAGTAAAAACTGTGAGAGACTGAACGAAAATTGACTTAGACGGTCAATTTACATATAAAACTGAAAAAGTGTTCCACCTGTGGACATCACATACATGCGTGTATTATCATTGGAGGTACTATAAAAAAACAAAAATTAAATGTGTCTATGACAGAGGGCACTCGTACAGAGAAAAAACTGCAAGGGTCCGAACGCAAATTGATTTAGGAGGTAAATTTACATATAAAACGAAAAAAGTGTACCACCTATGGATATCACGTATGTATGCATTATCATTTGAGGTATCATAAAAAAAATTAAAATTAGATTTATCTAGGGCGGAGAGCCCTCGTACAGTGCCAATACTGGAAGGGACCGAACAAAAATTGACATAGAAGGTTAATTTAAATATAAAACGAAAGAATGTAACACCCATGGACTTTACATATGTATGTATTATCATCCGAGGAACTATAAAAAAAATTAAAATTAATTTATCTAGGGCGGAGAGCCCTCGTACAGAGCCAAATCTGCAAGGGACCTAACGAAATTTGACTTAGAAGGTTAATTTACATATAAAACGAAAAAAGTGTACCACCTATGGACATCACATGTGTATGCATTATCATTTGAGGCACTATAAAAAAAATTAAAATTATATTTATCTAGGGCGGAGGGCCCTCGTACAGTGCAAAAGCTGCAAGGGACCGAACGAAAATTGACTTAAACAGTTAATTTACATATAAAACGAAAAAAATGTACCATCTATTGACATCACATATGTATGTATTATCCTTAGAGGTACTATAAAAGAAATTGAAATTATATTTATCTATGTCGGCGCGCCCTCGTACAGAGTAAAAACTGTGAGAGACTGAACGAAAATTGATTTAGACGGTTAATTTACATATAAAACGAAAAAAATGTACCATGTATTGACATCATATATGTATGTATTATCATTAGAGGTACTATAAAAAAAATTAAAATTAAATTTATCTAGGGCGGAGAGCCCTTGTACAGTCCAAAAACTGCAAGATAGCGAACGAAAATTGACTGAGACAGTTAATTTACGTATGAAACGAAAAAAATATACCACCTATGGACATAACATATGTATTTATTATTATTGGAGGTACAATACAAAAATAAAAATTAAATGTATCTAGGACGGAGGGCCCTCGTTCAGAGCAACACCGCAAGGGACCGAACGAAGATTGACTTAGAAGGTAAATTTACATATCAAATGAAAAAACTGTACCACCTATTTACTTCACATATGTATGCATTATGATCGGAGGTATTATAAAAAAAATTAAAATTGAATTTATCTAGGGCGGAGAGCCCTCGTACAGTGCAAAAACTGCAAGGCAGAGAACGAAAATTGACTTAGACAGTAATTTTACATATAAAACGAAAAAAATGTACCATCTGTTGACATCACATATGTATGTATTATCATTAGAGGTACCATAAACAAAATCAAAATTGAATTTATCCAGCGCGTAGGGCCCTCGTACAGTACAAAAACTGCAAGGCAGCGAACGAATATTGACTTAGACAGTTAATTTACATATGAAACGAAAAAATGTACCATGTATGGACATCATATATGTATGAATTATCATTAGAGGTACTATAAAAAAAATAAAAATTAAATGTATCTAGGACAGAGGGTCCTCGTACAGAGCAAAAACTGTGAGAGACTGAACGAAAATTGACCTAGAAGGTAAATTTACATATAAAACGAAAAAGTGTACCTCCTATGGACATCACATGTGAATGTATTATCCTTAGATGTACGATAAAAAAAATTGAAATTAAATTTATCTAGGGTGGCGGGCCCTCGTACAGAGTCAGAACTTTGAGAGACTGAACGAAAATTGACTTAGACGGTTAAATTACATATAAAACGAACAAAGTGTACCACCCATGGACATCACATATGTATGTATTATCCTTGAGGGTACTATAAAAAAAATTAAAATTGAATTTATTTAAGGCGGCGTGCCCTCGTGCAAAGTAAAAACTTTGAGAGACTGGACGAAAATTGACTTAGACAGTTAATTTACATATAAAACGAACAAAGCGTACCACCTATGGACATCACATATGTATGTATTATTATTGGAGGTACAATACAAAAATAAAAATTAAATGTATCGGGGGTGGAGGGTCCTCGTACAGAGCAAAACTGTGAGAGACTGAACGAAAATTGACCTAGAAGGTAAACTTACATATAAATCGAAGAAGTTTACCACTCATGGACATCACATATGTATGTATTATCCTTGAGGGTACTATAAAAAAAATTAATATTTAATTTATCTAGGTCGGCGTGCCCTCGTGCAAAGTAAAAACTTTGAGAGACTGAACGAACATTGACTTAGACAGTTAATTTCCATATAAAACGAACAAAGTGTACCACCTGTTGACATCACATATGTATGTATTATCATTAGAGGTACCATAAACAAAATAAAAATTGAATTTATCCAGCGCGTAGGGCCCTCGTACAGTCCAAAAACTGCAAGGTAGCGAACGAAAATTGACTGAGACAGTTAATTTACGTATGAAACAAAAAAAGTATACCACCTATGGACATAACATATGTATGTATTATTATTGGAGGTACAATACAAAAATAAAAATTAAATGTATCTAGGACGGAGGGCCCTCGTTCAGAGCAACACCGCAAGGGACCGAACGAAAATTGACTTAGAAGGTAAATTTACATATCAAATGAAAAAACTGTATCACCTATTTACTTCACATATGTATGCATTATGATCGGAGGTATTATAAAAAAAATTAAAATTGAATTTATCTACTGCGGAGAGCCCTCGTACAGTGCAAAAACTGCAAGGCAGAGAACGAAAATTGACTTAGACAGTAATTTTACATATAAAACGAAAAAAATGTACCATCTGTTGACATCACATATGTATGTATTATCATTAGAGGTACCATAAACAAAATCAAAATTGAATTTATCCAGCGCGTAGGGCCCTCGTACAGTACAAAAACTGCAAGGCAGCGAACGAAAATTGACTTAGACAGTTAATTTACATATAAAACGAAAAAAATGTACCATGTATGGACATCATATATGTATGAATTATCATTAGAAGTACTATAAAAAAAATAAAAATTAAATGTATCTAGGACAGAGTGTCCTCGTACAGAGCAAAAACTGTGAGAGACTGAACGAAAATTGACCTAGAAGGTAAATTTACATATAAAACGAAAAAGTGTACCTCCTATGGACATCACGTGTGTATGTATTATCCTTAGAGGTACGATAAAAAAAAATTGAAATTAAATTTATTTAAGGCGGCGTGCCCTCGTGCAAAGTAAAAACTTTGAGAGACTGGACGAAAATTGACTTAGACAGTTAATTTACATATAAAACGAACAAAGCGTTCCACCTATGGACATCACATATGTATGTATTATTATTGGAGGTACAATACAAAAATAAAAATTAAATGTATCGGGGGTGGAGGGTCCTCGTACAGAGCAAAAACAGTGAGAGACTGAACGAAAATTGACCTAGAAGGTAAATTTTCATATAAATCGAAGAAGTTTACCACTCATGGACATCACATATGTATGTATTATCCTTGAGGGTACTATAAAAAAAATTAATATTTAATTTATCTAGGTCGGCGTGCCCTCGTGCAAAGTAAAAACTTTGAGAGACTGAACGAAAATTTTCTTAGACAGTTCATTTACATATAAAACGAACAAAGTGTACCACCTGTTGACATCACATATGTATGTATTATCATTAGAGGTACTATGAAAAAAATTAAAATTGAATTTATCTAGCGCGGACGGACCTCGTGCAGAGCAAAAACTGTGAGAGACTAAACGAAAACTGACGTAGACGGTTAATTTACATATAAAACGAAAAAAATGTACCATGTATTGACATCATATATGTATGTATTATCATTAGAGGCACTATAAAAAAAATTGAAATTAAATTTATCTAGGGAGGCGGGCCCTCGTACAGAGTAAAAACTGTGAGAGACTGAACGAAAATTGACTTAGACGGTCAATTTACATATAAAACTGAAAAAGTGTTCCACCTGTGGACATCACATACATGCGTGTATTATCATTGGAGGTACTATAAAAAAACAAAAATTAAATGTGTCTATGACAGAGGGCACTCGTACAGAGAAAAAACTGCAAGGGTCCGAACGCAAATTGATTTAGGAGGTAAATTTACATATAAAACGAAAAAAATGTACCATGTATTGGTATCATATATGTATGTATTATCATTAGAGGTACTATAAAAAATATTAAAATTAAATTTATCTAGGGCTGACAGCCCTCGCACAGAGCAAAAACTGCAAGGGACCGAACGAAAATTGACTATGTGATTTTGGTCTGACTGCAAAAGCGCACGAGGGAAGTTCAGCGTCATCGCCTTATGCGCATTTGAGGCGGTATCCCAATGAAGGGGCCCCCCACATTCGCTCCGCATTTGTTCAATCGGCCCTGTTTAAGGGTCTCTTGATGCTTTTCTCCACACCGCCATTCTGACGGCGTCAGCCTTACTGCTGGCACAGTCCTTGCGGCTACAATCGTTGGTGGGCTGCAGGACGCTTCTGATCCGTGCTTGGCCTCATGCATCCATCTCGGCGAGACCCTGCCCGCCCGCAAAACACTATCTCAAGTCTTGGGTGTGTTGTGTTCAGTTGCTGTGAATTTGTC
Organism: Diplolepis rosae; assembly: GCA_030998225.1. Taxonomy (NCBI): domain Eukaryota; kingdom Metazoa; phylum Arthropoda; class Insecta; order Hymenoptera; family Diplolepididae; genus Diplolepis; species Diplolepis rosae. The sequence continues at coordinate 2,680,749 of JAPYXD010000728.1, read as the reverse complement.
TTGTCATGTTGGTGTCCGTATTGTATCTGAGTTGAAGTTTAATCGATGATCACGATTTTCGGACGGTTTGTTGCTCGCCTCCTTCGTTGAGGCGGGACCGAAATGGCTACGCACAAATGTGGCGCTTAAGTGGAGCCCTCTTATATGTTCTTTGATCCAAGAACGTGTTTCCTTTATTTGTTTTCCTTTCATTTCAGTTAATATTTACAATGACCATTAAAATTTTTACCAACTTTCTAGTTTATAAGAATTTTAAGAAATAAAAAATGTTTACATATCATTTTTCTATTCGTTAGTATGAGGATAGTATTGGATTTAAATAATTGTTAATAATCACAAATAACAATACATTTTTTTTGAAATTTAGAATAATTAGAAATAAAAATTACTATTGAACAGAATCAAAAATAGATATAAGGGGGCTCCACTTAAGCGCCACCTCTGTGCGTGGCCATTTCGGTCCTGCTTCAACGAAGGAGGCGAGCAACAAACCGTCCGAGAACCATGATCTTCGATTAAAATTCAACTCAGATACGATTGAACATTTTTAATCGTATCTCGGGTACCCATAAATATTTTTTAAGTTTTCTTAGCTTGAATTAAAGATAAGGTTTTAGACTTTATGTCGTATAATTTTCAGATTTTGGAAAAAATTTTCCTAGGTCATGCAAAAAGTTGATGTTGAGGTAGAGAATTTGAGAGAATCTTGAAGTTTTTTTTTAACTCCTCACGTGCTGTATTATTTTCAGAAAGTCAAAAAAATATTTATTGATCATCACTAGACGTGAATTTCATAAGCTTTTAAACTGTATTTCTAAAAATGCCCTATCTCTTTGTTTCACCAAGATATCGTGGTCCAAAGTCAGCAGTGATTTTCAATAGCGATCACAAGCACCGTGAGCACAATTTGCGACGGTAGTGTATGTAAAAATGTTTATATTTTGAACTTTTAAATGATATTTTCTAAAAATGAATTTCTAGGTCTGGTTCCAAAAATTAATAATTTTGGATGTTCGATTTGTATTTAAGGGGGTCTTCTACTTTCGAACCCTAATTCCGAACGTATTTTTCACGATGGACTGCGAAAAAACTACACATAATATTAAGATGCGGTTTTTACATTCTCATCATGGATGAGAAGGTATTGGTTTTATGTGAAAAATGACTTTCAAAATTTTCATCAAATCTTTACTTCATAAGACCCCCTGAGTCTGAAAAAAGGGTTTTTACGAAAGTTTCTGTCTGTCTGTCTGTCTGTAGTAGGTCGTGTGCGGCATAACTCTCGATAGAATTATCAGATTGAATTGAGCTTTGGCACACTTTATCAGAGACGCAAAAGTAAGGACAAGTTCGTTGACCAGCCACATCCAATCAAAATTGAGGGATTGAGCACTACTTTTGTGTTTTTGAAAATAACTTTTTGAAAAAATCAAAAATTTCAATACTAGTTTTTGATAGTGCTCATAAATCTCTACAAATTATCCCGATAACATTTTTTGATTAAATCAAAATTAGAAATGTTACAGCATATTCAAATTCGAAAAAAGTTAATATCAAAATTCCATTTTCCAGTTAAATTATACGAGATACGAAAAAACGTTAAGATACAATATTATTTTCTACATAAAGTCCTACAAATTTGAATTGTAAAATTTGTTCATAAGATGCATATTTTTCTGTTTAATTAAAAAAAAACTATTGAAAATCCAAAATTCAATTTTTTAACAATAATATTCGAAATACGAAAAAAATGTAAGAATACAAAGTTGTTCGTTTCAAAAAGATCTACAAATTTTGTTGCACACAGTTTCTGATAAAACATATATTTTTCGTTTCAATTCCAAAAAAATACGATTAAAATTCAAAAATTCCATTTTTTAGACAAAATATGTGAGCTACAAAAAAAACGTTTAGATGGAAAATTGTTTGCCTAAATGAGGTCTACAAATTCTCATTAAGACATTTCGGGACAAGATGTATATTTTATGTTTTGATTTTTAATATTAAAAAAATTCGATTTTTTTCACCAAAATATGTGAGATACGAAATAAGCGTTGTTCTGCAAAATCGTTTCCTTAAATAAAGTGTACGATTGTTTTTTCTTTTTGAGAGATTTGGGAGAAAATAAATTATTTTAATCATGTAATTTATTGAAAAGTTACTGAAAAAAAACCTATTTCTGGTTATAAGGAAATAAACTCCTCGTCGTTTTGAGATTCGACGAGATGTAGATTTCCTTAGCTAGTTAGTATTTAACTAACTAGGTTTTCAACGCCAGGCTGTAGACTCACAGTTAACTCTTGCGGCTAACCGACCACCGGCGCACTCAAACTGCTATTTCACCGCGAAGCGTAGTGGTAAAAAATTTACTCATAAATTTGTTTAGTGCGAGAACCCCGTGAACGGCTTTCGTCGTAGTGAAGATTTAAGAAGTATTTACGTCCGCTCAAGTGCAATCCCCAATTTCTGGCCCTGGCTAGGTCTTTTTACGAATCTAGGTCAACTATTCAGGTGATAGGTCGCGCTTGTTCCGAACCGCGGACGGGCAAAGTAGAGAAAAGTACTATCTCTACTGTCCGAGCAGTTCTGGTTAGTACCAGGCTGCTCGAGTAACTGCGAAATTTGATTTCAAATTGATTTACTTTTATAGATTTCTATCGATGATGCTTAGGTGGGTTATCTTGATGATTTTGGGATTTTTCTGGGTGGCCTGATTTTTGGAAGGATTTCATGCTTACTGGTAATTTTGCAATAACCGATTGCCTGAGTACTTGGTAGCCTACTTGTTATTACCTGTTGCCAAGTGAAGTTTGTGATGAAATGGTTAATTCTGACATAGTTAAAATTTTTGGATCATATTTCATGACAACAATCAATCAAATATCGATATAAAATAATTAAATCTATTTCGCTGATTATTAATTCTGGATTCTGACATCCTAAATATTTTTCATAGTTAGAAAAAACAATGGTTCAGATCCTTTTCAGAAATATCGTCTGTACTGGCTATGGTAACTTGCAGCTACCCAAGTTTGTTTATAAAATTTATAGTTTATAGAGTTCATAGTAAAAGCCATCTTTGAAAAATCTGAAAAAATTCATAGTGATAGCCCCAAGTGTTATGCAAATTTTAGATATATAATTAAGGTGCGCACTCGCAAAATGTGCGAAATATGAATTTTTTGTAAAATGATGAGCGTGGAATCACGATCTTCGATCGACGGCGTCAGGCGCAAGTTCCACTAATGTTCTTTACTATCTGCTTTTTCGAGAACGTTACTATCAAAAAGTGATGGGAAGTGATTGTTAACTGTTTAATTATCGCTTTATACTCATAATATATTAATAATGTAATGAGTTTTTTAATTATACATAAATTATTTAAAAAATCATTTTTTTTTATTATCATGAAAATAAATTAGTTGGTAAAAAATCTACGATAGTTTATTTTTAAAGAGCAGTAGAAATAATTCGACAAAAAAGGAAGCACTGTTGTAATCCATACAAAAAAAAAACAGTAAGTGAATATTACGTGATTTTTCACACCTGATACAAATAATGTACCAAGCCTGAGCTTAAAATTCATTTTCCTCTTAATAAATTATACTCGCAGATTCAAATGAAAGCAGTTTTAGGGCATTCCCAGAGCATTTTCTCAAAAAAATCCAAAAATGTTTAAAAAAATGCTCTCCTTTGCAACACATGCAGGATAAGAGTTATGAAAGATGAAGTTTTAGAAGAAGGATGGGAAATAATAAGATTTGTTCCTCCTAGCATTTATGTTTTCGTTCTTAATTGTTGAAATTATTTCTTTGTCAATTTATGTATAATCATAAAACTCATTACATTATTCATATGTTATAAGTATACAGCGATAATTAAACAATTAATATTCACTTCCCATCACTTTTTGATAGTGACGTTCTCGAAAAAGCAGATAGTAATAAAGGGTTTTCCAATAGGGACATAACAATTTTATCTATGAATAAAACACAGAAAGATTTGAGATATTGAGTTCAAATTTATTGTGGGTTTAGTGCAAGCATTACGTTTTATGAATAAAATTCGATATCGGTCATATGACCACCACGAGCCCGTTTACAGCGGTCGATTGTTTGGACCCAATTTTTCACTACTCTGGCACACATTTCGACCAGAACGTTGGCAATTTCACGTTGGATGTTGTCCTTGTGGTCGCCTAAAGTTTCTGGCTTGTTGGCATAGACCAGTGACTTGATATGGCCCCATAAAAAGAAATCCAATGGCGTTAGATCGCATGAACGAGGCGGCCATTCGGACCGGACCATTTCTCGAGATAAGACGTTCATCGTATTTTCCTTTCAATAAATCGATTGTGACGCGTGCTGTGTGGCTAGTGGCACCATCTTGTTGAAACCACATATCGTTGATATCAAGTTCATCTAATTCTGGCCACAAATAATCTTCCAACATAGCACGATAGCGCTCTCCATTGACGGTAACATGACGGTCGTTTTCATCCACGAAAAAATGCGGCCCAATCACACCTCCGGCATGAAAACCGCACGAAACAGTCACTTTTGCGGATGCAACGGTGTCTTAAGAAGCACATTTGGGTTTGTCGCTGACCAATAACGCATACTTTGCTTATTAACAAAGCCACTGAGCCAGAAATGAGCTTCATCGCTGAAGATGATTTTTTGATGAAATTCTTCATTTTCTTCAAGCTTTGCCATAGCCCAATTGGAGAAGTTTCGACGTTTCAAATGATCAAGTGGCTTTAGTTCTTGAGTCAATTTAATCTTGAATGCATGTAGGCCAAGATCTTTTCGCATAATACGTTCGGATGGTCCCACCACCTCAACCCACTATGGAAGCTCAGTTTGGGCCCAGATGGACGTGGGAGGTACGGTCGGCCAGGGCTGAAACCTAAATAGGGGATCGACCACGACCGCCCGCAGCACCCCGGTCACCGGGTCTGTGATGACCTCGACGACCCACTCGTCGTTGGGGACGCAGAACCCTCTGCAGGCATCTGATGGCTGTAGGCGAGAAAAAGAAAGGAAATCAAGCCGATTGGTAGGACTAACAAGGACAAACAATTCCTCCCGAACAATACGACCACCACCTAAAATAAAACAAATGTAAGCTTTGGATTCTAGATACCGTGAATACCCTGAAGAATTTGTTAGTTAGTGAGGCGATGATCCCTTTATTCGCCAAAGAAAGCGTACGGTCTCGCTGAAGTACACGGTTTCCTATTTGGTACGTACGCGGACGTACTCGGAGTTTATACGCATGCGCCTGCTCATTATGGGCAGGGCCCAAATTCCCTTTCATGAGACATATCAAGGATTTGAGTCTTTTGACTCTCTGGGACCAGGTGTCAACATTCCCGGGACGAGGAAGCTCTGATAGAGTAGGATATGTTCTACGAATTTGTTACAAAATTCGGTACCGTTGTCTGTTAACAAAAACTTCGGCGTACCCCAGCGATTTATAACCATGTCTTTGAATGCTTTAGTAATGATCGTGCCGTTTGCGTTCTTTGAAGGAAGAACTTCTATCCACCGCGTGAAAAAGTTCTGGAAAACGAGGACATAGCGATGCTGGGCGAATGAGGGCGTGTAAGGGCCCATTATATCGGCGCCAATCATGAGGCATTGCTTTTTGATTACCCTGTGGCCCATCTCGAGAGCAGGTTTTGCCTGCTCTACTTTACAACGTTGGCAAATACCGCAGACTCTAACGTACTGCGCAACGTCATGATAAAAACCCGGCCAATAATAGCGGGTGGCGAGACGATGGTATGTTTTGTCCACCCCTTAATGTCCCGCTTGAGGCTGATCATGTGCACCAGCCAGAGCTGCCACGTGTTGCTCTTTAGGGAGGATCATCTTTCAGGAATCTAAATCAGGAAAAATTGGATCGAGCCATTTATTTGCTTAAGATACCAAGCGTCCTCGGTTTTACCTATTGTGGCGACCTCTTCAGGACCATTGAGGTCCTAGTCAAGTCGTCTAGTCGGGTCTCTTAGTGACCTGAGTCATCGAAGGCTACTGTGGTCTGTCACGACCGTGAAACGGAATCCTTGCAGGTATTAACGGAACTTTTCAATGGACCATACGACGGTCAAGCATTCCTTCTCAGTCACTGCGTAATTACGCTCCACGGCTGATAGGGAGTGGTTGGCGTAAGCGATTGCACGTTCTACGCCTTCTATCGTCTGGGTCAATACTGCTCCAACTCCAGTGGAGCTTGAATCCGTCTGCAAAGTGAACAAATGCACGGAGTTTAGGCAAGCAACTACTGGCGCTGCAGTCAACGTGGTTTTAATGGCCTGGGCATCTCGCTTCAGAAAAATAGGCATTTTTCGGGGTTGATAGAGAGACCAGCAGCAGCGAGTCGATCGAATACCTCTTTTAACCATTTGAGGTGATCTTCGAAGGTATTGCTCACTTTTATGACGTCGTCTAAATAGGCGAACGCATGAGGTTCCAGTTTCGAGCAAATGACTTTATCAATCAAACGTCAGAACGTCGCAGGGGCATTGGTAAGTCCAAAAGGCATCCATGTCAATTGCGTTGATGTAATTAGCCTTCTGGAGTTTATCCAGAATGTTAGTCATTGGTGGAAGAGCATGAGCGTCCTCCTTAATGACTCGGGTGATTTCCCTAAAGTCGACGCACAGACGATAAGTGCCATTCGACTTCCTTGCCATAACAACCGGTAAGGACCAAGTACTATTAGATGGCTAAACTAATTTTTGTTCGAAAAGCTTGTTCATCTCGTCCATCACAGCAGGAGACCGAACATGGTACTTCTGCTTGATGAGCGAATGGTCACCCATATCAATGGTTTGTTTGGCAATGTGGGTAGTACCCAGTTCCTTTTTTGAGACTTTTAACTCACGCTTATGGAAATCTTCTACCAGAGCTATTTGTGTCCTGGTGATCTCCTTATTCGGAGCGCACCCATTGCCGTCTATCCGCGCCAACTTCGACAATAAGCCGAGAGTGTCTGTGCGGTAAACTCCGTCGTCGTAAGCCATGTGGATAACGTTAGCGTTGCCATCCACAATCAACCTAAATTGTCGGATAGCATCCATGCCTAGAACACATTGTTGCTTAAAGTTTGGTACCACTTTGTACTCGACGCGTTTTTAGACGACATCTAGGGTTCTAGGTAGCGCCACCTGCCCTAAAACTGACTCTATGCTACCATTCGGGAATAGAATAGCTTTAACTTGGAGGGTTTGATCTCTTGGTTAAATTTCACGGCTGATTCCATTCCCTTTTTACCCAGAATGAATTTAGTGGAACCCGAGTCCAGTAGCGCGTCGAGTTCTCTGTTGTCGATCTTTACTTTTACGAAGAATCGTGTGCCTTGTTCATAGAATTTTAAGACAGCTCAATCGTCTTCCGAAAACTTATCGTAATCGAGATATACCCACGATTCGCCTGACAAAATTGGGCTAGGTTTTTGTAACAAAATACTTGCTGTTCCTTGGTACATTTTATTGTACTATGGTCGTGTGATGCAGGTATGCTGTGAGAAAGGCAATTCCTGCATATAATCGTCATTGAAGTATACGGCGTTTGAGAAATCGTGTCTACATTTATTTTCGCCGCGTTTTGCTTAGACTTGTTCAAGGAGGGAACTCTGATATGTCAAAAGCAATGGTAGTGCCCTAATTAATTCCATGTCCGATAGCGGGGAGAAATTTCTGCACACATCTACTTGCGTTATAAAATCTTCCGCGCTTGCCTTTGACGAGCCATTAAATTTTAAATTCCACTGGCGCACTATTTTACCGACATCCTTATTTGTTTCAACACGAGTGTTGGTACCTCGTAAATTATAATTATAAGGGTTGGTAGGCGCGGAATTAAAATTTTGCTCGTCATTTTTTGTAATTGGCGGAATGTGGGTCGATTTATACACGTTTGCTCCACCGTTATTGTGCGGCGCATAGGAGTTCAAATTATTATGAATATTAGGGGTTGACATCCCCAAATACTCGAAACTTTGTTGCGTTACAAAGGGTCATGCCCGGGCCAGTGTTCGCAGAACGTGGACGTAACGGCCTCCACCAGTGACCCGTGTGGATCCTCACACAACCAAACGCGGCGTGTCGGTGTGTCCCCACTTTCTCGCTTCGATTTCATGCTGGCGGCTGTTGAGCTAAGATCGAGAATTATGTTTCTCTCGACTTCGTGTGAAAGAGGTGCGAAGCAGACGACAGATTCAAAATGACAAAATATATAGTTTAAGATATTAGCATTCTTTTTTTGATATTTTGATAACCATTCACCTAAAATGAATATCTGGAAGATTCTTTCAATTTTAGGATGATTTAGACACTTGAGAAATAATATTTTAGTAAAATGTATAGTTCAGTAACTGTTTAGTCTCAAAAACAAATATCGATTTATATATTTTTCAGCCTTGAAAATAAATTATTTGAAATGAAAAAAATATGTGGAGAATATTTCATATCAAGATAAGATAAATGATGAGATTCAAAGTTAAATAATAAAAGGTTCGAATAAAATACTGTGAAAAGTTTTTTGAATACAAATATAAACATTGAGATTTCTATGACACGTAGTAAAATTGAGAAATATTTCATTGGAATAAAATAGTTTGAAAATTTATTTTATGATACGTAACATCTTTAGCATGACATTTTGAATATACAAGTGTATATATAGTTTTTTATTTTTTCAATGATCAAACCTTCTTTTTACAATTATGTATTGAAAAAAGGGCTTTCAAAAAGTGTTACGTATTTTCGACTTTTTTTTTCAAAGTGTAATTTCGTATGCAACATTAAATATAGTTTATATATATTTTAAAATAATCAAACCTCTTATTTATACTTGTATATTGAAATTGCCATGTCAAGGATTTTGAGTAATCTAAAATCTTTTCCAAAGTATTTAATTGTTATGAAATATTTTTCAATTTTACTTCATGTCAGGGTAATCTCATGATGTAATTTCTTATGCAAATTTAGATACAATTAATTTTATTTTGTATTTAAACCCTTCATTTTTACAGACATGGAATTTATTATATAATTAAACATCGGTGATTAAATGTTCACCATCTGTTGCTTCAGTTCTTTTTCAAGTGACTTAATGTTTATAAAAACAAATTAAATTTTATTTCTCTGTAGGTTCATTTATATTGGAAGTGATTCGATTTTGATAATAACAACTCAACAAAAATTCCTGATAATATCAAGAAAGTTAATAAAATTCTGGATCTAATGAGCTCATGTTGAAAGCAAAATGTTTATTTCATTGAAAGTTACTACAAAAAATGTCATTATTTTTAGAAATCCAAACAATCAATATTTTGATAAATATCTATAAATTTCATTAAAATATGGCATACATTGCTTTTTAAAAAATTCTTGTAAGAGGCTACACATTTTTTAAATTATACAACTTTTATTGTATAATATTTGACCCTAAGATAGAATACAGAAAAAAAATCTAATAATATTTTGATTAGTTAACAAAATACTATGATGACAAATAAGACCAAAGACTTTTAAAACTGTTAATGTTTTTACAAAGTCATCAAAATTCTTCAAAGAGATCAAAATTTGACATTTTTGACTTTTTCTTTTTGATCGTGAGTCCCCTTGCCTCTGACGCAGAACAATATTTTTAATACCATTTCTCTTTTCTTCGGGAGTAAAAAGAGTCAAATCCTGGCCTTCATTCTCAGATTCTTTATCTGTGTACAAATAATAATAAGTACTGAACTTCTTGTAAATTTTACTGACCTTTTTTCTGCGTGTACAACTTATAAATACTGAAATACCTAACTCATCAATACTTTAATACATTTCCTAAAGAGTTAGTGTTTTTATTTCTTTTTTATAGCTTTTGATTATTCAAATTAAAAGTCTCTGCATAAACCACAGTAACGTAATATTAATTTTAAACTTAAACCTCATATTAATTATTAAAAAAAATGTTGTACCTAATTTTTTAATTGAAATAATAGATTCACAAAGCTACATAGAATTCAAATCAATATATATATATATATATATATATATATATATATATATATATATATATACAGAGTGGGCACGAGTGGGTTCCGGAATAAGGAATATAATTGGGAGAAGTTTAGCATACGAAATACCGCCCAACATACACTTTCGCTATTCGAAAAGATCTTTTCAGGCGTCTTTTTGAAATTCGCGCCAGCTCGAAAGAGGTCGTGCATGTCTGTTCGCTTTTTTTAGGTCGGTAATAGTGAAACCTGTGCATATTTAATTTTAAATATGGTACAGGTTAGGTTTCCAAATGTAATTTTTGAAAAAATGTTAAAATTAAAAGTGTCATGTTATAAAAATATTGCCGAGAGTACAGCAGAATTTTAAACAACAATGAGTGAATTGATTATTCAGATACACAAGTGTAAATAGTTGCAAATTGGAATCAAGTGATAGATATTTTTTCAAAAATTTAAAACATATTATTGTAATTGAAATTTTACATTAAAAAAATATTCAATATTTTTCATCATACAGGTTTAAAATCTTACCATTCTCCATGCAATAAATTATTCTTGTTCATTTATCAATCTTTTAGAACAACAAAGCTCTTTATTTGTTCAAAATTTAAATTTTTTATCACACACTACAAATGTGAGCTTCTTGCTGTCACACTTGATTCCAATTTGCAACCATTTACACTTGTGTATGTGAATAATAAATTCACTCATTGTTGTTTAAAATTCTGCTGCAATTTCGGCAATATTTTTATAACATGACACTTTTAATTTTAATATTTTTTCAAAAATTACATTTGGAAACCTAACCTGTACCATATTTAAAATTAAATATGGACAGGTTTCACTATTACCGACCTGGAAAAAAGCGAACAGACATGCGCAAGACATGCACGACATCTTTCGAGCTGGCGCGAATTTAAAAAAAACGCCTGAAAAAGATCTTTTCGAATAGCGAAAGTGTATGTGGCAAATATTTTATCTCCGCAATGTATTCTATTAGAAAGAACTTTTTAAAAAAATTTGCTTCATAACACAAAAATTTTAGTATTATTTCGTATGCATATTTAGATATAGTGTATATACATATTTTTTAAATATTTAAACTCTTCATTTACGCTAATATATTGAAATTGTCATGTGATTGAGAGTGATGAGTATATTAGAAAATTTGTTTCGAAGTATTTTATTTGAATGAAATATTTTTCAACTTTACTTCACAGCAGAGAAACATGGCGTAATTTCGTATGCAAATGTAAGCATGATTTTTTTTAAAACAATGTAACCTTTTATTCACAGTGTAACGTCCCAGTCACATATCTACTATTAATTTATAATTGAGTTTCCCCGTTTTTGATCAATAAAGAAATCTGAACGATTTCTAAACTGAATCAGGGACGAGGATAACCAATAATAAAATTGAAGGAAATATTAATATAATGGTCCTTTATTGAAAATTACAAGTGGAAATTCCCTAACTTGAATATGACTAACCTTAGTTAATTCTGAACCGACTGGAACCGAAGGCTGGAGCCACTGATAATCCCTTTCTGCTGAATTCTCGTACTGGAAGTGGAAACTGGAGAACAACTTCAACGATGAACACCTCGACGTCGATTGTCACTCGATGTGGAACTTAACTGACAACAGAACTTGACGATGGGAACTGACGATGTGTTGGACCTTCCGGGTCACAAGTCGAACTGGAACTGAAGAACTGGCCAACTGCCAACTGACAACTGCTAACTGCTGACTGACTAACTGACTACTACTGAGACTACTGAGACTACTGGACTACTCAGACTACTGACACTACTGAGATACTGAGACTACTGGACTACTGGACTACTACTGAGCTCGTCCTTAGAATCGGGCTCCTTAAATATCCTGGGGGTTGGTCATTTCACCCTATTTTATGATTTTGTTTTTCTCGAACTCGCCCCCTTTGATATTTTCTAATTTCAATAAATTTCATTTCTTGTCAGTTTAGTTCTTTTTCTTCTGAGTAGACGTGCTGTCAATCCGTTGATATGACATGATTCATTGATTCGGCTTCAGTGTGTATAAGAATTTCCATTTCGGTTTATTACCAATTCTGCTGCCTAATTTTGTTAGTCCCCAAATTCAATTTTCCTTTACGGCCCTTTTTATAGCATTTTTATAGCCTTATTTGTGTAGTGCCTCCCACGCAGTGTTAAATAGTAGGGATCACCCATGGAGTCTGCGTCTAGGCTTTTAACCTTTACTGAGCCTGCGTCGGAATTTTGGGACAATCGGTTGTGTATTTTGGATCAATACTTCCCGCATTCCTGAAGTCTACTTGTTGCTTCTGAATGACCCTCGTAAAATTGGGGTGCGATGACATCCCGCGGTGCATCTTCTGTTGTGTATCTCCATTTCCGGTGAGGGTGGAGATATTGATTTCTTACTTGGCGATTCTGAATACTATCTTCTGTGTTTACTTCTTCGTTTTCTCTTACAGTATTTTGATTTTTCCTCTCTGTAGATTTTTTCCAGTCGATTCTTATTTTTTTTCTTAAACAATTTAGTTACATACATTAATGGTAAAAGTTATATTCAAGTTTTACATAATATAAATATTAACATTCATTATATTTATAATTAAAAGGTCACAGGACGTGACACCTCGCCCCTTAAGTTTGGACATGGGGATGAAATGACCATGTACAAACTTTTTCGCGGACATTAAATTTTGTTTTTCTTACAGATTAATCATAAAAAATTTTTCACGGTTAATAATCATGTTTCCATTCTTACATAAACTTGACTACATCAAAACATTCGCAATAGTAGGTTCATAGAAGCGATACTGATAACATTGCCATACAGTGTTCATTAATCGAATGCTGAAGCTGATTTATAAATGTTACGTATTTGTTACATAATTGTCGCACAATTGTTACTAAACGGTTACGTAGTTATAAGACCTATTGGTGCGTTATACGAAATCCAAAAAATATAATCCAAAATGTCGATTTCAATCTTCTTACCCTTTAAAATATTTTATTTATTTATTTATTTTTATTATTTTTTCTTTCACCTTATTTGTTAATACAATGAACTTATTTCAGATAATACCTATTCGTAACGCAATATACACCTACGTGTCATAGCTGAATATAAATTGAAAACTACGCTTACTTTTTCAAATACAGTATTCAGACATTAATTACGCACATACATTATTGAAGATTTTTTTCATTTTATCTTATTTTGACTGAATTTTTCATAGTAACGCCTATATTATTTATCATAATTAATGTTTATCCTTTTCCATAAAACGGTAAATACGTACATACTAATGAATGGATGTATTAATGTATGTGAATGTAATCCCCTTAAATTGAACTTTATCTTGAGGAACAGAGGGGAATATTTATTACGCGCTTAAAGTTTTATTATTTTTCTATAATTCGTTTCATCAACATTTCTATAAGTAATCTGTATACATGCAGATACATTAATCCATTTATATCGAGCAATTCACATATTTCTAATTAAACTTTCACTTATCTTTTTCCAATTTTTATCGCACGGAGCAAAATTATCCTATCAAATTTGTCTACATACATCTTTGAGATATCAATTAGCACACAATTCAAATATAGAGGTACATCATACCTTTTTTCTATTATTGTTCCGAGAGAGAAAAAGGAAATTTTTTTTGTACATTGTTTTATTATTATTATTTCTCTGATGGTACAAACACTCATATGCAACATTTAATACATTTATTACTTGTTCACACATTAATATAGTATTTAAACTTTTTGCGAATATTTCCTTAAATAGTGATTAAATTGAGTTTCGAATACGCCCTCATGCAGTTCATATGATTACATATAAGAGAAAAATTAACTTCGATCATAGATTCATTTATTTTCCAAAAATATTGGTAAAGTTACGGGACGTGACACCTCGCCCCTTAAGTTTGGACATGGGAATGGAATGACCATGTTCAAACTTTTATATTAGCATATCAAATGAAAACTAGTCGGATATGATTTTTGAATAATGTATTTTATTAGATTTCTTGGAAGTTTTTATTTCTTTTGGGCCTTCTGCAATTATTCGATAGGTGCCCTCTTTCGTAGCATCTCTCGCACGCGCCTGTCCATTTATACAGTTTCTCTTTATCAGAGTAGTTTTCACTTGGGTTTTGTTCACTTTCTGGTAATTTTTCTTCGGAAAAAATGTATTTCTCATTTAATAATTCTAAAATTTTCTGTGCTACATTTTGTTTGGATTCTTTCTTTTTGTATGAGCTATCACCTAGACAAACATATGTTTTTTCTTCTTTTGTTATTGTGCCTTTAGCGAGAAATGGTTTTTTTGAATTCTGAAATGAGACATCGTATATTGGCTCGGAAAAGTTATATTCCATACAAATTTCGTTTAATGTTTGCATTGGGCTACGGCTTTTTGTTATGTCTCGTTCCATTTTAATATAATTAGTGTTATAGGTTGTCAAATAGATGATTTCTTACTTCTAATTCTAAACTCAAATTTGTAGCTAATGGATGATTGAGATATTCTTCAATACAATCGAGACATTCGCAGGCTGGTTTATTTGGTTTTAATAGAATTTTATTACATAGTCCACAGGTTGTGTTTGCTGTTTCCGGTACAATCATATAATGTCCTTCATTTCCTACATTATAATATAACTGATAATTGTTGGGTAAAGTGAAATAACATTGTGGACAAATTCGCCAGCCTATTACTCTATGAGTGTAAACAGTTGTTATACTTTCATTGAATGAATAGCAAGTATATCTAAGTAGCTTGTAGTAAGTTGTAGGAAAGTGTTGAGGTAATACTCCATCGACGTGTTTGGCGTTGTTAGTATCTGGTACTTTTGCCGTTGGAATCATTTCTTGAACAAAAGAGAAAGAAACGATTCCAATTATGCTTAGTTTGTTAATTGATTCTAGTTTATTCATGATTTCAAAAATTATCTTTGAATTATTCTTTTTGCAATATATTGAAATTTTGATTGAAATTTTGCATCGAATTAGCTTAATAATTTTGAGATTGATATAAAAATAAAGTATGGAATAAAGAAAAGTGGACATTAGTGACTGAGATTATTAAAAAGTAACAAATGAGTAAGGTTAAATTATAATGGACTTCTTTTAATGGATAGTGATAGATGGAATGATTATAGTATTTCGAATGGGTTTAATTAATAATAATTAAATTGATAATTGGATAAATCAAAATGTAGTAACTTGGGTTGAAACATGCTTTGGAATTTTGTCGGGAGATTTGGATTCGGGAAGGTACTTACGTCTCGTTAATTGTATGTCGTGCGTTAGTCTATTTCCTTTATTTATGAGTTGAGTAGTTAAGAAATTTATTTATCATCACACAAATATGTTTGATTCGAATGGTGTTTTTCCTAAGAATATGGCTGTTTGAGTGCTAATACTTCTTTCAAAAGATGTTTCGAAGAGTCCTGTATCGTTAGTTTCTAAGTTGTCGTATGGTTGTAATGGGTCTAGGTTCATATGCGTATTTTCTTTCGATATTCTTTTGATTATTTGATGATATTGATACATTTTTGTCATAAAAAATAAAAAGTGTTAATATTAAAAGGCAAGTTACTGCTACAGCTATTATCAATTTAGTTATACTATCATGAAAGTAATTACTTTTTGACTCAAGATTTTTATTTAATGCAGTGTTTATTTTCTCTGAAATTTTTATTTCGTATTCTAGTTCTTGTAAGGAGATTTTCCTATTTTTGTAATTTCCTATTATTTTGTGCAACTCCAGGGGGCTTTTCAGTTATAAATTGATTAAAGAAAGGGGCTATCAATTTGAGAGAAATATCAAATAGTGGCTTTGATATGTTTGGCTCTAGATATTTTAATGGTTTTGTTTGATTTGGGAAGTTGTGGTTTTTGATTCTACATGATGGGTGAAGTTGTAAAATTCCTTTGTCTGAGATTGTTGTTGCGAATGTTGAGTCGTCTTCGCATTGAAATTCTACTTGTTTTACCGTATTGGTTGCGTATAGCCATCCATAGTAAGATTCTAGGGGTGTAATTAAGGGGAAATCATCAAAGTTTATTTGGTAGTTGCATTTATATGGTTGTGGTTCTGTTAGCAATGATATTTCACAAATCATATTTTCTTTTGAGTCCTGCAGTAGTGGTGGTGTATTGCATATTTCGGTATTGGCAATCGAAATACAATTTTCAAAAAATGATGCGATACTTACTATAATCATGAGAGTGAATGATGTAGTTGATATTAGATTCTATAAGGATGTTAATAGATTTATTTATTTGGATGTTGTGGTTAATTGGTAATTTATGTATTTTAAAGAATTGAAATTTTTCTTCACTTATTACCGGTGTATTTAATATAAACATTAATTGATTACCAAATGAAAAGTATTCTATTTTTGATAGATGTTTCATGAGTGAAATTGTATAATTCATAAAATTTTTCTGTAAAACTTGTTGATATAGATCTACTGCTGTTAGTGGAAAATGTTCCGGATGCCAGTTCATGTTTTCCGCATAGATTAGCAAAGTCAAAATATTTTGAAGGGTTATTATATAAAAATCGAGTGTTTCGTGTATGGAATCTAGCCATCGTTTGATGTGTATTGTATTGATTTCTACTGGTTTTTCATTTGTTCTTTTTAGTATCCAATGTTTATGATTTTCTAGATCTATTATTTTTTGAAAAAAGTTTTGAGTGGTTTCAATTATAGAGTGCGGAAAAATAAAAATATCTTTCTTTGCACAATTGAATTTTAAAGAAAGTTTCGTTTGTTTGAATTCGAAATTTTCGGTTGATTTTGGTGTTGATTGTGGGAAAATATTAATTGTATGCTGTAGGTAAAATTTTATTTCTTGAATAAGTTTGGTGACTATGACTTTTTGGTTTTCAAATCTATCATTGTTCGTAATTTCTAAACAGAAGTGAATATTTTTATTTTTACAATTTAGAACAGCTGTTTTATACATTTGAGAAATGGAAGTGTATATAAGTATGGTGTCTTCTATTTTTATGAAACTTACTAAATGGTATTTTGTTTCTGTGAATTTAAGGTTTCTTATGGGTTCAAGGTAAATTCCCGGTGAGTTTGTAAATAGTGTATTCAAATATTTTTCTGTATCTACTGTTAATAAGTTTTAAAAAAAACAATGTAATTACATTGAGTATTTTTCTTTTCATTCTGCTTCTCTTAGGTGTTTTCTGAAAGAAAAATGCATTACATTAGTACATGGTTAGCATAAAGATGATAGAAGTAACATTAGGTGGTATAATATGTTTTGATTTCGAAATAAGAGAAAACAAAAAAAAAAAAAAATTCAGTTAGCTGAATAGGGTATTACTTAGTTGAACAATGTAAGGATATCAGCTAGGAATTTTTTATTTGATTGTTGTAGGCTCCTAAATAATTCGTAAAAAGCGTAAGGTCCTCTTGTTTTTATTGTTAAAATTATTTCCTTTATTGTTTTGGGATTTGTTAAACTTTTGGTCCATTTTTGTACGTTGTAATCGTCATAGTTGTATATACCATTTATGAATAGATATGGCCATAAGGCTTGTATATCGATTTGTCGGACTATTAGTGCGCAATGTGTGTCGATACTTTGGCGATGTTTAGGTTCCATTGTAATCTGAAATAAAGTTTTATTTTATTTGTTTTATTTTATTTTACTATTATTTTTCTAGTTCCTTGTCCTTTTATTCATTTCTGTAGGAGTTATATAAGAAAGCCTTAGTCTATTTATATTCACTATTTTAGGTTTGTTTTTGACTAATATTTTGATATTCCCTTTACCAATTATTTCGAGTACTTCGTAGGGTCCAGAATATTGATTTTCAAATTTCTTCAATTCACCTCCTTCTAATAGAAATACATAATCTCCTATTTTGAAATTTTGTGGGTTAATCTTCTTGTCGTAGTAGACTTTCGATTTTTCTTTGGCTGCTATTAAATTATCTCTTGCTATACCGCGCATTTCGTGCAATTTTGTTATTAGTTTTGTCATATACATATCATATGTTTCTAATTTTTCGTGATCTGGAGGGGGGATGCTAGAAGGTAATCGTGCTAGTTTACCAAATACTAATTCGTAGGGTGTGCATTTGGTACCTTCGTGAACGCTTGTGTTATAAGAAAACATTGCTAATTCAATCCAATCGTCCCACTCTGTATTTTTCTCAATAAATTGTTTTAAATATTCTTTTAACACGTGGTGTGATCTTTCTAATGATCCATTTGATTGGGGATGATAAGCTGTAGTCTTGAATTGACGTATTCGAAATCGTTTGGCCATTTTTCTCATTAAATTGCTTAGGAAATCTGTTCCTTGATCTGTTAGTACAGCCTTTGGAGAGCCGTAGATACATATAAATTTTTTGACAAAAGCGTCTGCTATCGTACTTGCTTGATGATTTGGAAGGGGAACTGCTAGAGAATATTTAGTAAAATTATCTTGGATTGTAAGTATGTATTGATTTTGCGATGAAGTTATAGGTAATTTTCCTATTATATCCATTGATATTTTTTCGAAAGCGATTCCTGGGGTGTCTGTTATAATCATTGGGTTTTTTGTTTTAACTCGAACTAGTTTTTTAAGCTGGCACTGAAGACATTGTTGTATATATTTTTGTATATCTAACTTCATATTTTTCCAATAATATCTTTGTCTAATTCTACTGTAGGTCTTCGTGACTCCTTTATGTCCTCCTATAGCGGATGAATGAGCTTCTTCAATTAATTGATTTATTTCTTCTTTCGTAGGGTATTGTGTCATTCCAATACAAATTATTATTTTTATTGAAGAGTTCAGAAATGCTGTTTTTAATGTAGCTAATATTTCTTCCCATAAAACATGATTTACATGTGGTGATTTAGCGATACTAATCGATTTTAAGTTTAATTTTTCCGCGGTTGAATGAAGGGAGTAAATTGCTAATTTAATATTTCTTGTTGTTTCTCCTAGGCTTTCTCTATTTTCAGGTTCAATTGGGAGTGCTAAGTGATATTGTTGTCCTTTACGAATTTCTTTGACTAGACCTTTTTGAAGATTTTCAAATTTAGGGGAGTTTGTTGCATTTTTCTAAAAGTTTAGCTCCTATATCGCGAGGTTCTCCATTTGTAGTGATGAAATATGCATAGTTATCTTTTCTCATAGTCAATTGGTCTCTGCATTCAATTACATTTTTCTGTGGCTTAGACAATCCGGATGTTGAAGGTAAATCTGGGGGTGGTTCTGGGGGTGGACGTTCTTCTCTAAAATCGTATTCATCGGAGTTTTCAGAATTCTCTATTTCTAATTCATCAAATTGCTCGTTTTCACTTTCATTTTCTTTGTTCTGGAAATTTTCCTTAATTTCTTTTTCTTTTTCATCTTCACTTGATAAGTCAGAATTTGATTCAGAATAAATTTCTTCGTTTAATTCTTCGTCTTTATTTTCTTTAAAATACTTCTTCTTCTTATTTCCCTTAGGCTTTCGCTTAACATCATAATCTATATCAGAATCGGATTCGTCTTCTGATTCCATAAATTTACGTTTTTTATCATTTTCATGTGATTTATTTATAACTTTTCGGGGTCTACCTCTCTTTTTAATTGGCTCCTGTAATTTTACTTCTCGAATAATTTTTCGTGGCCTTCCACGCTTCTTTTGCACTTTATTTAATGCTTCAACATTTCTTAATAATTTATTTTTTATATTATCTTCATTCTCATCCATATTTATATTCCTTGAATTTTTTAATTTACTCCTTGTTTGCACAGCGTAGCAATTATCTTTATTTTTTAATAAACCTGGAATTGAATCCATTACATATTTTAAGATTTGGGAAACAAATGTTTCCGAAATGTTTTTTCTTCCAATAAGTTTATAAAGAGCGTTTCCATTTTCTTCATTTTTCATTTTATTCGTTATCATATTAATTAACCTTTTATTAGTAATATTAAATAAATCTTCTTCGTTCAATTGTTCAATAGTTTCCTCAGTTCCGTCAATTTCTTCTTCATAAGTATTATCATAATAGCGTTTTTTATCATCAATATTGTCAAATATAGTTCCTTCATTTAATTTTTCAGTAGTTTCGTCATTATCTCCATAAATTGTTTCCTTCTTTAAATCCTTAAAATCTAATTCAGTACAACATTCTTCATCATTATCATCATTATTTTTTAATAAATATTCTTCGTTTAAAAATTGTTTAGTTTCTTCAGTTCTATCGATTTTTCTTTCATTAATATCGTCATAATAGCTTTTTTTATTTTCAGTATTTCTATATAAAGTTCCTTTGTCCAATTGATCAGTTCCCTTATAATTTTCATAAGTTTTCTCTTTTTTTATATCTCCATAATTCATGCCACTTTTACACTTTTCACTCTTATTATTTTTGAAAAAATGTCCCTCCTTTGTCGGTATTTGTTTGTTCCCTTTAAAATTACCAATATCAATATTTTCATTATCATTAATCTTATATTTAAATTTATAATAATTTCCTTGATTATCCTTATTTTTAATTAAATTCTTCCCGTTCGTTGTTTGTTCAGTTTCCCTTGGATTGTTCTCGTCAATTTTCCTTGATTGAGGTTCTTTCTCATACATTTTAAAGTCTTCAGAATCATTTACAAATTTAATACTGTCAATTTCTTTTTGATTCAATTCTTCATTACAATAAAGATTCATATGAGGTGCTTCTTCTTCATCATCATCAGTATTTGATTCACTTAATATATTATCATCTTTGATTAATTTTACTTGGGAGGTATTTACTCCCTCGTTATTATCATTATCATTAATATTTTCAATATCAATAGGATTCCTTGATAAAGCATCAGCATTAATATTTGTTTTGCCTGCCTTATATGTGACATCAAAGTCGTATTCTGCCAGTTTTAATTTCCATCTTGTCACTCTTGAACAGGGGTCTTTTGAATTTTGAAACCATACTAATGGCTTATGATCGGTAACTAAGGTGAATTTTCGTCCATAAAGATAGGGGCGGAAATAAGTTACGCAATAGACAATAGCTAGGGCTTCTTTTTCGTATGTATCGTATTTTTTTTCATTGTCATTTAAGGATCGTGAAGCGTAGGCTATGGGTTTATCTTTTCCAATTTTTCCTTGGGACAGAATTCCACCTATTGCATATCCTGATGCATCTGTTGTTAAAATAAAAGGTTTGGAAAAATCTGGTCTTTGTAGAAGTGGTTCTTCGCACAATTTTTCCTTCAAAGTGTCAAATGCTTCTTGTTGTTTATTCGTCCAGATAAATTTCATATCTTTCTTTAAAAGTTGATTTAATGGTGTCGAAATTTTTGAAAATCCTTCTATAAATCTTCTGTAATAACCAGCAAGTCCTAAAAATTGTTTTATATTTTTAGGGTTTTTGGGTATTGGAAAATGTTTTACAGCTTCTAGT
This sequence comes from Diplolepis rosae, assembly GCA_030998225.1. Classification (NCBI taxonomy): domain Eukaryota; kingdom Metazoa; phylum Arthropoda; class Insecta; order Hymenoptera; family Diplolepididae; genus Diplolepis; species Diplolepis rosae. The sequence goes on along the minus strand of JAPYXD010000728.1, from coordinate 2,659,289 downwards.
TTTTTAGGGTCTGGTCTAACTCCTTCCTTGTCTATTATATGTCCTAAATAAGCAACTTCTGGGCGTAAAAATTCACATTTATCTGGCTGTAATTTTAGATTTGCTGCACTTAATCTTTCCATTAATTTGTTGAATTTTTCTTCATGTTCTTCCAAGGAATTTGCGTATAAAACAATATCATCTAGGTAGACAAATAACTCAGTTCCTTGAAGACCTGTTAAAACTAAATCCATTAATCGCTGAAAGGTAGCTGGTGCATTTTTTAAACCAAATGGCATACGATCAAATTCATAATGGCCGTAAGGAGTTGAAAAAGCTGTTTTATGTGAGTCTTCCGGACTCATTTTTATTTGATGAAATCCTGAAGCAAGGTCGAATACAGAAAAATATTGAGCTGATCCTAACTGGTCCAAAATATCAATAATATTTGGTAGAGGATATGAATCTCCAATTGTTTTTTCGTTAAGTTTGCGAAAATCGAGCACCATTCGCCATTTTTTATTTCCATGGGAATCCAATTTTTTAGGTACTATCCAAACAGGCGTATTATATGGTGATTGGGAGGGTTTGATAATTTTATTATCGATCAATTCATTTACTTGGCGTGAAATCTCTTCTTTATGTATTGGAGGGAATCTATATTGTTTTGAAAAAATAGGTTGATCATCTGTTGTTGGAATGTTGTGTTGTAAAACAGTTGTTGCTCCTAAAGGTTCTCCTGGTATGTGGAATTGATCTGCATATTTTTTAATCAAATTCTCAACATGTTGTTTTTCTTCATTATTTAAATGATCCAATCTTAATAATTCTTTGATATAATTTTCCCGATTTTTATTTGAAATGTTGAAAGATTGATAAGAATCCTGTACCTTTGGAATCTGGCTAATGAAATCGTTGAAAACGTGTTGTGAAAAATTGAATTCTCTAGTGTCTTCTAAATTTCTTTTTGTGTCAGTTTGATTTTCTTTGTGTATTGATATTTCTTCAAAATCGATCAATTCAACAGTTGGTATGGTTAACTTTTGCGGTTGTGTATTTGTGTTAAATATTTTCATATACGCTTTATTATTGTTATTAGAAACAATTGCATTTCCTAAATAAACTCCGTTGCATAAATGTAACCTTGGAATAAATCCTTGTTTTTGTTTCCTATTTTTAATTCTTACATAAAAATCTGAAATTGTTCTTGCTGGTATCAATATAGTTTCTTCTATTTCAAAAGGATAAATTTCATTATTTATTTCGAGTTGTTTTTCTGCATAATTAATTCTTGCGTTGTTGTTCCTAAAAATTCTGAACCTAATATACCATCGTGTTCGATAGGTACTTCGTTAGGTATTATGTTGAGGGTGGTCAAGTAGCCAAAAATATGGATTGTTATTTGACCAAGTGTGAATACAGGGTGTTCATTTATACCTGTTAATTTCAGACATTCAAATTTATTTATTTTCACATTTGTTTTGACCGCTTTTTGTTTAATTAAATTTGATCCGGCTCCTGTGTCTATCATCATTTGTATGGGATTTTTTAATCCCTCTGCAGATAAAATTATATGAGGAATTGCATTGTTTGTACTTAAGTTTACTTTTTCAGTTTTATTTTCCATCAAATCAGGTGCATTCAATTGTTGACTTATGCCCTCCTTTGCGCACCCGTTCCGGGAAGGGCATTGGAGTTTTCCTGTTTATTAAGTTCTTGAAGTTGTTGTTGTTGTTGTTGTTGTTGTGGCAGTTGTTGGTTAGTTTTCATTTGTTTATTACAATTTCTAGATGTGTGCCCTGGCGTATTACATGAATAGCAAATAACTTCAAAATTTTGACCTGGGTTTGGATGCAGGTCAAGATTTGGATTCTGGTTAAAATTTGGATTCTGATTTCTATTCTGATTGTAATTCATATTATAATTTGGTCTTTGGTTGAAATAAGGATTTTGATTGAAATTCCTGCTTTGGCTAAAATTTTGACCTTGATTGAAACTTCTATTGAAATTTGGATTTGGATTAAAATTTCTGTTAAAATTCGGATTTGGATTAAAGTTTCCATTTTGATTATTACGATACATATTCTGATTATTTTGATTAAAATTTGGATTTCGGTTGAATCTATTTCCTTGGGGAAAATTAGGGTGGGTTGGGAAACTATTTACGTTTCTATAATCATTTCTACTTCCTTGTTGATTTAGACCTTGCATCTGGTATCTTTGTGAAGATCTCCCTAGAGCTCCTTGACCTTGCCTATTCCCCTCGTATTGAGTATTTGGTCTGGTCCAGTTAATTCTAAACTGATTTTCTTGCAGATTTGCATTTGGTAATTTTTGAAGAAATCGAAAACAGGCTGCTGCTGTATGACCTGTTTTTTGACAAATTTGACATTTTATTAGTTCTTCTCGTGTTAAGTTGATTTTATTAGTTTTAGCAAATTCTCGATTACTATATGGTGATTTTTCAGATTCTTGGAATAGTGAGTGTTGTTTATTTCCCCTTCTCAGTTCATTTCTGGCTGTTAAATTTCTTTCTTCTCGTATCGCCCTCTCTACTATTTCGTCAAATTTATCTGCTCTTCCTATTCTTATTTCTAATTCTGGTTTTAAACCTCGAAGAAAACAATCAATCACATCTCTTTCCAGATTTCCTCTAAATTCAGCGGCTTCTTTACCATTATTATTTTGTATATGGCATTCGAGGATTTCTGCTGCAATTTCTTGTATGCGTGTTGCATAAGATAAAACACTTTCATTTTCCCACATGTATATTCTACCTAAATCTCCCTGTAATTGATATACAGTTTTCGATGGTGAGAAAATTGTTTTTAGCTTTGAAATAAAATCTTCCAAATTATTATAATAATTTCCGATTATGCATCTTCTTGCTTCTCCTGTGAGTTTGCTTCTTAGTAATTTTACCAAATTTGCTTCTGCATTAGGAACCATTTCTTTTGCTTCCTTGCAAGCCTCAATAAAAATGGTTAATGGCACTTTACTTGAGCCATCAAAGTATGGGACAATCTCCAAAGCGTCTCGTAGAGATACTTGTTGATTTGTAGGTAAATTCATCATTTCGAAGGATTGTATTGGTTGGTTATTTGGTAAAATATTCGGTAAATTATTTGGTAAAATTTCTTTATCAGATTTCCTAGAGGTTGATAACGGGTGTGAAGATTTTAGTGATTCAAGAGCCTGTTCAATATTTGCAGGGTCGTCAAGTGTAACCTGATTGATTTTATTTGGTAAAGTTTCTTGGATTTGTTCAAATTCGAGATTTGGATTTTTAAATATTGCTGTTTGATCGAAAGATTCTGGAGTCCTATTTAGTTGGGATTTTGTTTCAAATGGATCTATTGATTCGTATCCTTTTTGAGGTGTGGTGAGAATTTTATTATTTGAAATATCACCAAATTGATCTGGGCATAAAGTTCTATCACACAAGGTTGAGTTTGCTGTAATGTTTTCAAATATTGACTTTTCTCTGAGTGTTATATCCCTTATAGTATCGTCAAATGATTGGTTAAATTGTGGTGTATCGTTGTATTTATCTCCTGCAATAATGATGCTACTATTTGGTCTGATAAAAGTTTTCAATTTATCAAAAAATGGACTTTTTGGGGTTTCTGTTTTATTTGAAGTACTGATTTCAGGATCAGAAATGCTTCCAATACTGATATCTAATAGATCACCTTGATTTAAAATATTTGATGTTTCCGAATGATGTGAATCCTTTGCAGTATTTTCTTGGTTTTTTCGTTTCGGTTTAAGTGGTAATTGGGAACTTTCTTCAACTTCTTTTGCTAAACCTGGATTTTTCCTTGCTTGACTACGAGTTACAGTGCCTTTTTTACTGGTATCTCGTGGCGTAATCGACATTGGTATTTTGCATATTTTTCGGAAATAATTTATTTGATATTATTAATATTACCCCTTCAAAAAAAAAAAAAATAATAAAATAATTTTTCTTTTCTTAAAAATCCTTAATTAATCTAACTTTATTTTTCCCTAAACTGCAAATATTTGTTATTTTGGGTAAAAAGTTTTTATTCTGCGCAAAACTGGGTTCCTCAACTTCCGTTTCAGATCCTGAATCTGACGATATATTGATAATTTCGATATTTGAGAGATTTATCTTATCAGGGGTAAAATCACTAAAGTTCACTTCAGATTCTGAGTTAGAAGATATATTCAAAATTTCGATAATTGGGCTTAGATTTTGTGGAATTTTATTATCGTCAGGGATAAAATCACTTAAGTTTACTTCATATTCTGAGTCAGAGGATATATTCAAAGTTTCGATAATTGGGGGTAGATATTCAGAAATTTTATTTTCGGTTAATATTGATTTAAGTTCGGGATTTTTCGATTCAGAGTTTCCTGGTTCTGGTTCGGTTACAGTTTTTTCAGTTTGCTCTTTTTCAACTTTATGGGCAGATTTTGAAATTAATTTTTCTGTCTTTTCCAATAATTGTTCAAAAAAATTTGAAAATTCGATATCGCTTTTAATTTCTTTAATTTTTATTTCTTGGGCAAATGTTTCCGGCTTAATTTTCCTTGCTCGAGGGCGTTTGAAAGTACGTTTTCGAGATGGTAAAGGCATGTGTTTTTCGTTGTCAATAAAATATATCTAAATATATTTTTACTTACAAACCGACCGAATTTTATTTCACGTTTTATTTTTATTTTAGCTCTGGTTTGATTCAATTTGACTTAAATGTTTATTTTCAAAAACTCGGAAATGAAATTAAAATAAAAGATATCGTTAGGCAACTTTTAAAGCATAGTGATTGAAAATTTTTTTTATTCAAATCATTATTATTATGGAATAATCAATGATAATAAATTTTTGATTTGGGATAAATTTCAATTCTGATTCAAAAAATTCTAGTTTGAGGATGGCAAAGCGTGTTACCGCCAGCCCTATTCAATATAACTCACCTCGAGCGACTGGTTACGCTGTGAGGGGCTAAATCCTCAAACAAATCTTTTAAATTTCAGTAATTGAAGTTTTAGGATGAAATTTATTAAATTACTTCCAAATCTACTATCGAGATTGTAATTTGAGGACGGCTGCGCGTTTTACTGCTGGCCCTTGTTCAATATAATCCTCCTCGAGCGACTGGTTACGCTGTGAGGGGTTATGGTCCTCTACAACTCTCAATCGCAGGGTTGAAACCAATTAAAAATAAATTATACCCTATTCGTTTTGTCTGGGTTTGATGGTTGTGTAGGATAAATTTCAATCCTGATTCAAAAAATTCTAATTTGAGGATGGCTAAGCGTGTTACCGCCAGCCCTATTCAATATAACTCACCTCGAGCGACTGGTTACGCTGTGAGGGGCTAAATCCTCAAACAAATCTTTTAAATTTCAGTAATTGAAGTTTTAGGATGAAATTTATTAAATTACTTCCAAATCTGCTTTCGAGATTGTAATTTGAGGACGGCTGTGCGTTTTACTGCTGGCCCTTGTTCAATATAATCCTCCTCGAGCGACTGGTTACGCTGTGAGGGGTTATGGTCCTCTACAACTCTCAATCGCAGGGTTGAAACCAATTAAAAATAAATTATACCCTATTCGTTTTGTCTGGGTTTGATGGTTGTGTAGGATAAATTTCAATCCTGATTCAAAAAATTCTAATTTGAGGATGGCTAAGCGTGTTACCGCCAGCCCTATTCAATATAACTCACCTCGAGCGACTGGTTACGCTGTGAGGGGCTAAATCCTCAAACAAATCTTTTAAATTTCAGTAATTGAAGTTTTAGGATGAAATTTATTAAATTACTTCCAAATCTACTATCGAGATTGTAATTTGAGGACGGCTGTGCGTTTTACTGCTGGCCCTTGTTCAATATAATCCTCCTCGAGCGACTGGTTACGCTGTGAGGGGTTATGGTCCTCTACAAATCTCAATCGCAGGGTTGAAATTAATTAAAAATAAATTTTATTTTTGATATGCCTTTTGGTATGTTCAACAATTCGGTATTTCAGTGATGAAAAATTAGCCAAGCTAGACTCAAGCACAGAATCTTGGGTAATTATGTCATTCACAGAAATCACGATAGTCGAAAATCAGAATTATTGTAGTACCAAATTAATTAGGCTCGACTCAAGCACAAATTTCCTGCTTAATTCAGGTACTTACAGAATTCTGATAATCGTCAAAGTTGAAAATGTCAGTTTTTGTAAACAGGGAAAAAATAGAAGTTAAAAACAGTAAAATGTAAGCACTTCGAATTTTGCCTTACCCAAGTGTTGGTGACCGTTCGACGTATCTAAAAAGGACTTATAGTCTCTAGGTGCTTAATTATTTTCTGTTAAAACTTGAATTTGGTCCTAGTTAACAAATAATGAATTCTTGCAGTACCAGATTAGACAAGGATGACTCAAGCACAAGCCCTGAATAATCTATATACTTGCAGAAATTCGAAAAAATGTCAAGTGTTGTAAAAAATTGCAAGAAAAAATTTTGATTAAAATTTTGAAAAATTTTTAATTTATTTTCTTTCTATTTATTATTTTATTTAAACCCCTCACTTGTACAATCTTGCTACAAAGAATACATACAAGGTTATTTCAGGGTACCGATTTATTTTATTAACGATGGCAGAGCTTGCGATCACGCGAAGTATACCAACGAATATTAAACACAAAATTATTTAGTCACTTATGTTTTATACACTTCTTAATTTCTAATAAGCAAAGGATTTCCACGTATTTCATGTAATAAAATATTGAAAAAATGTTCAAAAAGTTATTAAATACATTCAATTAATTCTCTTTTTTTTTTTTTTTTTTTAAATAGCAATTACAATTTCATTTTTTTTTTATTTCCTTTTATTATATAAATTAAAATTTTATTATTGGTTTATAAGTTTCCCGGCCGATGCACCAAAAAATTATTAAATAGATATGTAACGTCCCAGTCACATACCTATAATAACTTATAATTGAGTTTCCCCGTTTTTGATCAATAAAGAAATCTGAACGATTTCTAAACTGAATCAGGGACGAGGATAACCAATAATAAAATTGAAGGAAATATTAATATAATGGTCCTTTATTGAAAATTACAAGTGGAAATTCCCTAACTTGAATATGACTAACCTTAGTTAATTCTGAACCGACTGGAACCGAAGGCTGGAGCCACTGATAATCCCTTTCTGCTGAATTCTCGTACTGGAAGTGGAAACTGGAGAACAACTTCAACGATGAACACCTCGACGTCGATTGTCACTCGATGTGGAACTTAACTGACAACAGAACTTGACGATGGGAACTGACGATGTGTTGGACCTTCCGGGTCACAAGTCGAACTGGAATTGAAGAACTGGTCAACTGCCAACTGACAACTGCTAACTGCTGACTGACTAACTGACTACTGCTGAGACTACTGAGACTACTGAGACTACTGGACTACTGGACTACTCAGACTACTGGACTACTGGACTACTACTGAGCTCGTCCTTAGAATCGGGCTCCTTAAATATCCTGGGGGTTGGTCATTTCACCCTATTTTATGATTTTGTTTTTCTCGAACTCGCCCCCTTTGATATTTTCTAATTTCAATAAATTTCATTTCTTGTCAGTTTAGTTCTTTTTCTTCTGAGTAGACGTGCTGTCAATCCGTGTATATGACATGATTCATTGATTCGGCTTCAGTGTGTATAAGAATTTCCATTTCGGTTTATTACCAATTCTGCTGCCTAATTTTGTTAGTCCCCAAATTCAATTTTCCTTTACGGCCCTTTTTATAGCATTTTTATAGCCTTATTTGTGTAGTGCCTCCCACGCAGTGTTAAATAGTAGGGATCACCCATGGAGTCTGCGTCTAGGCTTTTAACCTTTACTGAGCCTGCGTCGGAATTTTGGGACAATCGGTTGTGTATTTTGGATCAATACTTCCCGCATTCCTGAAGTCTACTTGTTGCTTCTGAATGACCCTCGTAAAATTGGGGTGCGATGACATCCCGCGGTGCATCTTCTGTTGTGTATCTCCATTTCCGGTGAGGGTGGAGATATTGATTTCTTACTTGGCGATTCTGAATACTATCTTCTGTGTTTACTTCTTCGTTTTCTCTTACAGTATTTTGATTTTTCCTCTCTGTAGATTTTTTCCAGTCGATTCTTATTTTTTTTCTTAAACAATTTAGTTACATACATTAATGGTAAAAGTTATATTCAAGTTTTACATAATATAAATATTAACATTCATTATATTTATAATTAAAAGGTCACAGGACGTGACAACAGTTTTAATTCTAAAATCACTTGTAATAAAAAATGTTACGCATTTTAAAAACTTTAAGAAATATTTTATTCGAATTAAATGTTTTTCAATGTTACTTTCTATCAAAGAAATCTTATTGTGTCATTTTTTGTGTAAATTCAAATGCACTTCATGTATTGTTTTGATATTCAAACACAAAACTTTTTAATACAAAGTATTTTGGGCATAATTTTTAATTTCAAATAGCATATTTACAAGGTTAACAAATATATAAATCGATATTTTACACTTAGAAAAATAAATTCTAAAATACGTAACACTTTTTAAGAGCCTCTTTTTCAATACGTTATTGTGAACAAAAGGTTTGATTATTGAATAAATAAAAAACCATATTTAATTTTTATTGAAAATTACACCTTGAATTCCTTTGGTATAAAATAAAATTTATGAGAATTCGTTTGGAATAAAATACCTCAAAAAGAACTTTTATCATACTTGACATCTTTTACATGACAATTTCGACAGATAAATGTAAATAAAAGGTTTGATTATTTATAAATCAAATAAACCATATCTTGTTTTGCATACGAAATCACACATTGAGAATTTTTTTTAATGAATTATAATTGGCAAATATAATAATAAAATACATTTATTAATTTTTTTAAAATTCAAACCACCATTTATTCATGCTTATACATTGAAATTGCCATATAAAAGTTGCTACATATTCAAAAAAGTTTTCTTTTAGTACCTAATTATTATAAAATTGTTCAATTTTACTTCATAACAAAGAAATTTCAACGTGTAATTTTGTGTGCAAAATTAGATATAATTTAGATACTTTTTAATAATAGAAATCTTTTTTTCACACTTGTATATTCAAGTAGTCATGTGAAAAGATGTTGCATATTTTAAAAAAGGTGCATATTTATATTCAAAAAACTTTTCAAAATATTTTATTCGAACCTTTTATTATTTAACTTTGAATCTCATCATTTATCTTATCTTGATATGAAATATTCTCCACATAATTTTCAAATTTTAAATAATTTATTTTCAAGGCTGAAGAATATA